>NC_069404.1:63591763-63599263 GCF_026875155.1 Cherax quadricarinatus
GTTGGTTGGGTTTTGGGTTTGTTTTTTGTTTGGTTTTTTTTTGGTTTTTTTTTGGGTTACCATTTTTTCCCCTTTTTCCTCCCACCCCCCGGCCCCCGTTTTAAATCTATCGCTACTAGGTCACTCCCCCTGACCGGGGTTTTTATTCATCCCTCTGCTTAAGCAATGTATGGATCCTGCCTCCACTACATCCTTCCCAAACTTTTTCCAATTACTGGATACTCTGTGGCTGAAGAAATACTTCCTAACATCCCTGTGATCCTCTGTGTCTTCAGCTTCAACTGTTTTCCCTTTTTACTGTGCCAATCTCTGAACATCCTGTCTTTGTTCCACCTTGGTCCAATTCTCTCATATTTTGTATGCGTTATCATGTCCCCCATCCTCCTTCCTCCAGTGTCGTCGGGTTTAAAATTTCCTTAACCTCCCCTGTGGACAACCTCTAGCTCTGGGTAGTTTGTGCAACTTTACACTTCTCTAGTTTCTTTACGTGCTTGGCTAGGTGGGTTCCAAACGGGGCCGATACCAATAGGGCCTAGGGGCACCATTGGAACCACCCTAGTGTGTGTGTGTGTGGTGTGTGTGTGTGTGTGTGTGTGTGGTGTGGTGTGAGGTGAAGGACTATTGAACTTCTCATGTGTATTTTTGGCTTACTAATTTGTTTGTCTTTGTCCTGTCTCTTTCGAGCTCCCAAATTTAATTGTTTTTAAATCTGTTCTCTGGTTTTTCCCCCCTTTCCTTTTCCCCTTTTTCAACCCTGCACTCTCTCTCTCTCTCTCTCTCTCTCTCTCTCCTCTCTCTCTATCATACACACACAACTTGATTGACTGACAGTTCCAATAATATTTACAAGAGCTCTTCCATCATATCAAAAATGTACTCTAGTAGTCTCTATAAAGTCAGTTTACAAATAAACATAAAAAAATAAAAAAAAAATTGAGTTGCATCAGCATTAAAAATTTGAAGCCGTCCAGAAGAAGCTTTCTCAAGTTACCGCAGAGAAAAAAAAATCACGACGTAACTTAAAAAAAAAAAATCCCAAATTAGAGATCTGAACTTTCCTCTTAATATGAGACACCAGTCTGAAGAGGCATTCTCCACTTATCACACCGAAACCACCGTCAGGTTTCTTACTGTAAGAGAAAGAGTAATTTCGTAAGAAAGTTATTGATGCTGATGACCTGTTTTAATGTATAACCGGCTGTTGATCTAGTGTACTGGAGCTGCCCTCTGCTTCCTTGATACAAGCCCCTTATAACCTCCCAGTCTCCAGCTGTATGACCACTGTGAGTTCATCGTTTCACCAGGAACATAATAATAAGCCAGGCGTGAGGTGGTGTTGGTTGCCGCTCAGGATAAAGGCTACCGACTCCGGGCAGTCACTGTCCTGAATAAGGCGGGTTCGTTAAGGTGGTCAGGTGAGGCTGATCAACTAGATGACTGGGACCACTCGCCCAGAGACAGCGCCTTCTGCGGTGGTAGATCCAAGGAACTTACTGCCGATAATAGTGAAGAAAAACCACTTGTTGTAGAGAACGTTTTTGTTGGGATGAGGTTTCGCCCTGCTTCGAGCTGAGAAAAAACCATGACTCGATAAAGCTCTACACAGAGCAAAACGTTGTCCCAATTGTTCTGCATCGTGTGTCCTTTCTTCATCATTTTTGAATATAAGGAGAGGGTGGGGAGGGAGGAAGCCATTTCAGAGGTAAACACATTTAGAAAACAAACCACAGAACGGGATTGAACCCATGACAAGTGAGTAGTAAAACTCACAGGCCAGTGCGTTAACCACTGGGCCAGCTTGCTTTCATCAGAGTCATCCAACCAGGTACATTTCTATACACCATACAGAGGTTAGCATGGGCACCCCTCCTCATCATCGTAGAGCAGGCGAACCTATAGCTTAGTCCAGGGCTCTATCACCTTTATGAGTTTAGTAATAATTATAATAATAATTATAATGTAGCTCAGTGCTGCTATTGCGTTAAATGGATAATGATAATGATACTTAACCGTGGTTCTAAATATACTTAATTACACGTGAATCAAAGATATTACACATCGTTTCTCTAGCTCTGTCTGGCCTTCTATGAAAAACCCATTACATCTGTTTAAAATGACTCCTAATTACTTATTGTGAGATTTTTTGGTGTTAAACTTATATGTGGGTTAACGAAGTCTCGTGTGAGTGAAAACCCGTGCACCTTTGTCCCGACGCGGTTATCAACTTGTGAAACCCGTGTTAACCGTTGGGAAAAATTTTACAGAGTAAGATGCAGTGAGACACCCTTCAAGGCGGGTGCCTTGATGCTTTGGGTTTAAAAGGGTCTTGATCCAGGGATTTGAGCAACACTTTAAAAGATTACGCCCGATTAACTCTTTTTTCCCAGATACTGAATAATCCCGGTGCCTTTCGTGTATCGAAATATATATATAGTAGTAGTAGTATAGTAGTAGTGTAATAATAATAATAATAATAATAATAATAATGATAATAATAATAATAATAAAAAAATAATAATAATAATAATAATAATAATAATAATAATAACAACAACAACAATAAGAATATAAGTGGCTACTGGAGTTTAACCATAGCAAAGTTATGAAATTTGGGGAAGGGCAAAAAAGACCACTGACTACCTACCTGGAGGCTACCTGGAGGGCATTCCGGGGATCAACGTCCCCGCGGCCCGGTCCACGACCAGGCCTCCCGGTGGATCAGGGCCTGATCAACGAGGCTGTTACTGCTGGCCGCACGTAATCCAACGTACGAACCACAGCCCGGCTGATCCGGCACCGTCTTTAGGTATCTGTCCAGCTCCCTCTTGAAGACAACCAGGGGTCTTCCCGTAATGCCCCATATTGCTGGTGGGAAGCTGTTGAACAGTCTTGGGCCCCGGACACTTACTGTGTTTTCTCTTAATGTACCAGTGACGCCCCTACTTTCACTGGGGTATGTTGCATTGCCTGCCAAGTCTTTTGCTTTCGTATGAAGTGATTGCTGTGTGCATATTAGGGACCAGTCCCTCCAGAATTTCCAGGTGTAGATTACGATAACTCTCTCGCCTGCCCTCTAGTGAGTACAAGTCAAGTGCTTCCAGGCGTTCCCAGTAGTTAAGGTGTTTGATGGAACTTATACGTGCAGTAAAGGTTCTCTGTACATTCTCTAGCTCTGCAATTTCACCTGCCTTGAATGGGGATGTTAATGTACAGCAGTATTCCAGCCTAGAAAGAATAAGTGATTTAAAAAGGATCATCATTGGCTTAGCATCTCTTGTCTTGAATGTTCTCATTATTCATCCTATGAGTTTCCTAGCAGATGTGATAGTGGCATTGTTGTGGTCCTTGAAGGTGAGGTGTACAGGTTCGAGATAGAGGAGGAGGAGTAAGAACAAAGGCTGAAAACCTCGCTCAAGGAGGACCTGGGGGTGTGTATTGTACTGAGCATATAAATTAAGGCGCTTATCAACCAAATGACTTCTGCATTAAATGCGCGTCTGGCAAATCAAAGATTACCTTTTAGTTATCTAAGTAAAGGAGTCATTCAAGACACTGTACGCCGTGTACGTCAGGCCCATACTGGAGTATGCAGCACCAGTATGGAACCCACACTTGGTCAAGCACGTCATGAAACTGGAGAAAGTGCAGAGGTTTGTAACAAGACTGGTCCCGGAGCTAAGAGGTTTGTTCAATGATGAGACGTTAAGGAAACTCAACCTGATGTCACTGGAGAACAGAAGAACTAGAGAGGATATGATAACGTAAAAAATACTGAGAGGAATTGATAATGTGAGTAGAAACAGATTGTTTGATAGACAGGAAACAAGAATACGAGACACAACTGACGGTTGAAAATCAGATTAGTCACAGCCTGAGAGTCGCCAGGAAGTGGAGCAACCCGGAAAATGAAGTGGTAAAGGGAATATCCATACATAGCTTAAACAACAGGTACGATAAGGTTATCTAAGCTGAGAGAGTAAATTTAGTCCGACCAGCGAAGAGACGGGACTAGGTGAGTAGGTGAGTACACATACCAGTGAAGAGGGGGAGCCAGGAGCTGTGGCATGACCCCTACAACCAGAAATAGGTAAGAACAAATTAGTAAGAACACACAGAGCAAAACACACACACACACACACACACACACACACACACACACACACACACACACACAGGTATGTACTCTCCTATTTGTGGTTGCAGGGGTCGATTCACAGCTACTGGCCCCGCCTCTTCACTAGTTGCTACTAGATCCTCTCTCTCCCTGCTCCATGAGTTTTATCATACTACGTTTTAAAACTATGTATGGTTCCTGCCTCCACTACATCACTTGGCAGACTGTTCCACTTCCTGACAACTCTATGACTAAAGAAGTACGTACTTCCCAATATCTCTCTGATTCTTCTGAGTCTTCAGTTTCCAATTTTGACCCGTTGTTTATGTGCCCCCTGTGTGTGTGTGTGTGTGTACTCACCTATTTGTACTCACCTATTTGTGGTTGCAGGGGTCGAGTCTTAGCTCCTGGCCCCGCCTCTTCACCGGTTGCTACTGGGCCCTCTCTCTCCCCGCTCCATGAGCTTTATCAAACCTCGTCTTAAAACTGTGTATGGTTCCTGCCTCCACTACGTCATTTTCTAGGCTATTCCACTGCCTTACAACTCTATGACTGAAGAAATACTTCCTACTATCTCTCTGACTCATTTGTGTCTTCAACTTCCAATTGTGGCCTCTTGTTTCTGTGTCCCCTCCCTGGAAGATCCTGTCTTTGTCCACCTTGTCTATTCCACGCAGTATTTTATATGTCGTTATCATGTCTCCCCTGACCCTCCTGTCCTCCAGTGTCGTCAGGCCGATTTCCCTTAATCTTTCTTCATAGGACATTCCCCTTAGCTCTGGAACTAACCTTGTCGCAAACCTTTGTACTTTCTCTAGTTTCTTGACGTGCTTTATCAAGTGCGGGTTCCAAACAGGTGCTGCATACTCCAGTATGGGCCTGACATACACGGTGTACAGTGTCTTGAATGATTCCTTACTAAGGTATCTGAATGCTGTTCTCAGGTTTGCCAGGCGCCCATATGCTGCAGCAGTTATCTGATTGATGTGTGCTTCCGGAGACATGCTCGTTGTTATACTCACCCCAAGATCTTTCTCCTTGAGTGAGGTTTGCAGTCTTTGGCCACCTAGCCTATACTCTGTCTGTGGTCTTCTGTGCCCTTCCCCTATCTTCATGACTTTGCATTTGGCAGGATAAATTCGAGAAGCCATTTGCTGGACCAGGTGTCCAGTCTGTCCAGGTCTCTTTGAAGTCCTGCCTGGTCCTCATCAGATTTAATTCTCCTCATTAACTTCACATCGTCTGCGAACAGGGACACTTCTGAGTCTAACTCTTGCATCATGTCGTTCACATATACCAAAAATAGCACTGGTCCTAGGACCGACCCCTGTGGGACCCCGCTCGTCACAGGTGCCCACTGTGATACATCATTACGTACCATGACTCGTTGTTGCCTCCCTGTCAGGTATTCTCTGATCCATTGCAGTGCCCTTCCTGTTATATGCACCTGATGCTCTAGCTTCTGCACTAATCTCTTGTGAGGAACTGTGTCAAAGGCCTTCTTGCAGTCCAAGAAGATGCAATCAACCCCACCCCTCTCTCTCGTGTCTTACTTCTGTTATTTTATCATAAAACTCCAGAAGGTTTGTGACACAAGATTTGCCTTCCGTGAATCCGTGCTGGTTGGCATTTATACTCTTGTTCCGTTCCAGGTGCTCCACCACTCTCCTCCTGATAATATTCTCATAATTTTGCATACTATACACGTCAATGACACAGGTCTTATAGTTTAGTGCCTCTTTTCTGTCTCCTTTTTTAAAGATGGGAACTACATTTGCCGTCTTCCATACCTCAGGTTGTTGCCCAGTTTCCAGGGACGTGTTGAAGATTGTGGTAAGTGGCACGCACAACATATCTGCTCCCTCTCTAAGGACCCACGGGGAGATGTCCGGTCCCATTGCCTTTGAGGTATCGATGTCCCTTAGCAGTTTCTTCACCTCCTCCTCATCTGTATGTATGTCGTCCAACACTTGTTGGTGTATTCCTTGCTGGTGTCCCCATCTGGTCTGTCCCCCAGAGTCCTTCCTGTCTCTACTGTAAATACTTCCTTAAATCTTGTGTTGAGCTCCTCACATACCTCTTGATCATTTCTTGTGAGTTCTCCACCTTCTTTCCTCAGCCTTATCACCTGGTCCTTGACTGTTGTCTTCCTCCTAATGTGGCTATACAGCAGTTTCGGGTCAGATTTGACTTTCGATGCTATGTCGTTTTCATACTGTCGCTGGGCCTCCCTCCTTATCTGTGCATACTCGTTTCTGGCTCTTCTACTAATCTCCTTGTTTTCCTGGGTCCTATGCCTCCTGTACCTTTTCCATTCTCTGTTGCACTTAGTTTTTGCCTCCCTACACCTTCGGGTAAACCAAGGACTCGTTTTAGCCTTCCTATTATTTCTGTTTCCCTTGGGAACAAAACTTTCCTCTGCCTCCTTGCACTTTGTTGCCACATATTCCATCATCTCGTTTACTGATTTTCCTACCATTTCTCTGTCCCACTGAACCTCCTGCAGGAAGTTTCTCATACCTGTGTAGTCCCCCCTTTTATAGTTTGGCCTGTCCCCTTCAGTTCCTGTTACCTTCTCCACTTGTAACTCTACTATATAGTCAAAACTCAGAACCAGGTGATCGCTAGCTCCAAGGGGCCTCTCGTAAGTGATGTCCTCAATGTCTGAACTGCTCAGAGTGAACACAAGATCCAGTCTTGCTGGCTCATCCTCCCCTCTCTCTCTGGTTGTGTCCCTGACATGTTGATGCATGAGGTTTTCAAGTACCACATCCATCATCTTGGCTCTCCATGTTTCGGGACCCCATGTGGCTCCAGGTTTTCCCAGTCGATCTCCCTGTGGTTGAAATCGCCCATTACCAGTAACTTTGCTCTGCTCGAGTGAGCTCTTCTTGCCACCTCAGCCAGTGTGTCCACCATCACCATGTTGTTTTCTTCGTACTCCTCTCTTGGCCTCCTGCAGTTCTGTGGTGGGTTATACATCACTCCAATGACTACTTTATGTTCTCCGGACTGAATTGTACCTACAATGTAGTCTCTTTCTCCAATCATGTCCATGCCTTCCATTTCCTCAAATCCCCATCGGTGTTTTATGAGCAGTGCAACCCTCCTCCCCCTCTACTCCTTCTATCTTTCCTCAGGATCTGATATCCTGTTGGGAAGATTGTGTCTGTTATTGTCTCAGTGAGTTTTGTTTCTGTGACTGCAATGATGTCTGGGGATTTTTCACTGATTCTTTCGTTCCACTCCTCTTGTTTATTCGTTATTCCATCCGCGTTTGTGTACCAAACCTTCAGTTTCTTTTCTATCATTGTGGTCATGCAAGAATATTGGGGTTAGGGGAGCGAGAGCCTTGGTGGGGGCCTATATGGGGCTGTGGTGTAGGT
>NC_069404.1:63604263-63619263 GCF_026875155.1 Cherax quadricarinatus
CATCTTAACCCTCCATGTATCTTGGCCCCCTGTGGCTCCAAGTTCTCCCATTCGATCTCCTTGTGGTTAAAGTCGCCCATGATCAGGGCTTTGCCCTGCATGCATGAGCTTTCTCACCACTGCAGCCAGTGTGTCAACCATCGCTCTATTGCTCTCGTCAAACTCTTGCCTTGGCCTCCTGCTGTTCTGTGGTGGGTTATACTCACTGCAATTATCACCTTGGGACCACCAGAGTGAAGCGTTCCCGCTATGTAATCACTTTCTTCTCCGCTGTCCCCTCTCTCCAGCTCATCAAAATTCCATCGGTGTTTGATCAGCAATGCCTCTCCTCCACCCCCCCTGTTCCTTCTGTTTTTTCTCAGGATCTGGTATCCCGCTGGAAAGATGGCATCTGTTATCATACCTGTAAGCTTGGTTCCTGTGATCGCTATGATGTCTGGTGATGCCTCTTTGACTCTTTCGTGCCACTCCTCCCACTTGTTTGTTATTCCATCAACGTTTGTGTACCATACCTTCAGTTTCCTTTCCAACACTGTGGTTTAGGGGGTCTGTGGGGGTGGGAGACCTGGTAGCATACTGTAGGATTCTATGGTTGGGGGTTGGGTGGAAGCTGGGGGTTTATGGATTGTATTGTGTGTTGGATGGTGTGATAGGTTGTGGGGTTCTGAGGATAGTTGTGTGTGTGTGCTTGCCCTTGCTGCTTGTTCTGCTCTGACTGACCTCTGCTGGCTCCATCCTTGTCTCCTTTCCTAGCTCCTTTGCCTTTTTTTCCTCTCCCTCAGCTGCTGTCTCTCTGTTTGTGTTTGGCTCTGTCTAGGAACACCTTCTTGTACTCTTCCGAGCTTTTCAACCTTGGTTTTCTTGGAGGATCCTGTTCCGCACTGTTTCTCTCCTGAGAATCAGCTTGATCGGTCGGTTTCTCCCCTTCAAGTACCCCCTATTCTCTGAAAATTACAATCTCATCCATGTCTTCTCCCCCTATTTCCGTGATGATTTTCTCAATCTCCTTTCTTTCTTCTCCGGTCTTTCAGTGTGTGTCCTTTCCTCTCTCTCCCGAAGCCCATGGATAATCACTGATTTTGCCCTTTCCTTCTCCCATTGCCTCTCCCTCTGTGATTTGGGTTTCCCTGTCTGTTTTGTGGTCATTTTCTCCCTTGATTTTTCCAGTGGCTCTTGGTAGCATGGTTGTGCCTCAGCATTCGACCTATCTCCCTCTCCATCTGCACCTTTCTGCTCTTCCCTTCACTCCCTGCCCTTCTTTGCAGGCTGATAGAACCTTTAGCATAATTCTATCTCCTTCCTTCCTGTTCAGCCTCTCATCTTTCGTTGGTGTGTCTTCTCTGGTCACTGCCCCTGAGACTTGCTTCAGCTGTTTACCTCAAATTCTAGGACTTTACCCTGGTTTACTGCAGTTTCGACTTGTGCCTCCCAATTCTTCGTCTCCTTCTCCAACCTATTTTCCCATTTCACAGAGAGCTCTTTCTCCATTTTTTTCAGAAAGCTCTCCTAGTTTTCTCTCCCATTCTTGCTCTATCCTTTTCCACTGTTCCTCCATCCATTCCTCCCTACCAGTACCATTGTCATCTGATCCCTGATTCCTGCGAGTCCGAACCATTTTTTTTTTTTTTTTTAGTGAAAGAGAGAGAGAAAGAGAAAAAGAAAAAGGGGGAGAGAGAGAGAAGGGGAGCCTAGAAGGAGGGGAAAAGAAGGGAAAAAAGGGGGAGAAAGTGAGAGAGAGGGAAAAGGTAAGAGAGAGGGGGGAGTGACAAGGGAAGAGAGAGAGAGATAAAAGAAGAGGAAGAGAGAGAGTAAAAGAGGAAGAGAGAGAGGGAGAGGGAGAGAGAGAGGAAGAGAGAAAGAGTGAGAGGAAGAGAGAGAGGAAAAGATAGAGGAAGAGAGAGAGGATGAGAGAAAGGGGGGAGAGAGAAAGAGAGAGAGAGAGAGAGGGAGGAGGAGAGATGAGAGAGAGAGAGAGAGAGAGAGGGGAGAGAGGAGAGAGAGAGAGAGAGAGAGGAGAGAGAGAGGAGTGAGAGAGAGAGAGAGAGGAGAGAGAGAGGAGAGAGAGAGGGGAGAGAGAGAGAGAGAGAGAGAGAGAGAGGAAGAGAGAGGAGGGGGAGAGAGATGGGGGGAAAAGGAAGGGTTTATAGGGTCACTTCACAGGAAGGTGTAAATCCTGTATATGTGTGTGTGTGTGTGTGTCTGTATGTGTGTGCATGTGTGTGTGTGTGTGAGTGTGGTGTGGTGTGTGTGTGTTTTGTGTGTGTGTGTGTGTGGTGTGTGTGTGGGGTTGTGTGTGTGTGTGTGCATATATGTGTGTGTGTGTGTGTGTGTGTGTGTGTGTGTGTGTGTGGGTGTGTGTGTGCTACAGCTATTCAAGTGCCTAACAGCAGAGCTGTCCTCACCTAGTGTGTGTGCATAGGGTTTATGTAACAGTCCTTTTTTTCCCACGTATGTACTACATATGTATTGTTTTATGTACCCGATTCTTTGGTTCCCACTGTACTGTCTTATGCGTTTAAAATTACGTTCAAAATTAAATACACTAGGCTTCGCCTATATGCCGCTACCTCTAAATTCTATTTAAATGCCAGTAAATGGGTGCTTATTTAAATTCTGATGGCTCGAGGAGAAATGACCCCCAAAATTCCGCTAGAGACAGGTACTATTGACCCCATGCAACTCAAACTAGTGAATATTACTTGCGGCTGGCAGTGGAGTAACATTGGGGGGTCTGTCCTGTCCCAGAAGTTTAAGAAGTTTGATGCTCTCGGTAATTTTTCCACTAACTTCCTGTATGCACTATAGTCTCTAGCTCTTCTAATTTTTTCACTCACTCCACTGTATTTTTCTGACACATCTATACATATTCTTATCTCCCTGGTCTTGAGTCGCACTTATTCTTGAAAATACCCCACTGCATTATTATGGCAACACTATTTAGGCCTGACACAACCGTTCACCCTTCCAACGACCCCCATTAAACACTCAGCCAATATTTCCTTTGTTTTCTTTTCTGTGATCACTTATATTTCCTTTTTTCGGGGCTTAAGTGATTATATGCACTCCTATGCGTGCACACGCCTATATCCCATACTCTATTCCTTATGACACAGTCAGAAATTACCACCAAAACACGAGCTCAAACCGCATGACTCCTCCAAGAGTGTGTATGTGTGTATGTGTGTGTGTGTGTATGTGTATGCATGTGTGTGTTTTGTTGTGTGTATATGTATGTGTGTATGTGTGTGTGTGTGTAGTATGGGGTATGTGGTGTGTGTGTGTGTGTGTGTGTGTGTGTGTGTGTGTGTCCCTCATACCATATTCTGCGGTTATATCACTTTTAAATCTATTACTTACAAACCGTCTGCTTACTGCCTGAGCTTCAGGCTTGGTGTGCAGGTGTGGGGCTTTACAGTTCGCTTTGAAAGCCACCTCAAACTCTGGTAAAGCCCCCGGACCTTGGTAAAGCCACCCAACCCTGGTGAAGGTACCCCAACCATGGGGAAGGTACCCAACCATGATGAAAGGGACCCCAACCATGGTGAAGGTACCCCCAAACCCTGGTATAGCCACCCAACCATGGTGAAGGTTTCCCCAACCATGGGAAGGTACCGCAAACCATGGTGAAGGTACCCCAACCATGGGTGAAAATACCCCAACCATGGGTAAAAACCACCCCCAAACCCTGGTGAAGGCACCCCAACCATGGTATAGCCATCCAACCATGTGAAGGTTACCCCAACCATGGTGAAAGACCCCCCAAACCCTGGTAAATCCACCCCAAAACCCTGGTGAAGGTACCCCAACCATGTTTAAAAGGTACCCCACCCCTGGTAAATCCCCCCCAAACCCTGGTATAGCCACCCAACCATGGTGAAAGTACCCCAACCATGGTAAAGCCACCCCAACCATGGTGAAGGTACCCCAACCATGGTAAAGCCACCCAACCATGTTGAAGGTACCCCAACCATGGTAAAGCCCCCCCAACCATGGTGAAAGTACCCCAACCATGGTAAAGCCACCCCAACCATGATGAAAGTACCCCAAACCCTGGTATAGCCACCCAACCATGGTGAAAGTACCCCAACCATGATAAATTCACCCCAAACATGGTGAAGGTACCCCAACACGGTTAAAGCCACCCCCAGCCACGGTAAAGCCAACTCCAGTCACGGTATAGACACTTCCAGCCACAGTAAAGCCACCTCCAGCCACGGTAAAGCTTCCCTCACATGTCCGAACACAACCCTTATTTGCATTCGGGTTTTAGTTCTTCCCTTTGTGTTTACTGTAAATTTCCCTGCCTCTCTCTCTCTCTCTCTCTCTCCCCTCTCTCTCTCTCTCTCTCTTCCCCTCTCACACACACACACACACACACACAGTTGCCTCGTGCCGCCATGATGCAGGGACCTATAAGCAGAACTAGGGAACAATCACACCCAATTCAGACGTCTTGAAAGGCTCCCTCCACTTTACCGTTCCTCTCCGATCTTCCAATCCCCTCCTTCTCTCCCTCCTCTTGTCATTTCAATCCTACACCCTCTCCTCTCGTCCCTCCAGTCCTCTAACCCCCTTATTTCGTCCCCTCCAATCCTTTAACCCGCCTCCTCTTGGTACCTCCACTCCTTAAACCCCTTCCTGCTGTATTTGCCTTGTGGCTTAGCGCTTCTTTTTGATTATAATAATAATAATCTAACCCCTTCCTTTCGTCCCTCCAATCTTTCCCTCGTCCCTGCTCTGCCTGTCCCCCAATTCCTCTTATTGTCCTTCCACTCCTTCCTTTCCACTCTTATCTTCCGTCGCTCGACTTCTCCACCCACCTTCCCATCACTCCATTCCTTCACCTGCTTTTCCCCGTCTCTCCAATCCTCCACCCCCTACTCTCGTCCCTCGCCACCCTTTCCCATTCCTTTACCCCACCTCCCTCCCTTCCCTCTGATTTCCCCCGTGCGTCAGAGTAAGACAGACAGACGCCCAGCTCGTGGGGATAAAAGCATCTTCTTATGACGCCAACGCTGGAAGAGTGAGGCGCCGTTCACCAGACAGCTGCTGCTGTTGGTGTGCTGTATAAAGCTAGATCAACCTTCTTCCACACTTTACTATTAACAAATGGTTTGTAAGTTTATTTAGGTACAGGTACACACAAAAAACAGGCACATAAATTATCATATGTCTAGATTATCCAGAATAACCCTCAAAAATCAAAGTAACTTATTTTCATTTGCGTCCATGGTTATAATCATAACCAAAGATTTTTTTAAAAGGGGTGGACGGTAAGCCAGCGGAAGGTCTCGGTCAAATGACCAAAAGCTCCAGCTGCGGGGTCATCCTATGACTAAGACCCGCTTCAGGAAACACTTGTCCTGTAACCTGACAATCCTTGTCATTACACAAATAAAAATGAACATAGGAAACTTTATGACGTCCGATTTGGGCCATTAATAGTAACACTATTAAGGTTAATGTAAAATTTAAATTTTGTTCCAAAGAAACCTTAGAAAACTTACTTAAACTTATTATATAAGTGCAATTTAATTTAGCCTAAACCAACTAAATATATTTTAGATAAGTTTGCAATAATTTAATAATAAACAAACACAGTGAAATATATATTTTTGTTGGTTCAGAATGATTTTTGCGAATTTATTGCATACACATATTTTCGCTTGCTTTACTCGGCAAGAAGAGCTTTTGCTATTAAGCTAAAATTGAAAGTTTTACCTATTCGGCACGAATTACATATTCCTAGGTAGTAGGTTGGTAGACAGCAACCCCCCAGGGAGGTACTACCGTCCTGCCAAGTGAGAGTAAAGCGGAAGCCTGTAATTGTTTTATGATGGTAGGATTGCTGGTCTTTTTTCTGTCTCATAAATATGCAAGATTTCAGGTACGTTTGCTACTTCTACTTAACTTAGGTCACATACACATACTGTACAAGCATATTATACATACCCCCCTGGGTTTTCTTTTTTTTTTTTTATTAATTCTTGTTTGTTTATTTCCTCTTTTCTCCATGGGGTAAGTGGCACAGAATTCTTCATTCGTGAGTCTGCGTTGTCGTAAGAGGCGACCCAAAATCCCCGGAGCAAAGGGCTAGTAACCCCTTCTTCTGTATATATTACTAAATTTTTTTAAAATGTGAATCTTTCGCTTTTCTTTTTGGGTCACCCTGTCTAGGTGGGAAACGGCCGGTGTTTTATATATATATATATATATATATATAATATATATATATATATATATATATATATATAATATATATATATATATATATATATATATATATTATAAAATATATATATATATGCATAACACCACGTGAAAGAATTAAGAAGTGCCAAGCGCTTTCGTGACTACTCACATTATCAAGGAACAATGAAAGTAAAGCATCAAAGGAAGGTATATAAAGGGGTAGCCCACACCTCACTATCAGATCCCACAACAAAGAACACCTGACGCGAGACAGCAGGGCCCCCCCGGCCGAAAATAGACAGGTCCTTCATACAAACCCACCAAAAAACATTCTACCCAAGAAAATAAGAAAATTTAAAAAATTTATTTTTTTTCTTGGGGTAGAAAAGTTTGTTGGTAGGTTGTGTGAAGGACCTGTCTAGTTCGGCCGGCAGGCCTGCTGTCTCATGTCAGGTTTTTCTTTGTTGTGGGATCTGATAGAGAGGTGTGGGCTACCCTTTATATACCTTCCTTTGATGCTTTACTTTCATTGTTCCTTGACAATGTGAGTAGTCACGAAAGTGTTTGGAACTTCTCTATTCTTTCACAGTGGTTGTTTTGCATATTCTGAAATCACCTGTTTTCTGTGATCTTATTGCATATATATATATATATATATATATATATATATATATATATAATTATATATATATATTATATATATATTTTATATATATATATATATATATTATATATAATATATATATATATATGCTTAACAATTCGCAAAACAGGCGAAATTATTTACATTGTCTCTACGTCCACAGCAGGACTCGACGACCCTGCTAACTCTGTATCAGAGTCCACAGTACTTTACCACGGAGCTAGACCAAGATAAGTATGGGCGCTTAGCCGAAGCTAAGCGATGTTACCCCATACCCCCGGGCACCAATATTTTTAGTAACTCCACACCCCTTCTTAATTTCCACACTCTGAAATCTCTGTGTAATATTTACACCACACATTGCCCTTAGACACAACATCTCTACTGCCTCCAGCTGTCTCCTCGGCGCAGCATTCACAACCCAAACTTCACACCCACATTAGAGTGTTGGTACCACAACACTGTCTTACATTCCGAGGTGGTTCGGACATGTAGAGAGAATGGAGCGAAACAGAATGACTTCAAGAGTGTATCAGTCTGTAGTGGAAGGAAGGCGGGGTAGGGGTCGGCCTAGGAAGGGTTGGAGGGAGGGGGTAAAGGAGGTTTTGTGTGCGAGGGGCTTGGACTTCCAGCAGGCATGCGTGAGCGTGTTTGATAGGAGTGAATGGAGACAAATGGTTTTTAATACTTGACGTGCTGTTGGAGTGTGAGCAAAGTAACATTTATGAAGGGATTCAGGGAAACCGGCAGGCCGGACTTGAGTCCTGGAGATGGGAAGTACAGTGCCTGCACTCTGAAGGAGGGGTGTTAATGTTACAGTTTAAAAACTGTAGTGTAAAGCACCCTTCTGGCAAGACAGTGATGGAGTGAATGATGGTGAAAGTTTTTCTTTTTCGGGCCACCTGCCTTGGTGGGAATCGGGCCGGTGTGATAATAAAAAAAAAAATATATATATATATATATATATATATATATATATTATATATATATATATATATATATATATATATCAATAACAAACACTGTGCTAGCCAAGGATTCGAACCCATGTTGTTCTGGCCGGCTCATGGTAAGCGAGAACCACATGACTCTTTGAGCCACAGGACCACACCAACCCTACAAGAATGGCGCAGTTAGCAGAGCTAGCTGTTGGGCCGCCATCCGAGGGCATACGGAGGTGTGGGAGCTTCTAAGCTAATTTCATTCTCATCCCTGTTTGGTGTACTAGCCTCATGAGCAGTAATTATATATTATTGTAACCACGAACGAGTGGTATTGATCAATAACAACAATGCTGCTCGTGAGGCTAGTACACCAAACAGGGATGAGAATGAAATTAGCTTAGAAGCTCCCACACCTCCGTATGCCCTCGGATGGCGGCCCAGCAGCTAGCTGTGTGCTGGCTGCGCCATTCTTGTAGGGTTGGTTGGTCCTGTGGGTTAAAGCGTCATGTGGTTCTCGCTTACCATGACGCAGGCCAGTACAACATGGGTTCGAATCCTTGGCTAGCGCAGTGTTCTTATTGATCAATACCACTCGTCCGAGGTTACAATAATATTATATATATTATATATATATATATATATATATATATATATATATATTATATATATATATATATATATATTATGTACACTGACTCTCTTACCTTCGTGAGTTAGTGTAACAAGTTAATGGTCCAAGTTGAACTGAAACGTTTTCATAAATATGAGGGTTATTTGTGTGATGTTCCAGTCACGGTATTATGTCACTGTGTCTTTATAAACCTAACCTAACCTAACCTAAACTAACGTAACCTAACCTATCCTAACCTTCTTCTCGAGTTAATGATTATCTTGGGGTTTCAGACATAACAGAGAGCAGACGGCACAGAAATGAACTTGAGAGTATTCATTTGTATTGCTATTTATTGATGAGTAAGACACATGTGCAAGTAATTAGACACTTCTAAAACATTTGGGAATCTCTATTATGGAAATGTTACGCCAGCAATCGGTTTCCTCAGTCCGGTACAGATGACGAGAAGGAGATTCCGAAATGTTGCAAAAGTGGTAAATTCTTCAACTTGACAAGATTTTGCTCGTGTTTTTAACCTCGAAGGGTTAGCCACCCATGATAACCCAAGAAAGTTAGTGCGTCTTCGAGGGACTGTCTGTCTTATTTCCATTGGGATCCTTCAATCTTGTCCCCCCAGGACGCGACCCACGCAAATCGACTAACACTCAGGTACCTACTTGTTTAATAGGTCTACGGGGACAGCAGGTGTAAGGAAACAGGCCCAGTGTTTCCTCCCAGACGGAGACTGAACCACGGGCACTCAGTGTGTGAGGCGAGAGCGTTGCCTACCAGGCCACGGCTTTCTAACCCATTTACATCACTTGTGCAACACTTGTGATGACAGTAGAAGCAAAGACATGATTTGTACGTGATCAGTCCCTCAACCTGCAAGGCAGACAATACTGTAAGCCATTTGCAATATGTCTGCTCATTTATTGATAATATTGTACGTGTATTGTATACAATATCGACAAGATGAAAAATTAAACATATGTGCAACATCTGAGTATCTTATTTTGTAGATGTTTCGCCATCCAGTGAATTTATCAATACAAATTCATGCGTCTAATTCTTTATTGCTATTATTAGTAACTGTAGACAATGAAAGGTCATGTATATATGCCTATCTACTTATCTACACAATCATACAACTGATATATGTGATACTTGTAGCTGATATTCGTGTAGTGTAGAATGAAGCTGATGAAGGAGTAAGGAAGGTTTTGAGCACTAAGGGGCTTGGACATCCAGGAGGTTTGTGTGTGTGTGTGTGTGTGAGAGAGAGAGAGAGAGAGAGGAGAGAGGAGAGAGAGAGAGAGAGAGAGAGAGAGAGAGAGAGAGAGAGAGAGAGAGAGAGGGGAGAGAGAGAGAGAGAGAGAGAGAGATAAAAGAGAGAGGAGTTAACAAGTAAGATTTACCTTGAGATAGGTAGACAGATTAGGTTCACAATAAGACAGACAAAGTTCACAACTCAGTCTCTGTTACGAGCGGCGCGACATTCTTCACGGAGCAGCTTACAGTAGTAGCCATAAAAATAAGGAATGTGTATCTTCCGATATTAACATTCTATAAATGGTCAAGTTTTGCCTGCCCGTAGTGTATTATCCAGCATTCCCGTCCCACACCAGACTTCTTAGTTGATGGCTTGATCATCCAGGCAGTTGCTGTCAGCACCACGCATCTCCGGCGTAGTCGCCACAGCCCTGTTAATGAGGATCTGACTTGAGAATTTATCTAGTTTTCTCCCGTTGGAAAAAAATAAACGAAATTTATTTTAAAAACAAGAATTTTATTGATTTAATATTGAAGTCGAGTACTGTACTATATCAGAGTCTGGGGAAGGAGGGGTAATCAGGCTCGCAATGGAAACACACAGGTTCAATCCTGGCCTGGGTGGAGGTAGTATGTAAACCTTACATCTGTTGTCATCCTGGGAAATAATAGTACATCACAGACTGACCTGGGCTATTAATGAGCTGTGGTAAAATGGCAGCGTTTAAATTCAGTGGCTTAAAAAAAAAAAGTCCCTACCAACTTTAGTACACTAAAATAAGAGTAATGTTGGAGAGAGAGAGAGAGAGAGAGAGAGAGACACGTCGAAGAGTAAGACCTGATTGAGAGAAATTTTCGTTCTGTTTCGAGGTTCGTCAAGACTCGATAAAGCGCTACGCACAGCGATAATTTGTACAGGTGAAAGTTCGTGCCACAACCTGTCGTTTCTTCGTCACTGCAGAGGCGGTGCATGTACATCCAGCACAGAGGCGGTGCATGTACATCCAGCACAGAGGCGGTGCATGTACATCCAGCACAGAGGCGGTGCATGTACATCCAGCACAGAGGCGGTGCATGTACATCCAGCACAGTGGTGGTGCATGTACATCCAGCACAGAGGTGGTGCATGTACATCCAGCACAGAGGCGGTGCATGTACATCCAGCACAGAGGCGGTGCATGTACATCCAGCACAGAGGCGGTGCATGTACATCCAGCACAGTGGTGGTGCATGTACATCCAGCACAGAGGCGGTGCATGTACATCCAGCACAGAGGCGGTGCATGTACATCCAGCACAGAGGCGGTGCATGTACATCCAGCACAGAGGCGGTGCATGTACATCCAGCACAGAGGCGGTGCATGTACATCCAGCACAGAGGCGGTGCATGTACATCCAGCACAGAGGCGGTGCATGTACATCCAGCACAGAGGCGGTGCATGTACATCCAGCACAGAGGCGGTGCATGTACATCCAGCACAGAGGCGGTGCATGTACATCCAGCACAGAGGCGGTGCATGTACATCCAGCAGCATTATTGAAATCAGTTTAACTGGAAGTAGTCTTGTGCTCGACAAAACTTATATTGATATACATTATTATTATTATTTTATTATTATTACTATTAGAAGTAGTAGTAGTAGTAGTAGTAGTAGTAATAGTAGTAGTAGTAGAAGTAGTAGTAGAAGTAGTAGTAGCAGTAGAAGCAGCAGCAGCAGCAGCAGTAGTAGTAGTAGTAGTAGTAGCAGTGGTAGCGGTAGTAATAGTAGTAGTAGTAGTAATAGTAGTAGTAGTTAATTTTCTTATTAATACATCGGCCGACTTCTTTTTCTGGGCGGCCTGAAAAAGAAGAAACACTTTCACCATCACTCACTCCATCACTGTCTTGCCAGAGGTGCCTAAACTACAGTTAAAAAACTATTATTATTATTATTATTATTATTATTATTATTATTATTATTATTATTATTATTATTATTATTATTATTATTATTACTATTATATGGAAGGGTTGGAATCATAGGGATCATGTAGAGCTTGAAGAATGGTATCAGATTTGATCCAAAAACCACGAGGATTAATCCTGATCATATTCTGTAAAGAGAAATCTTAAAATTATTAATTGCGATTACTAGCTAACAAAGGTAATTGTCTGCAACAATCATTGTTCTCAGTCTTACAGAAGCCACAACCACAGACAGTCTGCAACAATCATTGCTCTCAGTCTTACAGAAACCACAGCTACAAACAGTCTGCAAAAATCATTGCTCTCAAGCTTGCAGAAGCCACAACCACAGACAGTCTGCAACAATCATTGTTCTCAGTCTTACAGAAGCCACAACCACAGACAGTCTGCAACAATCATTGCTCTCAGTCTTACAGAAACCACAGCTACAAACAGTCTGCAAAAATCATTGCTCTCAAGCTTACAGAAGCCACAACCACAGACAGTCTGCAACAATCATTGCTCTCAAGCTTGCAGAAGCTACAGCCACAGTCAGCTTAATTATCTCTGGCTACCACCGCAGTACATGCTCTAATTAGCTTAAAGATTCGAATGTAACATGATAGGTTCTGAGCACCGTTTTCAGTGCTTAAGCTACGACTCACAACAGGAGCTGTTGGTGCAGAAAATCGGAAATAAACTACCGTTACCAAAATAAGAAGCAGTTCGGATATAATTATTTTAATTATTATTATTATTATTATTATTATTATTATTATTATTGTCGTCGTTGTTGTTGTTGTTGTTATTGTTATTGTTGTTGTTGTTGTTGTTATCATCCTTGGTGAAGCGCTAAGCACCCTGGGGAAAATAATTTAATCCGGGGAAGGAAAGGGAAGCTCCAGTTCCTGGGATCAAGATCACTTTACCCTTAGTGCACCCCTCCCTCCCCTTACTGAGAAAGTCAGAGGAAACAGAAGAGCGATGAGAAGAAGGAAATCAAGAAAAAAAAATTAGAAGCAAGAAGCACCGGAGACGAAGATACAATAAATAGGAGGAAGAGGAATTGGTAATAAGAAAAATGCAATAAAGAAGGAGAAAATGAAATGAGGATAATGTAATAAAGAAGAAATAGGGATAAGAAGACAGTAGGAGAGAGTAAGAAACAACGAAGAGAAGGCAAAACGAAGAATGTTAAGAAACCTCTTTATGTGCAAGCATTTAGTTCACATCGAGACGTTCCAAATGTGTTCCAACTTTAGAACAGACAGTGTTCGTGTAAGTTTACGATAGTTAGTGTTCGAGTGAATTTAAAGCAGCCAGTGATGTTTATATAATGTTAGAAAAGGCAGAGTTCGTATAAATTTAGAAAAGGTGCAGTTGACGTAAGTTTAGAACAGTGTTCACGTGAGATAAGGAGTGTTCATCTGAATTTAGGACAGACAGTGTTCACTTGAAATTAGGGCGGTGTTCACCTGAGTTTTGGATTGACAGTATTCACATGAGTTTAGGATACAGTTCACGTGACTTTAGGACATTGTTCACGTGCGTTTAGTAGTGTTCACAAGAGTTTAACGCAGCTCACATCAGTGTAGACAGAGAGTATTCACCTGGGAGCAAATCGAACTGGCTATAAGCCTGTCCGAGTTGAGACTCCTTCCCAGATGCGCCCACACGTCGGACCGACCCCGGGTTCGCTCCGCATTAACGAATCCATCGATAACAAGAACACTTGCACGAACACAACAGCTTGTAACGCCACACCACTCACGAGGCAGCTAGTCCCCAAGAAAATGGCGTGTGTTCCGAAATATCACATTTCTCTGGCCACTTCCCTGGTTCTGCGGCCTTTAATTCGAACTGTCTCCATAACTCATGTCAGGCGTCGTACGAGGGCACTTGGTTAAGTCACCTCGCAGACGCTGGTTGGTCAGAGAGAGGGCCGAGATAGCGATTTAATTGGTCACTTGTTGTTACTGGGTTTGGAGGTGCTGAGTCAGGGAGGTTGGTGTCGCCAGCCTGTCGCCAGCTGCCAGGCGGTGGCGACCCAAGTCTTGCCTAGAGCACTGTACCAACTCCCCCTCTACCGTCCCTGAACCACCCCCGCCTCCTCCTCACAGCCCGCCATCTCTTCCCCATCACCCCACCACTACTACCCAGATTCATTCCCAACACTGCCTCACCCACCCTTATGCTTCACATAATATAACTGCATTCGCCAAGAGGGGAGGGGGCAAATCACATGACTATGTGACTGATTTTCGAACGGAAATTTTGCATTCTGCTAGATTTACATATGATAAAATGGGACATGAAAAAGCAATTGCATCTACATGCGCACTGGTGTTAGTAGCAACAAATTCAACAAACGCATTATATCGTTAACAACAATGGTAAACAAAACCGGCAAGTTAATGAAAAGACACATGTGCAAAACTTGGGAATTTTTTACTGGAGAAACGTTTCACCTGCGCAGTAGCCTTCTCCAACAGATAATTTTAAGGTATAAACTGCATTAGCCTTGACAGGTGGTGTTTAGCTTCTTTGCTTTGATAGGTGGTCCTCAGTACAGTAGCTTTGATAGGTGGTCCTCAGTACAGTAGCTTTGATAGGTGGTCCTCAGTACAGTAGCTTTGATAGGTGGTCCTCAGTACAGTAGCTTTGATAGGTGTCCTCAGTACAGTAGCTTTGATAGGTGGTCCTCAGTACAGTAGCTTTGATAGGTGGTCCTCAGTACAGTAGCTTTGATAGGTGGTCCTCAGTACAGTAGCTTTGATAGGTGGTCCTCAGTATAGTAGCTTTGATAGGTGGTCCTCAGTACAGTAGCTTTGATAGGTGGTCCTCAGTACATTAGCTTTGATAGGTGGTCCTCAGTACAGTAGCTTTGATAGGTGGTCCTCAGTACAGTAGCTTTGATAGGTGGTCCTCAGTACAGTAGCTTTGATAGGTGGTCCTCAGTACAGTAGCTTTGATAGGTGGTCCTCAGTACATTAGCTTTGATAGGTGGTCCTCAGTACAGTAGGTTTGATAGGTGGTCCTCAGTACATTAGGTTTGATAAGTGATCCTCAGTACAGTAGCTTTGATAGGTGGTCCTCAGTACAGTAGCTTTGATAGGTGGTCCTCAGTACAGTAGCTTTGATAGGTGGTCCTCAGTACAGTAGCTTTGATAGGTGGTCCTCAGTACAGTAGCTTTGATAGGTGGTCCTCAGTACAGTAGCTTTGATAGGTGGTCCTCAGTATAGTAGCTTTGATAGGTGGTCCTCAGTACAGTAGCTTTGATAGGTGGTCCTCAGTACAGTAGCTTTGATAGGTGGTCCTCAGTACATTAGCTTTGATAGGTGGTCCTCAGTACAGTAGCTTTGATTAGGTGTCCTCAGTACAGTAGCTTTGA
>NC_069404.1:63624263-63626763 GCF_026875155.1 Cherax quadricarinatus
AATATCCCAAACCCCTCCTTTACAGTGCAGGCATTGTACTTCCCATTTCCAGGACTCAAGTCCGGTTATATAAAATAACCGGTTTCCCTGAATCCCTTCACTAAATATTACCCTGCTCACACTCCAACAGATCGTCAGGTCCCAAATACCATTTGTCTCCATTCACTCCTATCAAACATGCTCACGCACGCTTGCTGGAAGTCCAAACCCCTCGCCCACAACACCTTTAACTCCTCCCTCCAACATTTTTGAGGGAGACCCCTACCCCGCCTTCCTTCCCCTACACATTTATACGCTCTCCATGTCATTCTACTTTGATCCATTCTCTCTAAATGACCAAACCACCTCAACAATCCCTCTTCTGCCCTCTGACTAATACTTTTATTAACTCCACACCTCCTAACTTCCACACATTGCCCTTAGACAGGACATCTCCACTGCCTCCAACCGCCTCCTTGCTGCAGCATTTACAACCCAAGCTTCACACCCATATAAGAGTGTTGGTACTACTATACTTTCATACATTCCCTTCTTTGCCTCCTTAGATAACATTTTTTGCCTCCACATATACCTCAATGCACAACTCATCTTTTTTCCTTCATCAATTCTATGATTAACCTCATCCTTCAAAAAATCCATCCGCTGACACGTCAACTCCCAAATATCTGAAAACATTCACTTCTTCCATACTCCTCCTCCCCAATTTGATATCCAATTTTTCTTGATCTAAATCATTTGAAACCCTCATCACCTTACTCTTTTCTATGTTCACTTTCAACTTTCTACCTTTACACACTCCCAAATTCATCCACTAACCTTTGCAATTTTTCTTTAGAATCTCCCATAAGCACAGTATCATCAGCAAAAAGTAACTGTTTCACTACCCATTTTGTATTTAATTCCCCAGAATTTAATCCCACCCCTCTCCCGAACACCCTAGCATTTACTTCTTTTACAACCCCATCTATAAATATATTAAACAACCATGGTGACACTACATATCTCTGTCTAAGACCTAATTTTACTGGGAAGTAGTCTCCCTCTCTTCTACACCCTAACCTGAGCCTCACTATCCTCATAAAAACTCTTTACAGCATTTAGTAACTTACCATCTATTCCATATACTTGTAACATCTGCCACAATGCTCTCCTATCCACTCTATAATATGTTTTTTCTAAATCCATAAATGCAATAAAAACTTACCTACTTTTATCTAAATACTGTTCACATATATGCTTCAAAGTTAACACTTGATCTACAGATCCCCTACCCACTCTAAAACCTCCTTGCTCATCCACAATTCTACTTTCTGTCTTACCTCTAATTCTTTTAATAATAACCATACCGTACACTTTTCCTAGTATACTCAGTAAACTTATTCCTCTATAATTTTTACAATCTCTTTTGCCCCCCTTCCCTTTATATAAAGGGACTATACACGCTCTCCGCCAATCCCTAGGTACCTTCCCCTCTTTCATACATTTATTAAACAAAAATACCAACCACTCCAACACTATATCCTCCCCTGCTTTTAACATTTCTGTCATGATCCCCATCAGTTCCAACTGCTTTACCCCCTTTCATTCTACGTAATGCCTCACGCACCTCCCTCACACTCACATCCTGCTCTTCTTCACTCCTAAAAGATGGTATGCCTCCCTGGCCAGTGCATAAAATTACCGCCTCCCTTTCTTCGTCGACATTTGAAAGTTCCTCAAAATATTCTCGCCCTCTACCCAATACCTTCATGTTCCCATATACTAACTCCCCTACTCTGTTTTTAACTGACAAATCCATTCGATCCCTAGGCTTTCTTAACTTGTTTAACTAACTCCAAAAGTTTTTCTTATTTTCATTCAAATTTCTTGACAGTGCCTCTCCCACTCTATCATCTGCTGTCCTTTTGCACTCTCTCACCACTCTCTTCACCTTTCTTTTATTCTCCATATACTCTGCTCTTCTTATAACACTTCTGCTTTGTAAATACCTCTCATAAGCTACCTTTTTTTCTTTTATCACACCCTTTACTTCATCATTCCACCAATCACTCCTTTTTCCTCCTGCACCCACCCTCCTATAACCACAAACTTCTGCCCCACATTCTAATACTGCATTTTTAAAACTATTCCAACCCTCTTCAACCCCCCCATTACTCATATTTGCACCAGCCCACCTTTCTGCCAATAGTTGCTTATATTTAACCTGAACTTCCTCCTCCCTTAGTTTATACACTTTCACTTCCCTCTTACTTGTTGTTGCCATTTTCCTCTTATCCCATCTACCTCTTACTCTAACTGCAGCTACAACTAGATAATGATCCGATATATTAGTTGCCCCTCTATAAACGTGTACATCTTGGAGCCTTCCCATCAATCTTTTATCCACCAATACATAACTACTTTCATTACATGCTATATCATATCTTGTATGTTTATTTATCCTCTTTTTCATAAAATATGTATTACTTATTACCAAACCTCTTTCTACACATAGCTCAAT
>NC_069404.1:63631763-63719263 GCF_026875155.1 Cherax quadricarinatus
TCAATAATTTAATCAAAACAAACACAGTAAAATATTTTTTTTTTCGTTTGGTTCAGAATGTTTTGGCGAAATTATTACATACACAATTTTCACTTGTCCTATATGGAAAAGATGACGTTGCTTTTTAAGCCAAGATCGGAGTTCTGCCTATTCGGCACGACATATATATATATATATATTTTTAATATATATAATATATATATAATATATATATATATTAATTATATTAATATATATATATATATGGTATGGAGGGTTGAATGTATTCAGATATTGGGAGTGGACGTGCCAGCAGATGGGTCAATGAAAGATAAGATGAATCATAGAATTCATGGGGGGAAAAGGGTGAGGGGTTTGCACTTAGGAGTCTGTGGAGACAAGAATTTTGTCCTTGGAGGCAAAGAGGGGAATGTATGAGAGTAATAGTTTTAAACCAACGCTCTTTATGGGTGAAGCATGGTGATGAATGTTGCGGCGAGGAGAATGCTGGAGGCAGTGGAGATGTCGTGTCTGAGGGCAATGTGTGGTGTGAATATAATGCAGAGAATTCGTAGTTTGGAAGTTAGGAGGAGGTGGGGGATTACCAAAACTGTTGTCCAGAGGGCTAAGGAAGGGTTGTTGAGGTGGTTCGGACATGTAGAGAGAATGGAGCGAAACAGAATGACTTCAAGAGTGTATCGGCCTGTAGTGGAAGGAAGGCGGGGTAGGGGGTGGCCTAGGAAAGGTTTGGGGAGGAGGGGGTAAAGGGGGTTTTTGTGTGCGAGGGGCTCGGACTTCCAGCAGACATGCGTGAGCGTGTTTGATAGGAGTGAATGGAGACAAATGGTTTTTAATACTTGACGTGCTGTTGGAGTGTGAGCAAAGTAACATTTATGAAGGGATTCAGGGAAACCGGCAGGCCGGACTTGAGTCCTGGAGATGGGAAGTACAGCGCCTGCACCCTGAAGGAGTAGTGTTAATGTTGCAGTTTAAAAACTGTAGTGTAACGCACCCTTCTGGCAAGACAGTGATGGAGTGAATGATGGTGAAAGTTTTTCTTTTTCAGGCCACCCTGCCTTGGTGGGAATCGGCCAGTGTGTTAATATATTTGTATATATATATACCACCAGGGAGCCAAGGGCAGCCACTTTCATGTTCCAGCGCCTCAGCGTGGCCATCCAAAGGGTAAATGCTTGCTGCATACTTGGCTCGCGTCCAGCCTCGGAGGAGCTGGAGGAAATTCATGATCTTTGATACATTGTGCCATTGTATTCATGTTTATGCTTTTCTGTAAATGTATTCTGTTTATTAATAAATGTTCACATAGAATATCAAATACAGGGGGTAGTAGGAGAAGAAAATATTCAAACAGCTCCGAGGAGAACCTTGAGTTTTCCCTGAGGTACGTTTATTGTCTTCTCTGAGGATGAGGGGCCCCATTCCAGCTAAGAGGTGGGTACCCCCATTTTATATATATATATATATATATATATATATATATAATATATATATATATATATTTTATATATATATATATATAATATATATATAATATATATATGTCGTGCCGAATATGTAAAACTGGTCAATTAGCAAGAACTCATTTAAAATTAAATCCTTTCTTAAAAATTTTCTCTTATAAAGTTTAAAGATATAATTTTTCCATTAACGTTGATGCAAATATTTTTAATTTTGCACCAAAAAGAACTTAGAAAACTACCTAACCTTATTATAACAAGAACAATTTATTTTAGCCAAACCCAACAAAATATATTTTAGATTTGTTTACAGTAATTTAATACTAAACAAACACAGTGAAATATATTTTTTTCGTTAGGTTCAGAATGATTTTGGCGAAATTATTGCATACACAAATTCTCACTTGTCCTATATAGCAAGATGAGCGTTGCTATTTAAGCCAAGATCGCAAGTTCTGCCTATTCGGCACGACATATATATATTTTTATTTTTTTTTATTATCACACTGGCCGATTCCCACCAAGGCAGGGTGGCCCGAAAAAGAAAAACTTTCACCATCATTCACTCCATCACTGTCTTGCCAGAAGGGTGCTTTACACTACAGTTTTTAAACTGCAACATTAACACTCTTCCTTCAGAGTGCAGGCACTGTACTTCCCATCTCCAGGACTCAAGTCCGGCCTGCCGGTTTCCCTGAACCCCTTCATAAATGTTACTTTGCTCACACTCCAACAGCACGTCAAGTATTAAAAACCATTTGTCTCCATTCACTCCTATCAAACACGCTCACGCATGCCTGCTGGAAGTCCAAGCCCCTCGCACACAAAACCCCCTTTACCCCCTCCCTCCAACCTTTCTAGGCCGACCCCTACCCCGCCTTCCTTCCACTACAGACTGATACACTCTTGAAGTCATTCTGTTTCGCTCCCTTCTCTCTACATGTCCGAACCACCTAACAAACCCTTTCCCCAGCCCTCTGGACAAAAGTTTTGGTAATCCCGCACCCCCTCCTAACTTCCAAACTACGAATTCTCTGCATTATATTCACACCACACATTGCCCTCAGATATGACATCGCCACTGTGCCTCCCAGCCTTCTTCTCGCTGCAACATTCATCACCCATGCTTCACAGCCATATAAGAGCGTTGGTAAAACTATACCCTCATACATTCCCCCCTTTGCCTCCCAAAGGGCAAAGTTCTTTGTCTCCACAGACTCCTAAGTCACCCCTCACTCTTTTTCCCCTCATCAATTCTAGATTCCCCTCATCTTTCATAGACCCATCCGCTGACACGGGCCACTCCCAAATATCTGAATACATTCACCTCCTCCATACTCCCCTCCCTCCAATCTGATATTCAATCTTTCATCACCAATCTTTTTGTTATTCTCATAAAACCCTTTCTCTTTCCTGTATTCACCTTTAACTTTCTTCCCTTGCCACCCTACCAAATTCATCCACCAATCTCTGCAACTTCTCTTCAGAATCTCCCAAGAGCACAGTGTCATCAGCAAAGAGCAGCTGTGACAACTCCCACTTTGGGTGTGATTCTTTATCTTTTAACTCCACGCCTCTTGCCAAGACCCTCGCATTTACTTCTCTTACAACCCTATCTATAAATATATTAAACAACCACGGTGACATCACACATCCTTGTCTAAGGCCTACTTTTACTGGGAAAAATTTCCCTCTTTCCTACATACTCTAACTTGAGCCTCACTATCCTCGTAAAAACTCTTTACTGCTTTCGTAACCTACCTCCTACACCATACACTTGCAACATCTGCCACATTGCTCCCCTATCCACCCTGTCATACGCCTTTTTCCCAAAACCATAAAAGCCACAAAGACCTCTTTAGCCTTATCTAAATACTGTTCCACTATATGTTTCAAATGTAAACACCTGGTCCACACACACCCCCTACCTTTCCTAAAGCCTCCTTGTTCATTTTGCTATCCTATTCTCCGTCTTACTCTTAAAATTTTTTCAATAATAACTCTACCATACACTTTACCAGGTATAATCAGCAGACTTATCCCCCTATAATTTTTGCACCTCTTTTATCCCCTTTGCCTTTTTACAAAGGAACTATGCATGCTCTCTGCCAATCCCTAGTACCTTACCCTCTTCCATACATTTATTAAATAATTGCACCAACCACTCCAAAACTATATCCCACCTGTTTTAACATTTCTCCTTTATCCCATCAATGCGGCTGCCTTTACCCCCTTTCATTTTTACCTACTGCTTCACGAACTCCCCCACACTCACAACTGGTCTTCTCACTCCTACAAGATGTTATTCCTCCTTGTCCTATACACGAAATCACAGCTTCCCTATCTTCATCAACATTTAACAATTCCTCAAAATATTCCCTCCATCTTTCCCCAATACCTCTAACTCTTCATTTAATAACTCGCCTCTCCTATTTTTAACTGACAAATCCATTGTTCTTTAGGCTTTCTTAACTTGTTAATCTCACTCCAAAAAACTTTTTCTTATTTTCAACAAAATTTTGCTGATAACATCTCACCCACTCTCTCATTTGCTCTCTTTTTACATTGCTTCACACCACTCTCTTAACCTCTCTCTTTTTCCTCCTTATACTCTTCCCTCCTTGCATCACTTCTACTTTGTAAAAACTTCTCATATGCTAACTTTTTCTCCCTTACTACTCTCTTTACATCATCATTCCACCAATCGCTCCTCTTCCCTCCCGCACACCACTTTCCTGTAACCACAAACTCTGCTGAACACTCTAACATTACATTTTTAAACCTACCCAATACCTCTTCGACCCCATTGCCTATGCTCTCATTAGCCCATCTATCCTCCAATAGCTGTTTATATCTTACCCTAACTGCCTCCTCTTTTTAGTTTATAAACCTTCACCTCTCTCCTTCCCTGATGCTTCTATTCTCCTTGTATCCCATCTACCTTTTACTCTCAGTGTAGCTACAACTAGAAAGTTATCTGATATATCTGTGGCCCCTCTATAAACATGTACATCCTGAAGTCTACTCAACACTCTTTATCTACCAATACATAATCCAACAAACTACTGTCATTTCGCCCTACATCATATCTTGTATACTTATTTATCCTCTTTTTCTTAAAATATGTATTACCTATAACTAAACCCCTTTCTATACAAAGTTCAATCAAAGGGCTCCCATTATCATTTACACCTGGCACCCCAAACTTACCTACCACACCCTCTCTAAAAGTTTCTCCTACTTTAGCATTCAGGTCCCCTACCACAATTCTCTCTCACTTGGTTCAAAGGCTCCTATACATTCACTTAACATCCTCCCAAAATCTCTCTCTCTCCTCTGCATTCCTCTCTTCTCCAGGTGCATACAACGCTATTATAACCCACTTCTCGCATCCAACCTTTACTTTAATCCACATAATTCTTGAATTTACACATTCATATTCTCTTTCCTCCTTCCATAACTGATCATTCAACATTAACTGCTACCCCTTCCTTTGCTCTAACTCTCTCAGATACTCCAGATTTAATCCCATTTATTTCCCCCCACCGAAACTCCCCTTCCCCTTTCAGCTTTGTTTCGCTTAGGCCAGGACATCCAACTTCTTTTCATTCATAACATCAGCAATCATCTGTTTCTTGTCATCCGCACTACATCCACGCACATTTAAGCATCCCAGTTTTATAAAGTTTTTTCTTCTTCTCTTTTTTAGTAAATGTCTACAGGAGAAGGGGTTACTAGCCCATTGCTCCCGGCATTTTAGTCGCCTCATACGACACGCATGGCTTACGGAGGAAAGATTCTTTTCCACTTCCCCATGGACAATAGAAGAAATAAAGAAGAACAAGAGCTATTTAGAAAAAGGAGAAAAACCTAGATGTATGTATATATATATGCAGTGCGTGTCTGTGAAGTGTGACCAAAGTGTAAGTAGGAGTAGCAAAGATAATCCCTGTTATCTAGCGTGTTTATGAGACAGAAAAAGAAACCAGCAATCCTACCATCATGCAAAACAGTTACAGGTTCTGTTTCACAGTCATCTGGCAGGACGGTAGTACTTCCCTGGGTGGTTGCTGTCTACCAACCTACTACCTATAACATATATATATATATATATATATATATATATTATATATATATATATATATATATTTCAACAAACCGGCCGTATCCCACCAAGGCAGGGTGGCCCAAAAAGAAAAACGAAAGTTTCTCTATTTAAATTTAGTAATTTATACAGGAGAAGGGGTTACTAGCCCCTTGCTCCCGCATTTTAGTCGCCTCTTACAACACGCATGGCTTACGGATGAAGAATTCTGTTCCACTTCCCCATGGAGATAAGAGGAAATAAACAAGAACAAGAACTAGAAAGAAAATACAGTGGACCCCCGCTTAACGATCACCTCCCAATGCGACCAGTTATGTAAGTGTATTTATGTATGTGCGTTTGTACGTGTATGTTTGGGGGTCTGAAATGGACTAATCTACTTCACAATATTCCTTATGGGAACAAATTCGGTCAGTACTGGCACCTGAACATACTTCTGGAATGAAAAAATATCGTTATCCGGGGGTCCACTGTAGAAGAAAACCCAGAGGGGTGTGTATATATGTGCTTGTACATGTATGTGTAGTGTGACCTAAGTGTAAGTAGAAGTAGCAAGACGTACCTGAAATCTTGCATGTTTATGAGACAGAAAAAAAGGACACCAGCAATCCTACCATCATGTAAAACAATTACAGGCTTTCATTTTATACTCACTTGGCAGGACAGTAGTACCACCCTGGGCGGTTGCTGTCTACCAACCTACTACCTAGAAAATTTTAACATAAAACCATTATAGTAATGCTCAAAAAAAAAAATACAAACATTATGCTGTAATGAGCATTATATGTGGCTTAACATCTTGTCATTTACTAATAATTTACTACTGTTTTGCCAACATTTTAAAGTGATTTTACTAACATTTAAGATTTTACATCTAATGACAGTGTACCAACTTTCTAAAGAGAGCTTAATGCTCTAAAAAAACGTTTATAACACCTACAGAGTTTACCATCTAAAGAAAATTTACTACATCTAAAAAGAATTTATCACATCTAAAGAGAATTTACCACATCTAAAGAGAATTTATTACATTTAAAGAAAATTTATTACATCTAATGATAATTTATTACATCTAAACAAATTTTAATGGATTACTGTGTATCTATGTGAGGGCAGCTGAGAAAGCATCATGCTACTGATATACAGATGTAGTAAAGATTTTCTAAAATAAATTTTGAAGTTCTTGGTCTAATTCTAAAACTCTGAATTTCAGAAATCATTTCAAATTCTAAATGTTTTCTCAACAAGGTATTCATCTCTGCCAATGTACACAGACTTATCACAATTTCTTACTTATTACTCCCAGCACTTCCTATTGCAACATTCCTACGAGTCTGAAGCATGGTAGAAGCATATAAATACAAACCAAATGTACAGCTTTTAATGTATTCTCTAAGCATCAGTTGTATAGACTTATGGATGTCAAGCAATTTTTGAAACTGGCTCTTCACTTGTGGAACCTTTTGTTGAAATTTATGATGAGGTAAAAATTTTGCATTACAGGCAGCATCAGATATCATGGCAACCAACTCGTCAAATTGTAGTTTAGTTTTTCTGGTTGTCAGCTGAATCATGTTCACTAAATGCAGTAGATGACATTCTTCTTGTTTCCTTTCACTAGCAGCCATGATGTTACAACTGTATTATGCATTGCTATCCAAAATCTTTGAGAAACTCGTGCACAGGAGACTGTATTCATTTATATATATATATATATATATAATATATATATATATATATATATATATATATATATATATATATATATATATATATATATATATGTCGTGCCGAATATGTAAAACTGGTCAATTAGCAAGAACTCATTTAAAATTAAGTCCTTTCTGAAATTTTCTCTTATACGTTTAAAGACATATATTTTTCATTAATGTTAATGTAAAAATTTTTAATTTTTCACCAAAAGAATCTTAGAAAACTTACCTAACCTTATTATAAAAAGAGCAATTTATTTTAGCCTAACCCAACTAAATATATTTTAAATACGTTTACAATAATTTAGTACTAACCAAACACAATCAAATATATTTTTTTCGTTAGGTTCCGAATGATTTTGGCGAAATTATTGCATACACAAATTTTCACTTGTCCTATATGGCAAGATGAACGTTGCTATTTAAGCCAAGATCGCAAGTTCTGCCTATTCGGCACGACATATATATATATATATATATATATATATATATATATATATATATATATATATATATATATATATATATATATATATATATATATATAAAATTCTACTTGTCAGATCTGCGTCATTTGTTGTCACTGTGCTAATGAAGGTTCTCGCAGGACCACTGTGAAAAAAAATTCTTCCTGGCTTCACCATGCACAGGCTAAGCATCGTACTCTCTCCGCCATAACAAGGCTTGGTATTAACACTTATAGTAACTCATTTTTTGCGCAGTTTACTACTAGCCAAAGGGCTATTTCGAGATATTTTTCTTCATGGACCAAACCTGATTTCCTCCCATTTCCCTTTAAAAAATAAATAATAATAATAATAATAATAATAATAATAATAATAATAATAATAATAATAATAATAATTATTATATTATTATTATTATTATTATTATTATTATTATTATTATTGTTATTATTATTATTATTATTATTATTATTATTATTATTATTATTATTATTATTTTATTATAAATAATGGTCCAAGCGTTAACATTATCACCTAGTGCAGTGGTTCCCAAACTGGGGGTAAATTACCCCCTGGGGGTAATTTAACCATTTTTGGGGGGTAATGGAGAGGTAACAGAAAAAAAAGTTATGAAATTCTGAAAATCAAAAAACAATGCGGTACTCGGTATGAGGATTATTGTTAACTTTGTCTTAGTATATAAAGTTGTAAAGTAAACCTATTATAAGTAAGTAATAAAATTAAACCAAATAACAATAAACATCAAAAACTAATATACAGTATTAGAAAAGAAGAAATATATAGCTAAGTGTGTGGAAACCCATAAAGATTTTGACAAGTATGCTTCAGGACAAAGTCACCTCACTAGCCAGATCGACCTGTCCAGTACGCGTCACTCACTTCCTGAGGCTGCCTCTATTTCACACTGTCAGTTTATCTGTGAGCATCAGCCGAGGTAGACATAAGCTGGTATGTATGTGTACTGCCCTGTGCAGTATATAGTTAGTATTTACCCACTGTTACTGTGAATTTGTAGCTAGTATTAATTTTATATATAATGTGTGTGTGGTTCTTACGTTTTCAATGGTTTTGGTAGGATTAGCAGAGTATGCGAGGCTGTATACGTTCACGTTTAGCCATATATATCAATAATAACAACATTTTGTGAAAGGGGTAACATGCTTTATGTGGCATGTTAAATTGGGTAACAAGCTGAAAAAGTTTGGGAACCACTGACCTAGTGCAATAATTCTATAACTGCGCAACCGAATTAATCCTAAAAAAATTATTTTTTCTATGTAATTGCTTTAAATTATCACAGTTCTCTTCACGGTCAACCATTCAATAAAATTTCTGTAAATTTATTCTTATGTGTTTCGCCTCATTTAGCTTACCCTTCGTATTTCACATTATTTTATCGAATCTCTTTATTCTCCTTACGTTTTATTGCGATCGTATATCTTGCTCTTCTTGAGCCTCGTCTGCCCTCTCTCCACTCATCATTACTCTTCTTCCCCCTACTATTCTTCCTGCTGTTATCACTCTGTCTGCTAACCTATATTCCCCCATTCTACTTTCGTTTCTCATTTTAATCTCGACTGCTCTCTGTTCTCTGTTGCCTTCTCTAATTGTGCAATCATTTGTTTTGGCAGCGTGTGTGATTGTAGGGACTGCTGACTGTATTGTGGGCTGCTGACTGTTTGTGTGGGGCTGATGTATTTGGCTGCTAACTGTTTGTGGAGGGCTGTACTGTTATGTGTGGGGCTGACTGATGTTGTGTGTGGGGCTGCTAACTGTTTGTGTAGGGCTGACTGATTTGTTGTGTGGGGTGCTGACTGTTATTGTGGGTGGCTGACTGTTATGTGTGGGGCTGCTACTGTTATGTGTGGGGCTGCTAACTGTTATGTGTGGGGCTGCTGACTGTTGCGTGTGGGGCTGCTGACTGTTATGTGTGGGGTTGCTGACTGTTATGTGTGGGGCTGCTAACTGTTATGTGTGGGGCTGCTAACTGTTATGTGTGGGGCTGCTGACTGTTGTGTGTGGGGCTGCTGACTGTTATGTGTGGGGTTGCTGACTGTTATGTGTGCGGCTGCTAACTGTTATGTGTGGGGCTGCTAACTGTTATTGTGGCTGCTACTGTTTGTGGGCTGCTGACATGTTGTGTGTGGGGCTGCTGACTGTTGTGTGTGGGGCTGCTGACTGTTGTGTGTGGGGCTGCTGACTGTTGTGTGTGGGGCTGCTGACTGTTGTGTGTGGGGGGCTGCTGACTGTTTGGGGGTGTGGGGGCTGCTGACTGTGTGGGGTGTGATGTGTGTGGGGGGCTACTGACTGTTGTGTGTGGGGCTGCTGACTGTTGTGTTTAGGGTTGCTGACTGTTGTGTGTTGGGCTGCTGACTGTTATGTGTGGGGTTGCTGACTGTTATGTGTGGGGCTGCTAACTGTTATGTGTGGGACTGCTAACTGTTATGTGTGGGGCTGCTGACTGTTGTGTGTGGGGCTGTTGACTGTTGTGTGTGGAGCTGGTGACTGTTGTGTGTGGGGCTGCTGACTGTTGTGTGTGGGGCTGCTGACTGTGTGTGGGGCTGCTGACTGTTGTGTGTGGGATTGCTGACTGTTGTGTGTGGGGCTGCTGACTGTTGTGTGTGGGGGGCTACTGACTGTTGTGCGTGGGGCTGCTGACTGTTGTGTTTAGGGTTGCTGACTGTTCTGTGTGGGGGCTGCTGACTGTTGTGTTTAGGGTTGCTGACTGTTGTGTGTGGGAGATGGCTCGACTTTTGTGTATGGGCTGCTGACTGGTGTGTGTGGGGCTGCTGACTGTTGTGTTTAGGGTTGCTGACTGTTGTGTGTGGGGCTGCTGGCTGTTGTGTGTGGGGCTGCTGACTGTTGTGTTTAGGGTTGCTGACTGTTGTGTGTGGGGCTGCTGACTGTTGTGCGTGGGGCACTGATTGTTGTGTGTGGGACTGCTACTGTTGTGTATGGGACTGCTGACTGCTGCGTGTGGGACTGCTGACTATTGTGTATGGGACTGCTGACTGTTGTGTGTGGGGCTGCTGACTGTTGTGTATGGGACTGCTGACTGTTGTGTGTGGGGCTGCTGACTGTTGTATTTAGGGTTGCTGACTGTTGTGTGTGGGGCTGCTGACTGTTGTATTTAGGGTTGCTGACTGTTGTGTGTGGGGCTGCTGACTGTTGTGCATGGGGCTTGATTGTTGTGTGTGGGACTGCTGAACTGTTGTGTATGGGACTGCTGACTGATTGTGGTGGGTCTGGTTTGACTGTTGTGTTATGGGACTGCTGACTGTTAGTGTGTGGGCATGCGACTGTTGTGTGGGCTGCTGACTGTTGTGTGTGGGGCTGCTGATTGTTGTGGGTGGGCTGCTGATTGTTTGTGTGGGATCGCTGACTGTTGTGTGTGGGGCTGCTTGACTGTTGTTGTGGGGCTGCTCTGACTGTTGTGTGTGGGGGTACTGACTGTTTTGTGTGGGGCTGCTGACTGTTGTATTTAGGGTTGCTGACTGTTGTGTGTGGGGCTGCTGACTGTTGTGTATGGGACTGCTGACTGTTGTGTGTGGGGCTGCTGACTGTTGTGTGTGGGGCTGCTGACTGTTGTGTGTGGGGCTGCTGACTGTTGTGTGTGGGGCTGCTGACTTGTGTGTGGGGCTGCTGACTGTTTGTGTGTGGGCTGTCTGACTGTTGTTGTGTGGGCTGCTTACTGTTGTGTGTGGGGCTGCTGACTGTTGTGTGTGGGGCTGCTGACTGTTGTCAGCAGTGTGAAATTACTGAAATCGGTGAATATGTTTACTCATCTAACCTGTACTCACCTAATTGTATTCGCCTAATTGTGATTGCAGGGGGTTGAATCTCAGCTCCTGGCTCCGCCTCTCCGCTGGCCGCTATTGTGTTCAGTCTTTCCTGCCTAGGTAAGCCCTATTATACCTATTCTTAAAACTATGTATTGATCCTACCTCTTCCACTTCGCTGTTTAATTTCCTCTGCCTGACCACTCTAAGGCTAAAGAAGTATTTCCTGACATCCCTGTTTAGCTCTTAAACTTCCTGCTGGGTCACTCCCGGTCCTTCTATCCACTAATGTAGTCACTTTGTGTGTGTGTGTGTATGTATGTGTGTGTGTGTGTGTGTGTGTGTGTTGTGTGTGTGTGTGTGTGTGTGTGTGTGTGTGTGTGTCTGTCTGTCTGTCTGTCTGTCTGTGTCTGTGTGTACGCACGCGCGCGCGCGCGTGTGATATGTGTGCACTTACTAACTGGCTGCGGGGGTCGAGTCTTAACTCCTGGCCCCACCGCTCAATTTGCCACTTGCCTTGCTTTGTGGTCCCTGCCAAACCTTCTCTTAAAACCTGCCGTCACCACTCCCTCAATGAGATCATTCAGCTTTTCTATTGCCCTCAGACTGAAGAAACACTTCCTGGTATCCCTCTGGCTCATCTTTAATTTCCAGCCGTGTTCCCGAGTTCCCGTTTCTCGCTTTTCAAATAGCCTGTTCCTGACTGCCATATAAATTTCCTTGAGTATTTTGTATGTTGTTATCATATCTCCATGGTTTTCTTATCCTGCAATGTCGTTATTCAATTACATTAACCTCACCTCATAACTCATTCTCCTTAACTCAGGAGAAATTACATTAACCTCTCCTCATAACTCATTCTCCTTAACTCAGGAGCAATTACATTAACCTCTCCACATAACTCATTCTCCTTAACTCAGGAGCAATTACATTAACCTCTCCTCATAACTCATTCTCCTTAACTCAGGAGCAATTACAATTAACCTCTCTCATAACTCATTTCCTTAACTCAAGAGCAATTATATTAACCTCTCCTCATAGATTATTCTCGTTAACTCTCAGGAGCAATTACATTAACATCTCCTCTAGATTATTCTCGTTAACATCAGGAAGCAATTACATTAACCTCTCCTCATAGATTATTCTCGTTAACTCAGAGACAATTACATACCTCATCCTCATAGATTATTCTCGTTAACTCAGGAGCAATTACATTAACCTCTCCTCATAGATTATTCTCGTTAACTCAGGAGCAATTACATTAACCTCTCCTCATAGATTATTCTCGTTAACTCAGGAGCAATTACATTAACCTCTCCTCATAGATTATCTCCGTTAACTCAGGAGCAATTACATTAACCTCTCCTCATAGATTATTCTCGTTAACTCAGGAGCAATTACATTAACCTCTCCTCATAGATTATTCTCCTTAACTCAGGAGCAAGCCTTGTGGCTTAAATACGCACTTTCTCCAGTTTCTTAACTGGAGTTGAAGTTCTATCAATAAAGATCGAGAACCAAAACCTAGTCATTGTGGTTGTATACAAGCCACCAGATGCAACCTCACAACAGTTCAAGGAACAGCTACTGAAAATTGATTACTGTTTGGAAAACCTTCCAGCTCCATCCCCATACATCTTACTGCTTGGTGATTTCAACCTAAGGCATACAAAATGGAAGAATGTAGCAAATAATGTTATAGCTGAAACAATCCCCGGAGGTAGCGCAGATGAAAGGTCACACACACATGAGCTACTAAGTCTCTGCGAAAAACACACCTTAAGCCAGCAGATAGTGGAGCCAACAAGACTAGAAAACACACTTGACCTTATCTTCACAAATAATGAGGACCTGATAAGAGACATAAGAATATCAAAAACAACTAATTCCGATCACAACCTAATCGAAGTCCAGACGTACATGCATAGGGGTCCTGAACAGCAGAATGCATGTACCTGTGAAAGTGTCTTCACAAAATACAACTTCAACAACAAGTACATCAACTGGGACCAGGTAAACCATGTCCTAAACGAAACATGTTGGGAAGATGTCTTAAATGACATGGATCCAAACCAGTGCCTTGAAAGGATCAACTTCCTGGCAGCCGAAGCATGTTCCAGGCATATTCCCCTAAGAAAGAAGAAGAGCAGGAGTAAACTGGAGAGAGAAAGACGCTCCCTCTACAGAAGACGACGAAGAGTCACTGAGCTCCTCAGGAGTGCTAGAATATCTGATACACGAAAGGAGGCGCTGACTAGGAACCAGGAGAGGCAGGAGGAGCTTAAAGCTATTAGTGAAATTTAAAGAAATTCAAAATATTTCTTTTCATATGCCAAAAACAAGGCAAATGCCACATCTAGTATCGGGCCCTTACTCAGACAGGATGGGACTTACACAGATGACAACAAGGAAATGAGTGAAATATTGAAATCCCAGTAATTGTGATAGCAGGAGTAGAGTCATAACTCCTGGTCCCGCCTCTTCACTGATCGCTACTTGATCCACTCTCTCCTTGCTCCATGAGCTTTATCATACATGTGTGTACTCACCTAATTGTGGTTGCAAGGGGTAGAGACTAAGCTCTTGGCCCCGCCTCTTTACTGGTCACTACTAAGTCCTCTCTCTCTCTTTGTGTCTGCTCCATGAGCTTTATCATACCTCGTCTTAAAACTATGTGTGGTTCCTGCCTCAACTACATCACTTGCCAGACTATTCCTGTGTGAGTGTGTGTGTGTGTGTGTACTCACCTAGTTGTACTCACCTATTTGATGTTGCAGGGGTCGATTCATAGCTCCTGGCCCCGCCTTTTCACTGGTCGCTACGGGGTCACTCTCCCTCCCCATGAGTTTTCATACCTCTTCTTAAAGTATGAAGGGGTCCGGTTTTCCATACATCGTTCCCAAACATTCCCTTCCTGATTCCTGTGATGAAGTATCATTTGGGAGTTCGAAAAGTGGATTGGGTAAAGTAAAACTCACGTGGCTGGTAGAAGTTTAATTACAGTAGTGGGAGCGCCTTTACAGCCGTACCTTTTCTTCTTTCCCACTCTGAAACTGATGGCCCCCCACAGTTACCCATATGTGAGGGGGGTCTTTGTGTGTTGGGCAGCAAATTTGATTCAGACAGTGATCAGGCAGGACGGGTTGGGAGCGAGTCAACATGGCCATGGTTCTGGGAAACTGGTTAATCTACTAGAGAAAAAAATACTTCCCAAATCTTGGATTCTCTGAGTTTTAGCTTCCCAAATTTTGTCCCTTGTTTCTGTGTCCCATCTCTGGAAAATCCTGTCTCTGTCCCCTTGTCAATTCCTCTCAGTATTTTTTGTTTTAATTAAAATGCCCCTCCTATCTTTTCCCTTTCCCCCCCATTTGTGGGTCAGATCGATTTCCTTTATCCTCTCCTTGTGGGGAAAAATTAAAGTGACTGGGGTCCCAACAAAGTTCTGGGACTTAGCCCCTTTTAAAAAAACCTTTTGCACTTTTCAATAGTTTTTTTTACGGGGTTGGCTTGGTTGTGGGTTTCCCAAAGGGGGTTCCCGGCATACTCCAATAGGGGCCAAACGTAAAAACAGTGTAAAAGGCCCTGAACGTTTCCCTTTGTTAAAAAATTGCCGAATATTTGTTTTTGGGTTTTGCTAGTCCCCCCAAAATGCTCCCAACATTAAATTTGGTTGATTTTTCGCCCCCTCGGGAGATGTGTCCGGTGTTATACATCCCCCCCAAAGATGTTTTTCCCTTTTGAGTGGGGTTTTGGGTTAGGGTTAGGAAAGGGTTCATCGGGAAAAACCCAGGACAAGTTTTTCCTGACGCGGGTTTTTGTCAGAAAATGACCCACCTTTTGGAGTTTTTGGTCATTTGACCAAAGGCCCTTCCCGCTATTTTGATTGGGGTGTGTTTTCTCTGCCCCCTTGGGAAATGGGGCGTGTGCGCGCGCGCCCCCCCCGGGGTGTGTGTGGGTTGTGTGTGTTTGTGTGTGGGTGTGTTTTGTGTGTGTGGTTGTGGTGTGTGTGGTGTTGTGTTGTATCCCCATCTATCGGGAAATTTAGAGGAGGTTGGGGTTTCCCCTTTTGGGCCCCCGCCTCCAAATGGCCATTACCCGTGCTCCCTCTCCCCTGGTTTTCATAAGCCCTATCATATTTTTTCTTAAAGCTTTTTTAAGATCCTCCCCTTGCCCACTTCGCTGTCAAGGTAAATTCCCACTAAAAACCTTTTCGTTTATCGGCAAAACAAGGGCAAGTAGTGGCCCCGATGTGCTGGGGGGTTTGAAAATAAATCCCCAGAAATTTTAGCATCCTGCTTTTCAATACCCATCCCCGGGAAAAATTCACGAAAATTTAAAGATGGTTTTAAGGGAAATTGGGAAGTCTTCGAAAAACCCATTAATCAAAAAACGTAACAAACCCAAGGGTTATTTTTACAGAAAATGTTGGGAAAAATAGAAAAAAATAAATACTGAGACAGCGCATAACAAAATTTTAAACCCCAATTTTTAAAAAAGGCCCAAATATACCTTTACTTGGGAAAAGGCGACAGAAAAAACATTCGCAAAAAAAATCTTTAGATAAAGGGCAATGACTTGAACATTTAAAATATTTTTCCAGTTTAAGAAGACAGGGGGCAGAACTCATTCAGATTTACTTTTATTTCCCCCAACCACGCCCCCTCACCCTGGGTGCCCTTGTTTGCTATTGGGTGCCCCCAGCTTTTTTCCAAATTTGATTTCTTCCTACAGTCCATTTAAAACCCCAAAGGGCCGAGTGAGGGAAACCCTCTGTTTTCCCAAAGCCCCACAAAAAAGGGCAAAATTTTAAAAATTTCCAAAGAGTAATGCCCTTGCAATACTTTTCCCTTTTTTCTTTAAGGTTTACTTGCAGTTTTTCCTTAAGGGGTTTCCCCCTCCTTCTCCTCCCCCCGATGTCTGTACGAGTTGTTGTGCAGAGTTGTGTATTGCAGAAAAAAACACTTTATGCAACATTTGGGTTTATTTTCAGAGATACCCGAGTTTTAAACCACAAGTGTTTTATTCGCCCAACTTTTTCGTTTTTTTTAAACCATTTTTTGGGACATTTTAAATGTAAGATGAATTATTGGCCCCTGGGAAAGAACCGGGGTGGAACTTTTTGCAACTTAAGAAAAAGGAAATAGGTTTGTATGCCCAATGTTAAATAATATATTTTAGAAATTTAACAAAATTGTGTGCGTACTAACCACCACATCATTACCACCACCTCATCATTACTCCCACCCAATCTTCCACCACCCACAAAAAACCCCCCAAACCGGGCCCTTCTTTTCCAAACCACCAAATTTTTTACCCCCAAACTTTTCATCCCCAAACCCCCACCATTACCCCACATCTTAAACCAAAAACCACATCAATACCCCCGAACCTCATCATTACCACCACCATGTCTTTACCCCCACCACATCATTACCCCCACTTTTTTTAAAAAAAAAACCTCCCAAAACCCATTACCGCCACCCACCCATTAACCACCACCATCAATTCTTGCCACGGCCACCACATCTTTGCCACGACCCCACCTTTTACCGGGAAGAAAATTTCCAATTACCACCACAACATCATTCCCAAACCTTTCCCCACATTACCACCCCCAAAAACACCCCCAAACACCCAAACGCCACCCCCAAAACCAAAACCACTTTAAACCCCCACCACATCATTACCACCCCCCACATAAATTACCACCACCACTCATTACCACAAGCTTTATAAATTCCACAAAAAACCTCTTTAAACCCAACAAGCACACCATGACCCCAACCCACTTTCCATGACCCCATCACATAAAATTCCCAAACCACCAAAATCATTACCCCCACCACATCTTAAACCAACCATATCTTTTCCCCACCATTCCCATCTTTTAACCACCCCCCCAACATTACCACCCCCAAACATCATTTCCCACAGCCCACTTTCATTCCAAAACCACATCAAAACCACCACCAAAACATTCCCCCAAACCCATCATTCCCCTACCACTTCTTTACCATAACCTATCTTTTACCACCCCCACATCATCACCACAACCCAAAACCTTTTACCAAACCCGTCCAATAAACCCAAATTTTCCATTTTCTTCACCCCCAAACCACACTTACCACCGCCACTCATTACCACCACCACATCTTTTACCCCCAAACCACGCCCTTTCCCAACCCCCCGGGGACATTGCCATCCCACTTTTACCCCACCACCCTTTTATAAACCGACATCATTTCCAACCCCCTTCCTTTCCCCAACCACATCAAAACCCAAACCAAAATTAAATTACCCCCAAACCACACCCCCACCACCACATTACCATCCCCCACCCCATTACAAACCCCCCACTTTCTTTAACTACCCCCCAAGATCAGCCCTCCAAAATCAAAAATACCACAACATCTTTTCCCCCCAACTACAACCACCACTACCTTTTTTTCCCTTTCCCCACCACATTTTTAACCACTACCACATCACCCCCAAAACCATTCCCACCCCCCAACTTTAACCAAAACCCCACCACATAAATTCCGCCACCACATCTTTTCCCCCACCACATCACCCCACTACCACTAAATTCCCAACCCCCCAAAACCTTTTTACCCCACCACACCCTTCCCACCATCACATAAATTACCAAAAACCACATCATTCCCACCACCAATCATTACCCCCATCAAAATCTTTAACCACCCCACATCATTACCAACAAGAAATATCATAAAACCCCCCAAACCAATCTTCCAAAACCCACATCTTTAACTCCCAAACCAAAATTCATTACCACCTTTCACACCATTACCCCACCAACATCATTATCACGACCACATCATTCCCCCAAACAATAAACATCATTACCAAAACCACATAAATACGACCCCCACATAATACTACCAAAACATAAATACCCCAACCACTCATTCCCCCAACCACCCCCATCATTACCAAAAAACCCATTTCATTCCCCACCACCCCCAAAGCAAACCATTCCCACCCCCCACTTTCCCACCCCATCCCCTTTCCCTTTCCCCACCACCCCCTCTTTCCCAACCCCCACGACATTGCCACCCCAACGCCCTTGCCCCCCAAAAATTACCCCCACCACACTTTAATCACCGCCAATCTTTTCCCACCATCACACCATTACCCCCCCACTTTTTTCCCACCATATTATTACCACCCCACACTGCCACCACCACTTCGCCCAACCAAACCCCTTAAACTACCATCACATAAAATTACTACCCAAAAGCAGGACCCCAAAACATTACTCCCCACAAAAACCTTAACCAAAAACTACATCCCCACACTTTCTTACCCCCCCCCCACCAATTTAAACCACTACCACATCACAACCACATCTTTACCACCACCAATTACCAAAAACCCCCCACCTTTCCTTTAACCGCCCCCCACACCCATTACCCCACCCACTTCACCCCCCACCCCCACATCATTCCCCACACCACACCACCAAAAAATTTTCCCAAAACCCCCCCCAAACCATTCCCGGGCCCCCAAACTTTCATTAAAAAACCCCCAACCCCAAACCAAACATTCCCCCCACCCATCACCCCCAAACCCCCAAATTTACCACCATAACCCATTTCCATACCCCTACCCATCATTCCCAAAACCCCCTTTTACCACAAGACATCATTAAAAACCACCCATTAAACCACAACCACCCTTCATTACCGCCCCCAAACCCCTTAACCCAACCACATTCCCAAAACCCCCACCAACCCCCAAAATACCCAAACCACCCCCTAAACCACCACACCATTACCACCACCCATCATTAACCCCCCAACCACATAATTACCCCACCACATCCCCCCACCACATTCCACCCCCACCCCCATCCCCCACCAAACCTTTACCACCCCCCACATCTTTGCCATTTCCACTTTAAATTACCCCAAACAAAATCTTTTACCAAAGCAAATCTTTACCACCACCACATCAATATAAACCCCAAAACATTATCACCAACCAAACTTAAATTATCCCCCACCGCATCATTACTACCACCCCCAACTCTTTAAACCCACCATCACATCATTACCCCAACCACATCTTTACCACCACCACATATTACCACCACCCACATCATTACCCCCACCACTTTAAATTACCCCCTCCACATCATTCCCACAACCACATAAATTCCCAAAAACCCTTTATCTTTTGCCACCACTTTCTTGCCAAAAATGCGCTTTTTTTCCCCATCACCACATCATACCACCACCCCCCACATCTTTTCCCACCCCCACATCATTACCACACCACATCTTTACCACACCCCCATAATTACCACCAAAAAAATTCTTTGCCCCCCAACCACCCCCAATCCACCACCAACCCCTTGCCCCCCAACACACCCTTTAAAATCACTGCCAACATTACCACCCCACATCTTTAAACCCCCACCACTGCCCAAACCCCAAAAACTTTAAACCACCCCCAAAAATTCCCACCACCCCCCCCCCTTTACCTCCACCCCCTTCTTTACTACCACAACATCAGTCCCTTTTCCACATCATTACTCCCACAACATCATTCCCCCACCAACTACACACCACTACATCATTACCACCCCACCCCATTATTACCACCTCCCACATCACCACGACATCTTTAACCACCCCCCTTTTTTAACACCACCCTCCACATTTTAACCTCCACCCGCATTTTTACCCCACCAATCACCCCCCACATAAACCACCCAAACCAATTTTACCACCCCCACCCCACATCGTTACCCCCCATCACCATTACCTCCCTTTAAACATCAGTTACCCCATAAACAACATTAAAACCCATAAATTCTTTTATACATATCACCACCATCCCCATCCCCTTCCCCACCACCACATCACCACCACCCCCATCTTTCCACCACCACATATAAACCACCATCCATAAATTGCCACACCCACCTCATTATCCCACCTCACTTTCATCAAACCCAAAATATCACCCCCCACATTACCACCAAACCAACCACATGATCTTTCACCATATCATCCCCAATCGCCACATTCAACATATACCATCGCCACATCAACATTCCCACTTTTAAAACATTATCCCCACCAAAATTCACCTTTACCACATAAAAAACATCGTCCCCATCACAATTCCCTCACCATCGCATCACATATCACCATCACAAAACATCACCATCCCCAAAACCATATAAACCCCTCAAAGGTTTTAAAATTCTTTGGCCCATTATTGGGTTTTTTTCCAACTGGGGGGTTTTGGACAACCCCACATGCCCCCTTCCCCAAACCCCTTTTACAAAACCTTTTATCATCCCCCTCATCCGCCCCGCCCCTTCCCCCCTTTTCCCGCCCTCTCCCTCTCTCCCCTTCTCTCTCCCCTCTCTCTCTACCCCTCCCCTCCCCTCTCTCTCCCCCTCTCTCTCTCCCCTTATTTTTCCTCTATCAGTCAAGTTAAATTTGGTAGGTGTTAATTTGGGGGCCTCTGGATAAATTTAAAGGGGCGATTACACCAACACACACACTCTTACACACAAAACCTCACATCACACACACACACACAACACACACACACACACACACATCACACACAAAACACAAACAACACACAACACACACACACCAAAAACACACACACACACACCAACAACCCAAAACACAAACAACACACAAAATGGAACCCTAACACACGCACGACCACAAAACACACACACCACACCACACAACACCACACAAACCCCACACACACAAAACACACCCACACAAAACACACCCCAAAACCCACACACACCACCACACACAACACACCCCAACACAACCACCACACACAAACACACACACCAAAACACACCCAAAACACACAAAAAAGGTTTAACTAAAAACACGCACCCCTTCACAAAACCACAAAAACTAAACCCCAACACACAACACACACACCCCACACACACAACACAAACCCACACACACACACACACCCCTTTAAAAAAAAAATGAACTGGACCCCAAAAGAAATTTTAATTTTAAAAAACATCAGCCTGAAAAACTAAAAATAGTTTTTTTTAAAAAAAATTATAAGCGAGGGTTCTTTGTTTTTGAATTTGGGTTTTTCCCCGAGGAACCTACGTACGCTTTTAGGAAACTTAAAACGTCCCCTTTTTGGGACAAGAACTTTTTTACTTCAAAATTTAAAAACCCATTTTTTTCCCAGCGGGGATAACTTCGAGTTACGTACAGGGGGTTGGGAAAAACCTCATTTTACTAAGAAAAAAGCCCCCGTACCGGGGCTAAAAACCGGGTCGCAGAAAACATTGGGCAAAAATGAATTTCCCAGAAAACTTTGGGCTGGGCCCTTTTGCAAATAAAGTCGCAAAAATTAAAGCCCCCAAATTCCGGGGCTAAAACCCGATCGCAAAAAAAGGGCGCAGGAAAGAAAGTCCCATTACCGGGGCCCTAAAAACCGATTGCAAAAAAAAAGCGCAAATAAAAGTCCATTTTCCCGTGGTAAAACCGGTCGCAGATAAAAGTCGCAGAAATAAAATTTCCATTTCCCGGGGAAAAAAACCGGCCCCAGATAAAAGTGCAAAAAAGGAAAGTTCCAGGTCCCGGGGGTTTAAAACCGGGTCCCAGTAAAAGTCGAGAATAAAAATTCCCGTCCCGTGGTTGGCCCGGGTCGAAAGATAAAAGCCCGAAAAATTTGGAAAGTTCCGACCGTGGCTAAAAAACCGGGGTTCGCAGAAAAAGTCGCAGAATAAATTTTTCCTTTTTCCGGGGCTAGAACCGATCGCAGATGGGGTCGAAAAAGGTAAAAAATTATCGAAAAAATTGGGTTGATTTACGGCCCCACGTGTGCAGGGGGAAAAGATCCCAAAAGGGGTACTGAAAATTTTTTTTTTCCCCTCATTCACAGTTCCCCAAACCCCTTTCACACTGTGCCTTGGAACGGGTTTCCGGGACCGACGAAACGTCTTCTTTAATGATACTTGCGAAGGGCAAAATTGGGGTTTCTTACCCTATTGTTTCCATCGCCGGAATCGGGCGTGAAAGGGGGTTTAAGAAAAGTCGAAAAGGGTTTGAAAAACCCAAAAACCTTTTGTTTAATGTAATCTGTGGTTTTCGCGTCTTTTCCCGGATCATTTTTTTTTTTTCTGAATTATTTTTCCAAAAAAAAATTTTATTGGTTTTAAATTAAATTTTCCACCGAAACGGTTTGAAAATATTTTAAAAATTTTTTTTTTGGCTTTATGCGAAGTTTTTCCTTTTTTTTTTCCCTTATTTTTCTCACGGCTAAAATTTGGTTTCTTCTTGCCCCCTTTTTTCAAAGGGCCCCTCCTACCCCCGTTCCAGGGGGGCCCTGAAAAAAAGAAAAAAACGTTTTCCCAATCATCGTTTCACTCCATTACTAATTTTCCAGGGGGGGAATTTACCTACTTTTGCAGTTAAAGGAACCCACGGGTAACTTTTCCCCCCACTCCTCCCTCAGAGAGCAGGCAATGTCCCTTTCCCCACCCCCAAAGGACTCAAGCCGTTTAAACCCATGCCCCGGGGAATCCCTTAAATGAATGTTACTTTTGCCCCCACACTCCACAATTTAGGGTTAAAAAAAAAAATTTTAATATGTAAAAAAAATCTCTTTTTTTTTGTAAAATACTTTTTTGCTCTGGGGTAAAAGCCTAGGCCTCTTCTTATTCGTTGTAGAGATAATAGTTGAATAATTTTCTTTTAATAAGGAAACCCATCATATATAATATATAAATATAAAATTATATTATGTATATATATATATATTTTTATAAATATATATATATAAAATATATATTATATATTATATAAAATTTAATTATATGGGGAAAGGAAACCACCTCTATGCGGAAATGGGGACCCCTCATCCTCAGGAATCAAAAAAACAAACCTCGGGAAAAAAAATCAAGGTTCCCCCCGGGCTGCTTAAAAATTTTCTTCTCCAAACCACCCCCTATTTTTTGTTTTAAATTTATGTAACATTTTTTAATAAACAAAATCCCTTTTTAAACAGAAAAAAAAACATAAACATAAATACAATGGCCCAAGGGTTTTAAAAGGATCAGAATTTTCTCCAGCTCCCCCCCTTAGGCGGGGACGCAAAGGCCAAAGTTGCAGAAAGCATTTCCCCTTTGGAGGGCGATGTTTGAGGCGCGGGGAACTTTAAAAGTGGCTCCCCTTGGGCCGGGTGGTGTCGATATATTGTATGTTTTTTGCCGAATGGGCAGAACTTGCCAAATTTTTGGCTTAAATAGCAACGTCATTCTTGAAAAGGCCCAAGCGAAAATTTTTTGTATGAAATTTAATTTCCCCAAAAAACCCTTTCCCTAAAACCTAACAAAAAAAATTATTTTTTTCCTGCGGTTTTTTTTGTTTTAAATTATTGTAAAAACTTCTAAATATTTTTTATTTGGGGTTTTGGCAAAAATTAAATTGTTTTTTTATAAAAAGGTTTTAGGTTAATTTTCTAAAAATTTTTTTGGAAGAAAAAATTAAAAATTTTTAAACATTAACATTAATGAAAAAAATATATTTTTTAAAACGTTAAAAGAAAATTTTTTTAGAAAAGGACTTAATTTTAAAAGGGAGGTTCTTGAAACTGCCCATTTTACATATTCAGCACGACACTGTAAAAATATATATATATTTTTATTTTTATTTTTTTAAAATATATATATTTTGTATATATAATAATATAATTTTTATTATATAAAATATATATTTTTATATATAATTATTTAATAAATATATATAAATAAATGTATATATATAAAATATATATATATTTTTATATTATTTTATATTTTTTAAAATATATATAAAATAAATATATATATTTTATTTTTAATATTTATATAAATATTTTACATATAAAAATTTTATATAAAAGTAATAAAATATATTATTTTTTAATAATATATTTAATATTTTAATATATATTTTAATATTTTTTTTATTTTATATATATAATATATATATATATATATAGGGGAAACCCTTCGGTCAAAAACCATAATTCGTTCCAAAAATTTTGGTCCAAAAAACCCGTTTTGGGTCGTGACCTAAACCTAATTTCCCCAAAAATGGATTGTTGAAAATTTAATTAATTTTTTCCCAACCCTACAAAACTGTCCGTTTTTTTTTTTTTAAAAGGTTTATTAAGCACAAAAACAGTGAAATATTAAAACTAATGAAAAAACCTTGAATAACACTGAGACAATTTTGGGAAAAAAACCGAGAAAAACTTAACATTGCACGAGTCTTAATTTTTTTAAGGGGGTGTCTAAGGGCTGAGCCCCCAAAAATCCTTTTTTTTTAAACGTCCGATCTTTTTCTTTTTTTTGGTGCCCCGTTAAAAGCATTTTTTTTATCAAAATTAACCCAAGTTTCAAAAGATAGCCCAAGAAAAAACCCGAGAAAAAAAAAATTTTTTACCAAAAATTTTTATTTGGAAAAGCTCTACCCGGGATACTGGCATGCGAGAAGCTTTTTTTGGGCCAACCCAAACCTGAATTATAAAACAGTTGAAATTACGAAAGTGGGGAAAAATTGGCGCTTTGGAGAAAAATGGCGGGGAAATGTAAATTGGCATGGAATGGGGAAAATTTGGGCTGGGGCTGCGTTTGTTGGGAAACCCGTAATTTTTGTTAAATGACCAGTTCAAAAATTTTGTCAAAACCCAAAAAAAAATTTTGTTTGTGTTTGGAGAAAATGAAGAAAATGAAGGTTTAAGACACATGTCCCAACGATGAAAAGCCTACTGTGTAGGAAAAAATTTTTTGGAAATAAGATATTTAACTGATACATGTGCCCTTACTCAGCAACTTGTAAGCATAGAAATTTTTTTATTTAATAACCCAGGTACTGTACCTTTTCCGGGTGCCGGGCAATGCCCTGTAAATTTCCCAAAAAATTAAGTTTTAGATTCACACACCCAGTAAACAAACAAAGGGTTTTTGACTGTAAAAGTTCAGAGACATAAACCTTTTCGAAAACCCAAATTTAAAACCCCCCGTAGCAAATGTAACCAAAAAAAAAAAAAAAACCCCACTTTATTATAGATTTTTACCTCAAAAATTCATAAGTAAACGGCAAAGGGGAGAAAACTGATTTTGGTTGCGGGCCCTGCCCGGCTTTTTTCTTTTGGGGAACCCTGGGTTTAAATTTTTTCCTTTTTTTTTTACCAAAAGAGAACTTTTTTATCTTAGTTTAGAGTGAATAAGGCGATGCAGTTAATCGCACATTCGCCCGGGTAAATCCAGGGTTTGGCAATTTTAAAACAAAAATGCAGTATAAGGGTAATCCTTTATTAAATACTTTTTCGCCCAAACAGGGGGTTTTTTCCCAAGTCACAAACAGAACTCCCCTGGGGGGGAAAGGAACGGGGAGTTTTTATAGCCCCGGCTGGGGTCAGGTGAAAAATTGTGCTTTGGGATTTTTAACCATTAGTCATCAGATGCACCCTTTCTTCCCCTGACCCCACCCGGGACTATAAATATTTCCCGCGTTCCTTCCACCCCGGGTTTAAAGTTCTGGTTGTGACTTGAAAAACCCCACGGGGGGGCCGAAACGTAGCCCAAAAAAAGGAAACTTTTATACTGATTTTGTGATTTTTTTGGGCCCTTGTGCCCGGTATTTTTTCCTTTTTTTTCCTTCCAGGGATTTAAGGGGAAAATTGAATTTTTGTTTTTCCCTGTCCCCTTTCCAAAAATTTTGGGCCCAAAATTTCTTTGAAAGTAATCATTCGATCGGTACCCAAAGAAAGATTTGCAAATGGGATTTTCAGTAACCAATTTTGGGGCTCCCGCCCAATCACATTTTGTTGATTTAAAGTAGAATTGGGGTTTTCGGAAAAATATTTTCCAGCCCGGGGTTCTTTTTTTCCCCCAAATAAACCAGTTTTTTTTTTTTTTTTTTTTTTTTTTTTCCTTTTTTCCCCACAGAAAAGATGAAAAAAGTATTAATTTTCCCCCCTTTCCCTTTTTTGGGGGAAATTGGGAAAAACCCATTGTACCTCCACCAAAGTGGGGCTTTCAGTTGTCTTGTGGAGAACTTTGAAAAGGGCCCAAGAAGATCTGAAGTTTTGGCCCATGGGGGCATAAACCCTTTGTGCTTAAAAACCAAATGAAAATTTTGAAGACTTTTTTTGTCCCCTTTGCTGGGAGTAAGTATCCCATCATGGGTGACAAGCTCTAGCTTTAGGTTGAATTTGTTTTCCCTTTTCCCCACGACAGTCGAAATGAAATTTTATAATTTCACGAAATTCGTAAATAACACGATTGCAAAAAAACAAAGGTACGGATAAGGATTTTTGGGGATTTCACGTGCCATGTGCCAAAACCCCACCCGGGGCCTTTGTTTAAGTTCATTTGTACCCATTTGATCTTAAAAGAATGCTCATTTGGAGGGTAAAACAGACCCTGTGGTCTGGGGCCCTTCAAGTAACTGGGGTCATCGGCCCCGGGTAATAAAAAGGGCCCTCGGGGGGAAAGGCCCAAAATTTATGGTTTAAAAACCGTTAAAAAAGTTTTTCCCAGTTAAAAGCCCCCAATGCGTTTAAAACGAAAGAAACCCAAAAAAAATGTGCCCCGGGTTTCCCATATTTAAAACGGTTACACCCAAAATAGTTTATGTCTTGCCCCTTGTTTACAAATTTTAAAAAAAGAAAAAATGCGGGTTTAAAAACCCACTCACAAAAATTTTTTCACTCTTTTAAATTTACCCCAGAAACATCTCTGTCCCAAAGGGATCATTGTATTTTTCGGGGAACCCTTTGGTATATCCCCCTAAACCACCATCCCTTTAAACCACCGGGATCACCCCCCACTGCCTAAACCACCCCATTCCCCCACTTCTCAACACCATCTACCCCCCCCTTTCCCCCCCAAGTCCTAGCCCCCCCTTCCGAGCCACTTCACAACTTGGCGAGTTTCCCCCGGAGCTCGTGTTAAAAAGGCACCATATAATTTTACCCCAAATGAAGAGAGAAATGACAGCTAAAATGGTTTTCGGGTTTTTAATTTAAACAATCTCGTAAAATTTGGGCTGCTTGCTTCATTGGCTGGGGTTTTGGGCCCTGGTCGACAGGGGGGATTTGAGGGGGGGATTGGGTTTGCTATTTTTTTGGGGTTGATATTTTTTGGGTAGCGGGGTTGGGTTTTTTAGTGTGTGTGTGTGTGTGTGAAATCACCTAGTTGTACTCAAATGTGGGGGGTTGGGCAGGGGTGGATTCACAGCTCGGGCCCCCCCCTGCCCCCTTCACTGCCCCCTACTGGGGAAAATTTTTCCTGTTCCACGAGTTTTATCATCCCCTTTCCTTTAAGCTTGATGGATCCTGTCTCCACTAAAATAATTTCCCAGGCTATTACACTTCATGACAATTTCTGGACGGGAAGGGAAATTTCTTCCTAACACCCCCTGGTTTTAAACTGATTCATAAATTCCCAAACTGTCCCCCCCTGTTGGGGTGTCCCATCTCGGAACATCCTGTCTTTTTTTTCCCCTTTAGTCGACCCCCTTTTCCCAGTATTTTATATCTTGTCTTCCAGTGTCGTCGGGTTTCCGTTTTTCCCTTTAAACCTTTTCCTTCGTAGGCATCCCCCCTTAAACTCCGAGATAGTCTTTTGAAAAACTTTTGCATTTCTTAGTTTCCTTACATGTTTTGTTAGGTGGGGGTTTCCCAAAAGGGGGCCCGCTATACCCCCCAATTTAGGGGCCCAAACGCCCACTTTTGTACAGGTCTTGAACGTTTCTTTTAGATGTGGGAAATTTGCTGTTCTGGGGTTTTTTGGTTGGGGCGAATATGTCCCGCATTTAATTTTGGGTTTCCCATGTGCCCCTGGGGGAAAATTGTGCCTGTTTTTTATCCTACCCCAGATCCTTTTCCTTGAGTAAAAGTTTTTTTGTCTCGGCCCCCCTAAAACTGGCTCCCCGTCTATGGTCTTCTTTTGCCCTTTTCCCAATTTTCTTGATTTGGCACTTGGGGGGGTTTTTGAACTCCAGGGGGCCCCGTTTCTGGACCAGGTCTGACCCTGTCCGGAACCCCCCTTTGTAGTTCTCCCTTCCTCGTCCGATTAAATTTCTTCTCATAAACTTAACATCAACTGAAAACCAGGGAATTCTCAGTCTTTTCCCCTTTTAATTTTAACCTGTGAAAAGTATGGGTGTGTGTGGGGGTGTGTGTTGTGTGTGTGTGATTGTGTGTGTGGTGTTGTGTGTGTGTGTGTGTGCAGTGTGTGTGAAATTTTCCCTTTTTGTTTTTTGGGGGGGGGTTTTTTTCCCCCTCCTGGGCCCCCCCCACGGGTTTGTTCCTCATTCCCTATTTTTTTTAACTCATGTCATTTTCTTTTTTTTTAGTGAAATTTTTAAAATTTGGATTCTTTTAACCTTTTCATCATTCTTCCAATTGCCCCACCATTCTTTTTTCACCCAATCATCGGGGAGGCTTTCAATTTTTCAGCTGTGTCGCCTTCTTTTATTATTTGTATTTTATTGTAGTAGTGTGGTATTTGTATAAAAAAAAACTTTTTTTAATTTTTAAAGGGGTGGGGGGGGAAAAAGCCAGCTAAAGGCCTCGGTCGATGAAAAAAAACCCCCCAGTGTCATGTGGATTTCGATAACGTGGTTTGGGGTAAGGAAACTCACATAGGAAATTTAATGGAGTTTTAATTAAAAGGGAATATAGGGAAAGCCCATCCCCTCCCTGCCTCTCTGCCCCCCCAAATCTTTAAAGACTGGCCCTCACGAGAGGGTTTTCCTGGGGGTGAGCGGCTTTCCCAAAAACACGCTATGGTAAGCTTTTAGCAGTAAATTTAAACAATGTTCACGCGGGAGGGTTGGGTGATCACGCTGACACTGGTAACGGGGTTTTTGGGGAACTGATATTTAACTGAAAGCTCGGCGACCTAACAAAATTCGCCCCGACATACAGCTAATACAAACAAGAAGGGCAGGCGTTTCGGTTTGGGGCTGACTCTATACAGTATCAGGGGACACAACAATTGAACTTTAAATAACTTTAATAAGGAAAAATATGGGAATTTGGAAGCAAACGTAAATTTAAACGGGAAAATGCATTACAAGGTATGTTTATAGGGGGGGAAAGCCAGGTGAAAGCCCTCGGCCCATGACCATGGGGCCCCGCCCGCGCCCAGGAAAACACTTTTTCCTCTTTCTTAAAGGGAATTCTTACGCAACTTGTGCCCGGCCTCCCACTGGTCAGTAAAATTTCGCAGTTTAATTATTGAAAAAAGGGTTAAAAGGCCCAAAAATTTTCTCTTTAACTTTCTTTTTTCCTGTAGGATTTTTTTATGTCGCAAGTGAGACATTTTGATCCGGGGGAACGGGGGATTTACACTATCTCGGGTTTTCCTTAAAGTGGCGAGTTCCCTTCTTGTTTCCCAAAGGAAATTTTAACCCCCCTCCCCTCCCCTCAAACTCAAAACCTTTTTTAAACCCGCCTTTTTTTCCCCCGGGTTTAGCTAACCCAAATGAGAAATAATAATAAAATAATAAAAATAATAATAAAAATAAAAATAAAAATTAATAATAATAATAATAAAAATTTTCCCCTTTAGCTATTCACTCGGGACTTCTCTTTTGGGTAAAAAAAAGGGTTTTTGTTTTTCTGCACTAAATTCTTTGCAGGGATGTCCCAAAAAAATAAATTTACACGCTGAAAGCAAGGTTGCGGAGCAGCAAAAACCGTGTAAAAGTCCCAAAGGAAAAAATTGTAAAAAATAAAAAGCCCCCAGTTATGTGTGCGCTATTACCTTCGCGAAAATTTTCGGGAAGCTCAGAGGAAAACCCCAAAACACTACCTTGTTTTTTTTTTTTTATTTTATCTGGGGGAGGGAGAAAAGAGAAACATTTTTTTTAAAGGAAAATTTTTTAGTAAACCTTGAAAAATTTGGGCTGTTTTTACCCGGGGTGAAGACATATCAATGGGGGGGAAAATGGCAGTGGTTGTCCTTTTTTTGTCTGGAAAAGCCCAGATCCTTCTCAAAATCCAGCCACCTTTTTTATTTATTTCGCCCCCCCTTTTTTTATTTTAAACCCAAATTTTTGCTTAAAAGGGTTTTAATGAGGGAAAATTTTATTTTAAAGACCATACATGGGTTTTTTTTCCCCCCGAATAAACCCAAAAAAAGACGTAAGGTAATAAATTTTTTGAATTTGCACATAGAAAACCGTAAGGGGGACAAAATTTCTAGAAGGGAAGACTGAAAAAAGCGTATAATCCCGAAATTTTTCATAATATACAGAAGTCCCTTTTAAAAATAAATAAATTTTGGATTTATATGCGAAAGACTAAACCCTTATACTTTAAAACCTATTTGTTTAGTTTTTTGTTCCCTTTTCTTTTAAAGGTTTTGATGCGGGAAACTTTTGTCACCGAAACATTTCCTAACTTTACATTGAAAATTGGAAGCTCGAAAAGAACCCCTAATTAACTTCTTTTTTCCCCCAGTTTTTTTTCCCAGTTTTTTCTTATTCTTCTCTGAAATTTTCTTTATCTGTTAATACTGGGGAAAATTAAATTTTTAAATTTGTAAAAATAAGCATGCCAAAAAAAAAAAAAAAATAAGCTTTATGGCTTTAATTGTCAATAAAAAAATAAACTGCTAATGTCGTCACCCAGCATTTCAGAAACCAAGATGAACCTGGAGTTTTTTAATCATTTTTCGAGGCGGGCAAATTTGGGTGTATGTATGTGTAATTTGGAACAAGGCATGCAATTTTCCTCTGGAAAAATTTTTTTTCCGGGGAAACTTGTGGGTAAAGGGGCGGCTATGGCCCGCTTTCGGCGACAAACCCGGACCCACTATGGCGACGAAAAATGAAGATTTCCCAAAGACAGGGGGGAAATGTGTTTTTTGCTGCCCCAACCCGTGATGGCCGCCAGTTGGCTACGTCCCCCCTTCCGTTTGGGCCAAAAAAATTTTTTTAAAAAAAAGGGAAAAAAAAATAAAAAAGCAACCAAAACCAAAAATATTTAAAATTTTTAAAAAAAAAAAAAAAAAAAAAATAAAAAAACAATTTAAAAAAAAAAAGGGGGAAAAAAAAAAAAACCAAAAACCGGGTTTAAAAAAATTTTTAAGGGGAAAAAAAAAAAATTAAAAAATTAAAAAATTTAAAAAAAAAAAAAAAAAAAAAAAGGTTTTTAATTTTAAAAAAAAAAAAAAAAAAACAAAATTTTAAAAAAAAAAATAAAAAAAAAAAATTTTAAAAAATTTTAAAATTTTAAAAAAAAAATTTTTCCCCAAGGGGGGCTTTTATTCCAAAAAAAAAAAAACAAAGTTTTCATTTTGGCCCAATTTTTTAAATTTTAAGACAAAAAAAAAAAGAAAAATTTGGTTAAAATACAAAAAGGGAATTGGGGTTATCAAGGGCAAAAAAACCTTTAGGCCTTTTGGCGGATGGGTTTTTTGGGAAAAAAGCCCCAAACACGTTTGGGTTTCCCGTGAAGGGATTTTTTTAGGGGAAACAAGGCCCCCTAGAAGTTCGGGGGCCCCCCTTTTAAATTTTAATTTAAAAATAAACCCCCAAAAGGTGGTGGGAAAAGGGGGGCTTTTAGCAGATGAGAGCAAAAGGGCAAAATGGTAAGTGGGATTCCCCCGTGGGAAGTAGATCCACCCAAAAGATTTGGGGTTTTGTTGTTATAGCAGGGAAAGTACAAGTCCTCAAATCAAAATTCCATGAAGGTTTCAGTGTCTCACAAATTGAAAAAGAATGGGAGTAAACCCGGGGGAATATGATTTTTTACAACATGTTGGGACATGTGTTAAAAAATCAATTTTTTCGGTTTTACATACCATTTTTTGGAAATTTAAAAGAAACACAAAATTTTCATGAATATCAAAGTGAATATTTGGTTGCTTTTTTTACCTGGAGTTTACCTGGAGAGGGTTTTTAGGGTGCCCCCCGGGCCCGGCCCCGGTCTGAGACCAAGCAGACCATTTATAAATTTTTAACTTTAAAAAACAGAAAGCCCAAACCAAGGGGAATATTACCGGGTCAAGGGTTTATTTTTTAAATAAATTAACTCACAAAAAAACCCCTGTTTTAAACCTTTTATGTTATTTATGTTTTTTTTTTGAAAATTTTTTGGGGCTCCCCTTTTCCATGGGTTCGAGCCCCCACCCCCGGGTCTGTGTTTTTTTAATTTCAAAACTCGTGCGGCTTTTTTTGGGGTATTTACGAAGGGAAAACTTTTTTGTTTTTACAAAATTTGATACCTCTTTCCATTCTCTCTCTCTCCTCTCTCTCTTCTTCTCTCTTTTCCTCTCCTCGATCGTTCTCCTCTCCCCTTCTCTCCTCTCTTTTCCTCTTCTCCCCTCTCTCTTTAAACCCAAAGATTTAAAAGCTTGGGCTTGGTTTTAGGGTTTTGGGGTGAAAAAAAAGGACTCATTAAAACCAAGAGAAACCTTGGGCACCGGGCCCGTGAAGGTCTAAAAACAGGGTTAAAGGGCCTGAAAGCAGGGTTTTAAGGGTTTTTTTAAAATTTTTGTGCCCGGTGCCTTGTCGGCAGGTTTAGTCATCGAACCCCGGGCCCGGGCCCCCGTGAAACCAAACTTTAACCCCGAAATTGTTTTAGGAGAGCGGGGTACCCAAGGGGTTTTTGAAAGCGGGGGGGTGGCGTGTTTAGGGGATTAGGTCGAAAGGGATGGGTATAGGGTTAGATCCCGGGGGGGTAAACCACTGACTACACTTGAGTTTGGAGGGTTCTGGGCAAACAGCATTTCCCAAAAACCCGTTTTGCACCGAGACATACCCGCCCTTTGGGTTTTTCCTGGAGTTTTTTCCGGGGGAGGGTTTCGGGGGCAAAACCCCCCAGACCCCCGGGCGGGGACCAGGGCGGGGGTTGTACCTTGGGAAACCCGGGTTTAGGAACGGTTTAATGGTTGGGCGGTGTATCTTTGAAGATACAACCCTAGGGTTTTTTTTTTCCCCAGTCTTTTGAAATTAAAAGGTTTTTTGCAGCCTAATTGCCCCAAAGGGTCAAATCGATAAAATTTAAAACGAAAAAAAAAAAAAAAAAAAATGAAATAGGGAATAACAGCAGGGTTTTTCCCCGGGGCCCGGAAATTGATGTTATGGCAAGTCATCGGAATTTTATGTAAAAAGAGCGGGAATTTTTAACGTTGTAAAAATAAAGAAACGGCTGTGGTTTTAAGGTAATTATTTTGTGTACTAAACTTTTTGGGTTTAATCTTCTGTAACCGCCGTAGTAAACCCCCTTTTGTTTCCCCGACCTAACCTAACCCCCCCTTCCTTTAAAAACCCCCCACCAAACCTGCCCCTTTAAACCCGACCTAAACCCAAAACTTTTCGTTAACCTAAATTTTCCTTAACTTAAACTAAAATTAAAACCCGGTCCTTAAACCCAAACCCCCGTCCCTTTAAACCCGACCTAACGGGTACCCCGTCCCAAAAGGGAAACCCGTCCTTAAACTTAGCCTATCCCTTTAAAGTAAAACCCAATTTTTAAACCCATTTCCCCAAAACCCAACTTTTCCCCTAAAACCTTTAAACCCACCTTTAAACCAACCCAAAACCCAAATTTTCCTTATAAAAACCAAACCTGTCCTTTAAAACCCAACCCCAAAACCGTCCTTAAACCTAAAAATTTGTCCCCTTTAAACCAACTTTAAATTGTTCCAAACCCAATAACCAAAAATTGGCCTTTTTAAACCCAAAAACCTTTAAACTGTCCTTAAAACCCAACCTAACCCAAATTGTCCCTAACCCAGCCTTTCCGGAAAGAATTTTTTCCACAAAAAAATTTTGTAAAAATCCGTTAGAAGCTTGGAGGGGGTTAAAAGAGGGTGTGACAGGGGCGAGTGAGCCGGATCCCGCCCCATGCAGCATTCCTTTAAAAAAACTACCTTACGAATTTCCGTACCTGGTGACATCGTTTTCCCACAAACCCCCTTTCTGTTTTCCCTTTCATGGGAGAAAGGGGGGAAAGAGGGGGTGCCTTTTTATGTTTTGGGGAGGGGGGTCTTTAACCGAGGAAAATGGAAATCCCCCCCTCCTTTTCCCCTTTTTCAAAACCCGGGTTTTTCATAAATCTAAAATCAACCCCCCAAAACCCGTCGGGGTTTTGTGCCTTTTCCCAAAGAATTTTAATAATAACACAAGAAGAAAAAAAAGTTAAATAACAACAGCAAAAATAAAATAATAGCAATTTTTTAAAATTATTATTATTAAATTTTTATTTTTATTTTTAAAATTTTTTTTTTAAAATTTTTAATTACTAGGGACAGCCCGCCCGCAATAATAGTAGGGGAAAGGACACAAATAAAACCTAAATACCCAAAAAGGAAAGTGTAAAACACCGGGGATGGGAAACAAGGGGTTTCAAATTAAGGAAATTACAAATAACCCGAAAAAAAACGGAAAGCAAAAATTTGGGGGGGGGGGAATACAAGCAATTTGGGAAATAAAAAGACCTCATGCTACGTAAACAGAGGGTAAAAAAAATAACCCGGTGGCGGTGTAAAACAAAAGAGAAAGTTAAAATAATGGAATGGGGGTAAACATAGGTTTTAGGGATGAAAGCTGTGCGTGAGGAAAATTCCAGTGTTTAAAATCGCTGGGCTCCCTTGTTGTGAAAATGAACAATGAAGGCAGGTGGTGAAAGAACGGGGGGGGGGGGGAGGGATGTGGGGGCAGGAATGTGGGAGAATGAATGGAAGGGCAGAGTGGGGGGGGGAAAAAAAAGATGGGGGAGGGAAAACAACGAAAATTTAACCCCTAGTGGGGGTATCTAACACTCAGTGGTGGTGGGGGGAAAGGGGTACATAAAACTGGGGGTTGGGGGGGGAGGGGGGGGGAAGGAAAATAGTGTTTTAGTGTTGATAAATTTTCATTTTTTTGGTCGTGGGAAATTTTTTTAAACGGGGACCTTTTCTTTTAAAATTTTTACACCCGCCAAATAAACGTAATGAATGGGTTTAGGAACCCAAGTTGAAAAAAATTTGACAATTTTGGGAAAAACTTGGGGGATCTTGACTAAAAGGGAAAAGTTTTTGTACAAAAAGTGGCTTCATCATCCTTACAAAAAGAATTTGGAGGGAAGGGGTGAGGAGTTTTGGGGGGTGGTAGGGTGGTGGTTTAGGGGGGTTTTGGTAGTGGTGGGGGAAAAGTTGTGATGTTGGTGGGGGTTAGGTAGTGATGGGGGTTCGGGGGTTATTGTGGTGGGGGTTTAAAGGGCTCTTGTGATTCCCAAAAATAAATTTCCAACCCCCCGACTCAGTGATAGACCCTTCCCGTGCATGGGAGGGTGGAACAGGGCAGGAGGGAAAAAGAGGTGATTAAAAAAGGAAAAAAAAGAAGGAGGGGGGGAAAACGAGGGAAAAGGGGTGGAAAGGGAGGGAGAGAAAAATGTCTTTTAAAAATTTAAAATATTATTTTAATAAAAGAAATGAAAATTGCCTTTTTGTCTTTTTATTTATTATTTTAAACAGAAAATTTTTTTCAAAAAGGAAGAATATTTTAAAAAGGTGGGGAAAATTTGTAGGAGGGGGAGAAAGGGGGGGAAGAAAAAGAAAAAGAAAAAAAAATGAACAACAACATTAAAAAACCACAAAATCCCACTATAAGAGCAACAAATTAACGACAACAGCAACAAACCTCAGGGAACAACAACAATTTTCAATAACAACAAAACTTCGTCGCAACAATATTTTATTAACAACCAATAAAGTTTAATAAAAATCATTCCCGTCTTTTCAATAACAAGACAGGTACATAAACACAACAACAGCAAAAAACCATAAAAACAGGACCCGGGGAAAAAAACAACCCAAACTAACCCAAAATATCGCCCCTTTCCATTCCCTTTTTTTAGCACTGAAATTTTAAATGGGGGGGTTGGGGAAGGGTTCCCTAAAAGGCCCCAAACCCAGGGTTTTCCGGGGGTCCAAAAGCCCCCCCGCGGGTTGGTCTTTTTCCCCGGCCTCCTGGTGGATAGGGCCCTCCTTTTAAACCCGGCCCCTTTTCAGGTTGGGGAAAAAAGTTCTTTATTATCCATCTTATCATTTTTTCCCCGCAGTTTTTTTTGGGGAATACTCCTGTGGGTCCCTTGAAGGGAGATCCTTTTGGCGCTATCACTCTAAGTTAAAAATCGCAAGGTTTGCGGGGTTTGATTTTTCCCCCGCCCGGGGCGATTTGGGGATTTCCTCAGATTGTGCTTCCCCCCCCCCCGTAGTGGGGGAAATAAGTTCTGTGAGGGGTTTTTTCCAAAATTTGGTTTTTAGTAGCTTCCAGGGGGAAAAAAATTTTTCAGTAAATTCCATTACCCGGGGAAATCATTTGGAGGGAAAAATTTCAGTACTTATTTTGGGACATCATATCCCGCCAAGAAACCACTCCCGGTTTTGGAAAAAACCTCCAGGGACCTCGGAAGGGGATTCAAAATTAGGTAAAAATATCTCGTTTCCTTTAAATTTCCCTTTTTTTAAAAAAAAGGTTAAATATTGTCCCCGAGCTCCTCACCCCCATCCTTTTTTCTCTTTTACCACCAGGATACCCTCAAGGATTTTTTGGGGGCTAGCGTTAGCGGCGCCCCCCCAGACAACCTCCTGGTAGATCAAGGCCCGGGACACAGTCCCGTGTATGAAACACAACCCTCCCTGTTTCAGGAACTGGGCTTAAGAAACTTATTAAAAATTTTTCCTTTTTGAAAATCCCGTCCCGGGGGCTCTTTTTTAATCCCCCCCCCCCTTTTGTTTTGATGGGAAGGGGTGTTAAAAAATCTTGGGGCCCCTCACATTTTTTGGTCATCTTTCGTTTTTTTCATTTGGGAGTTTTTCAATGGAGGTATTTTGCCCCCATCTGTTAAAACCCCTTTTTTTTCAAAGGAAGTGATTTTTGTTTTGCAGATTCAAACTAATTCCCCCAGGATTTTCAGGGGTAAATTATGATGTATCTTTCTCCCCCCTCACTTAAAGGAGAAAAGGAAAAGAGACTTCAAAATTTTCCCCGTGATTTTGGGCCCATTAGCGTACTTTTTTACGTACTGCAGATTCCTATATAAATTTTCTAGATCTGTAATTCTTTTACGCATAGAAAGAGGTTTTAATTTTACAATAATATTCCCCCAGCCCAGAAAAGAACAAATGACAAAAGAGGGGCCATAAAGGGGGTATCTCTTGGGTTTTGAAGGTTCTCGTTTTTTCCATGTGGTTGTGATAGTACACTGTTTTTGAACCTTGAAATCAGGTGATCTAACCTAATTTCCTTCCCCTTTCCTTTAAAGAGAAAGGAAAAAAGGAGGAGGTTTAGAGAGAGAGAGAGAAAATATTTAGAGAGGGGCGGGGAGTTTAGGGGAGAGGGGGGGAGAGTGGGGGGGGGAAAGGGGTGGAGTTGGGGGGGAGAAAAGGGGGGGAGAGTGAGGGGGGAGGGGGCGGGGGAGTGGTGGAGAGGGGTAGAGTTTAGGGGGGGAGGGGTGGGAGGGGGAGGGGAAGGGGGGGAGAAATTTAGGGGAAAAGGGGCCAGGGGCCTTTTGGGTTCCCCCTATCATGGCTTTATTTCTCGGGAAAAGGCGCCTTCCGGTTTTTCCCCCCAAATTTTTCCAGCTCAAATTTTTTTTGCCGCGAAGGTTTGTGCCCCGCCAAAAGTTTACTTTTTTTAAGGGTGATGTTGGGTTTTTCTGTTCCCCCGAGAAAAGATAATAAAATTTGGGGTTCACTAAGAAAATTGATATATTTTTTTTTTTCCCGTTTAAATGATTGATGGTTTTTGCCGTTCGAAACCTTCAATGGGGAAGGTTTTTTTGTTGAGTTAGTTCCCCCTTTTTCTGCGTTAATTACCGAGGCGAAACCGCAAATAAACATCCCAAGGTCTTGGGACTAACAAGTTTTTTACCCTGTGTCTTTTAAAAGGTTTTTACCAGTAACCCACCCGTTTTCATATTTTGGGTTTTACCAGCAACCTCCTCGCCATACTCGGGTTCCCACCAGCAACCTACCTGTCATATTTGGTTTTTACCCCCCCCAAACCCATTTTGTGTCCCTTTCCCGGTTTCTACCCGCAACCTTCTAAAGCAAAATAAATCGGTTCTAACCCGCCCAACCCACCTGTGTTACTATTTATGGGGGGGGGGGGGGGGGGGGGGGGGCTACCAGCATCTACCCGTAATTTTTGGGTTTACCAAAAACCTACCTGTGTCCCTTTCCCCTCCCCCTTCACCAGCAAACCCGTCTATGCAATACTCGGTTCTACCAGCAACCTATCTGTGGGCATATTTGGTTCTACCCCGCAACCTGCCCCCCCATACCCGGTTCAAAACCCGCAACCAAACCCGTCATATTTGGGGTTTTACCAGCAAACCCATCTGTTTTTTCCCGGGTTTTTACCAGGAACCCGTCTATGCAATACTCGGTTTTTTTTACCACAAAACCCACCCGTGTCATACTCGGTTTTTACCAGCATCCCTTTCCTGTGTTCCCTTTGGTTTTTACCCGCAACCCCACTTTTGTTTCCCCCCGGTTTTACCAGCAACTTGTTTTATGCAATACTTTGGATTACCAGCAACCCCTTTTTGTGTCATACTCGGTTTTACCCGCAACCTTTCCCTGCGCATACTCGGGTTTAACCAGCAACCTACCTTTTGTCTTAAACCCCCCGGGTTTTTACCAAAAACCCTGTCTATGCAGTACTCAGTTCTACCGCAACCCCACCTTTTTTCATACCCCCCGGTTCTAAAAACAAACTGATTGTGTAATACTCGTTTCTACGAGCAAATTTTTCCCGTTTTAATTTCTCGTTTTTAGCCCCCAACCCCGCTTGTTTCCTTTGTCCAGCAAAACCCGGGGCCATGAAAAACTTGGTTCTTTTCCCGTAAAACCCACCTTGTTTAAAACTCGGTTTTTACCAAACAAACCCCGGGCCCTTTTCATAAAATTGGGTTTTACCCCCCCAAACCCGTTATTGTAATACTCCGGGGTTTCCCCAACCTAACCCCGTCCCGCATTTAAATTTGTTCTCCCCAAAAACCTTCCTGTAATATTCGGTTTTACCCGCAACTTACCCCTGTATTTCTTGGTTTTTACCAAAAAAACCTGTCAGTACAATTTTTCGCTTCTACCAGCAATTGTGTGTCATACTTGGTTCTTCCGCAACCTCTCCCGTGTAATATTCGGCTCTACCACAACTTACCGTTTTATACTTGGTTCTTCAGCAACCGTCAGTGGTTTTAAAATTTGGGTTTTACCCCGCCCAAATTACCTGTGTATATTTTGTTTTTTCCAAACAAACCTTCAGTGTAAAATTCGGTTTTACCCAGCAAGTTACATGCGTCCCCACTTGGGTTTTACCAGCAACTTACCTGTGTCAACTTTTTTTCTACCACCCAACTTAACCCTTTTTCACACTTAGTTTTTACCAGTAAAATTACCCGTGTTTAAAACTTGGGTTTTTACCAGCAAAACCTTTCCCGTGTCCCCACTTGGTTCTACCCGCAACCTGCCCGTGTCACATTGGTTCACCCGCAACCTTTCCCGTTGTTCCCCATTTGGTTTTTTCCAGCAACTACCCTTTTTCAAACTTGGTTCTTTTTTCCCCCTTAACTTTCCCGGGTCACACTTTTGGGGTTTTAAACCCCAACCTGCCAAACAAAAAGTGCCCTGGCGGTAAAGACTGCAACTAGTATTTATCAAAGCTGCTCTTTACGTAATCCGGGAAAGCTGTAGCACAGTCTCCTGCGAGTTAAGGCTCGTTAAGGGCAATTTTATTTTACAGAGAAAGTATCTAGTTCCAGAGTCTAGCTCTTGTCTCATATGATTTGTCCGAGAACCTGAAAATTCGCTCTAAACTATTGTAATTATTCGGAGGAGTGCAGGGAATCGAACGGGGCAAATGTAAACTACTAAGCCTCCGCTCTGGCACTCTGACTGTAACGGGAACAATATGAAATATTCAGACCTATTATGCCAGTTACCTTAACTTGGAAAGTTAATAGAGACCACTACCTGTGACCTAATCATTTTTTAAAGATAACTCATCTGTGTGGGTGAGAGGTGGTGTGTGGTGGTAAAGAAATATGTATAGTTTAGAGGACGGAGGATCGAGCCTCTGTCTCGCCTTGTGTTGAATGACCCACATGTGTTTAGTACCCCAGAGTATTTATAATATTAATCTTGACACGACTTAAGAAATCGTAATGACACGATTGCAAACAAACCATACCCCCGGCCGGGATTGAATCGCGGTCATAGTCTCAGTGAAGGGACTTGAGCTAGAGTTCGTCACGGCCACGCTAGCTGGAGATTCGTCTGTAAAAACTTGCATTTGTGGTCACAGAGGTGCCTGTGCTAACCTTCCTATGGTGTAGAAATATACCTAGTTGGATGAATCTTATTGTGGCTAGCTGGTCTAGTGGCTAACGCGACGGGCTGGAGTTTTGAGACTCTATGACCGCGGGTTCAATCCCGGCCGGGGGTATGGTTTAATCTTGACACTCTAAGAAAATGCTTAGGAGTGAGAATTATGGACACAACACTACACAACAAACTACACAACAAACACCATTGACATAACAAACAATACCGACACAACAAACACAACTGACACAACAAACACCATTGACACAACAAACACCATTGACACAACAAACACCATTGACACAACAAACACCATTGACACAAACACACACTGACACAAACACCACTGACAAACACCACTGACAAAAAAACCATTGACACAAACACAACTGACACAAACACCACTGACACAGCAAACACGATTGACACAACAAATATCATTGACACAACAAACACCATTGATATAACAAACATCATTGACACAGCAAACACAGTGACCCAGCAAACACCATTGAAACAAACATCATTACCACAAACACCATTTGCACAACAAACGCAATTGACACAACAGATTCATTGACACAACAAACACCATCAACACAAACATCACTGACTTAACAAACACCACTGACGCAACAAACACCACTGAAACAATAAACACCATTAACACAAACACCACTGACACAACACCATTGACACAAACACCAATGACACAACAAACACCATTGACACAACAAATATCATTAACACAACAAACACCATCAACACAAACATCACAGACGTAACAAAACACCACTGAACAACAGACACCACTGACACAAGAAACGCCATTAACATAAACACCACTGACACAACAAACGCCACTAACATAAACACCACTGACACAAACACAATTTATACAAAAACACTGACACAACAAAGACCATTAACACAAACACACTGACACAACAAAGACCATTAACACAAACACCACTGACACAACAAAGACCATTAACACAAACACCACTGACACAAACATCATTGACACAACAAACACCCATTAACACAAACACCACTGACACAACAAACACAACTGACACAACAAACGCCATTAACACAAACACCACTGACACAAACATCATTAACACAAACACCACTGACACAACAAACGCCATTAACACAAAACACCCCTGACACAACAAACGCCATTAACACAAACACCACTGACACACAACAAACATCATTAACACAAACACCACTGACACAACAATACACCATTAACACAAAACACACTTACAAAACAAACACCACTGGCACGACAAAAGCCATTAACACAAACACCACACTGACACAAACATCATTAACACAAACACCACTGACAAAACAAACATCATTAACACAAACACACTGACACAAAAAACACCATTAATACAAACACACTGACACAACAAACACCATTACACAAACACCACTGACACAACAAACACCATTAACACAAACACCATGACACAAACACCACTGACACAACAAGCACCATTAACACAAACACCACTGACACAACAAACGCCATTAACACAAACACCACTGACACGACAAACACCATTAACACAAACTCCATTGACACAACAAACATCATTAACACAAACACCCCTTACAAAACAAACACCACTGATACAATAAGCACCACTGACACAACAAACACCATGACACAACAAACACCATTTAACACAAACACAACTGACACAACAAACGCCATTAACACAAACCACCGCTGACACAACAAACATCATTAACACAAAACCAACTGACAAAACAAAAACCACTGACACAAATGCCATTAATACAAAACACCACTGACACAACAACACCATTTAACACAAACACCACTGACACAGCAAACACCATTTAACACAAACACCATGACACAACAACGCCATTAACAGAAACCACCACTGACACAACAAGCATCATTAATACAAACACCACTGACACAACAAACATCAGTAACACAAGCACCACTGACAAAACAAACACCGCTGACACAACAAACACCATTAACACAAACACACTGACACAACACACACCATTGACACAACAAATACCACTGACACAATAAACACATTAACACAAACACCACTGACACAACAAACATCATTAACACAAACACCACTGACACAACAAACACTATTAACATAAACACCATTGACACAACAAACGCCATTAACACAAACACCACTGACACAACAAACATCATTAACACAAACACCACTGACAAAACAAGCCCCATTAACACAAACACCACTGATGCAACAAATACCATTAACACAAACACCATTGACACAATAAACACTACTGGGGCCGGGAAGAACACCGCATACATTAACCTTTCTGACACAGGAAAAGCCAGTATTGTAAGACAAGCTGGTATGGAGTCAACGTGTCGCTCAGTGTAGAGATATCTCAAATTATGACTTCATAATTCTCCTCACAGAGCGAAACATTGGCTCTATGCTTCCACACTCACTTACACCTCACAGTAAATAATGAAACCGAATGTTATAGGAATGCAATTAGAAGCCTGGGTAGATCTGTAACCCCAGTGTGATAACGTGAACATAGATAAATACGTCTATGGAGCAACTTGCAATGTGAACAGACTGACTGATGTTGTAGTGGCCAGGCTTAGGCTTGGTTACAAGTACTTCTGGCAGTTTGCAGACACACAGATGATGATCATTCCAAATGCAAAATATGTAGTCTGCCCTATGGTCACTGTCTTGAATATTAATTGTCCACTTATTGAGGAATACAGAGACAAACAGTATAATAAGCTATGTAACATGTCAAGATATCTTATTACTGAAAAGAAGATACCAGATATACTAAGCATATTTCCTAAATTTGCTTGTAACAGATAAGTGAACTGTAGATATAAATCCAGTTGTACTCCTGTTAACTTTTTTGGGGCCTAGTTCTTAGGCCTTTTGTGTATCCATATACTCTTGCGCTACCATCCACAGGATGGATGTGAGGTGCACAATAAACTAGCCAAGCCTTTACCCAATGGAATAAGTTACTTTGACTTTACTAGTTGGTTACCCTAGGTATTTTACACAAATGTTATGCCAAACAACCTCTATGAAAAAATAGTGAAATTCCAAGCGCTTTCGTGATTTCTCACATCATCAAGGAACTGTGCTATATATGATAATTGTACTTATATGAACCTGTGCCTCAGTATTCTTACTTAATTAGTTACCCACAACCAGCACAATGTGTGTAAGAAACTCCAGTACCTGCTGGAAGTATTCAGGTTTTGGGTATTAGGCCTCTTTTTACCTAATTATGTCAATTTATAAAAGAATAACTTTCTCATCCTTCCTTTGATCACCCCCTCATTCCCCTTCCACCTCTCCCTCCACCTCCACCTCCACATCCGTCTCTCCCTCCACCTCCATCTCCACATCCGTCTCCCTCCACCTCCATCTCCACATCCGTCTCCCTCCACCTCCATCTCCACATCCGTCTCCCTCCACCTCCATTTCCATGTCCGCCTCTACCTCCACATCCATTAGGTGTGACCTCGCCTCCATATAGAGGAAAATGACCTCCAGTAAGGCTGATGAGGGTCGTTAGCGATTCTTTATGACTCATTATCACTCTGTCTCCCTCTTCCTTGCTCTCTTTATTACATTCTCTCTTCGTCCGGGTTCCTTTAACCTCTCCATTCTCTTTATATTTTTCTATATCTACCTTGTGCTTCCTATCTTCAAGTTTACTTCCTATCTTCTCTTTCTTTTTTTCCTGTCTACTCTTTCCATTTATTCTGTTTCTCGCTTTGTTTCTGCCTTTCTTAGTTTTTCCCTCTTTAATACCGTCTCTTCCATCTCTTTACCTCACTTCCTTCTCTCTAACTACATTTCTTCTTCCTAAATTACTGATCTCATTTTCCATTCCTTTTTTATTTTTTCTCATTGTTCTTTCTTCTTTTTCTACCTTACCTTCCCATTCTACTTGTTTTCCTCTTTCTCATTCCCTCTCTTTTTTTTTCTCCGCTCTTCCCTCTTATCCTTTTTCCCGAAAATGACTCCAGGTAGATTCCACATAGACTACAGGAAGAGTCCAGGTAGACTCCATGTAGACTCCAGGTAGACTCCAGGTAGACCCCGAGTAGACTCCAGGTAGACCCCAGGTAGACCCCGAGTAGACTCCAGGTAGGCTCCAGGTAAACTCCAGGTAAATTCCAGGTGGATATACTTGGTCCTGGAGTGATGTGTGCAGTCCTGTAGATCTTGTTCAGTCCATCAGTCTTGATGAAAGTACAGCATATGCAAATGCACAGAGAAGGCACTTATATACTGCAGGCAGATGAAGCGAAGCAGTTGTAGGCGGTGTCACCGGTGGAAAAAAAATCCAGCACTGGAAGTAGGTCATGGCTGTAGGTTAGGCAAGAGTTGAAGAATTCCGTGTATCAAGATCACAAGGTGTTGCTGCGTCTTACATATATTGTATGAATAGTTTAGAAAGCCGACAAGCTGATGAATGAGACACTTGTGAAACATCTGGTTGTCTTTAGTGTGGAGGAAACGTCCAGCTAGTCAGTGTCTTCGTTAGTCAAATAAAGGGATGAAAGATGGAAAACGAGGAGCCTTAGGTAAGCAGTCCCTCAACCTGGAGATGATGTGTTTAGTTTATTAATCTTGATAAAACAAGAGCACGTGCATGTAGAAGTGGCTTATATGCATTATATTGCTATATACTTTGTCTCACCTCTGCAGTATAGAAGCCCCTTCTATGTGCATATGCGCGTAGGAGGACTGATGTGTCATCTCTCGGCTGAGTCACTGATCACCTCAAACTCCTTTTCGTCTTTCTCCGTTCTTCCCTGTATTGGACCGATGAAGCCACTGGCTGGCAAAGCATTTCCTCAACAATAGAGATACCCAAATGTTGCACAAGTGTCTCACTCATCTACAATCTACTTGGATGTGATCAGAAAAATAGACAACAAGGGAGAGTTGATCTGTAAGTTAAAGTCACTCGTATACCGAGTTACTTAACACTACGAATGATGTAGTCGAAGGTTTAGTGGTTAAAATCAAGCATCAAAATCTAGTTAATAAACTTGTATCTAAGCCACCAAATACAGCTTCCCAACACTTCAAAGAGCAACTACTGAAAATCGAGTACAGGCCTGTGAGCCTATCAACCCGACCGCAAATATCCTATTGCTTGGTGACTTCAGTTTAAGGCACCTAAAATGGGAGCATGTAGTAAGGGATTCCCATGAGCTGGATGAACATTCTCACTCAACTTAACTACTGTGACTGAAAAAAAAAATTGCTTCGTGTAATCAAATAGCAGAGCCGACCAGACTATAAAATACTCAAAAATAATGACTATCTGGTAGTAGCAAATAGACCACAACCTAATAGAAGTTCAGACATGCGCACTCATGGGTTCTAATCAGCAAAACACACCCAATCATGAAGGTATTCTTTAACAAATTCAACTTCAATACGGAGCTGTATGACTCTAGTGGGTTTAGCTGGGAGCTAATAAATCATGAGCTTACGGTCATATGCTGCGATGACAGTATGATAAATAAAGACCTGATTCAGTATTTTGGGAGAATGAGTTCAGAGACCCTTGAATTATGATCCAGACACATATCATTACGAATTAGGAGACGATGCTAGAATCTTTATTAGAGTTGCATTAACTAAAGACATTGGACAAGAGCCTCCAAGATGATATCAATCATGTCTATAAACAAATAACCCGCACGTTTCGGTCCCACTTAGGCCATTTACGGTATTGTGCCTCTTTTTGTTATCAATCAAGTCTTCCAGTGGGCTACTAAAACAACATGATGTTCCCTGAGGACAAATTTCAATTACTACGTTACGGAAAGATTGCGGAAATAGAAACAGGTTCGGAATACAAGACAAATTCAAACCACTTAATAGAGCGCAAGTGAGGTTCATATAAACTCAAACATCTTGAGTCCTGGAGATGGGAAGTACAGTGCCTGCACTCTGAAGGAGGGGTGTTAATGTTGCAGTTTAAAAACTGTAGTGTAAAACACCCTTCTGGCAAGACAGTGATGGAGTGAATGATGGTGAAAGTTTTTCTTTTTCGGGCCACCCTGCCTTGGTGGGAATCGGCCAGTGTGATAATAAAAGATAATAATAAAATCTAAATTACTGGGAGCGCCTGAAGTCCCTCGATCTGTACTCCTTAGAACGTATACGTGAAAGATGCATCATAATTTACACCTGGAAGATTTGGGTACTCCTAGCAGAAGAGTATACCAGTTAGTAATTCCACAGTCACTAGTGAATGTAGCCTTACAGCTAGTTCACGATGTACCAGGTGTTGCACACCCTGGTATGGATCGTTCAGTAAAACAAGCCAGATTGAAATACTTTTGGCCTCGTATGGCAACTGATATTTCTGAGTATGTTAAGAAATGTAGTGTCTGCATGCAACATAAAGGCAATGCTAATGGTCCTAACCCAAATCCAAGTGTATCCAACTACTAGCGAACCTTGGGAAAGAGTTGCGCTAGATTTGTTAACTAATTTCCAATGTTCCTCCAAGGTAACAAAACCTGTGTGTTATGTAGACCATTTCACCAGATATTGTGAGTTATTTTCCTATTGAAAGAAAAGGGACTCCCGGACAGTAGCTAAAGCGTTTAAAGAAACGCATTATCTGCGGGCCATACCACCCCTAATTTCCCTAGAAACAGATTAATGGAGGTGAATTCTTTTAATGAAATTCTTGAAAATTTGTGTACCTTGTACAAGATCTCAAAATCCACCATTGTTCCTCATCATCCTGCCAGCAATGGGTTAGCGGAACGAACCAATAAGAAAGTACTTGATGTCTTGAGAGCCACTATCAATCCCAATAGTGAAATTTGGGGATGAAGTTATACCTGATGTGCAGTGTGCTATAAATTCTGCTTACAATGTTTCTTAGGTGACACCCACAAATTTTGCATTGTATGGTTTTAGATAAACTTTGCCTTATGAGTTGTTATATTCTAATCCCAAACCAAATTACAACCCCGATGATTTCGTAGCAACTCGTACCAGCTTAGCTCAAAGTGTTTTTAGAAGAATCCGTGAAACACTTCATAAAACAACAGCTGAATTTACAAGAGTCGCAAATACTCGAGTAAAGCCCCTCCAAAATCAAAGTAGGTTCGAGGTTATTCTGACTAACTTTAAAAAAACGTTGCAATGCCAAAGCTTGATCAAAAGTTTGTTGGTCCTTATCGCGTAAATTGAACATATCACTGGTAATAAGTATAAGGTTAGAGAGATTAGTACTGGTCAGTATAAAGAATCGCATTTGGATCATAGAAAGTTAGTATGTGTGATAATGACGTTCCAACCCAGACTAATGTGACAGCTCTGACAATCCTCCTGATCCTGAACTCTCTTCCTTGATATTCAGTCAGTGATCAACCTGAATGTCGTTATTCCCTACGTACACGACAGGTATTGAGAAATCCTCAAGTATCATTTGTAACTTCCAATTCAGATTTGCCTCAAATACAGCATGAGTTAGGGCCCAAAGCTACAGAGTTTGATCCTCCCAGAGATGACACCCCTTCTGCATATGTCAATCTCACCCTAGCCGAGTTGGGGTTAAATGTAAATAACCTGTATAGATGAATAATTACAGTATCAACTTATCAGTATTCAAGAATTTTTTTTTTGTGTTCATTTCCCCTCCGCATTCTGAGAGTTAACAGTCTAGATTTGCGTTTCACCGAATCTGCCTTTCTGTTAAAAAACTCTTTCTTTGTATATATTCCTTCCTCAGAAACCGTAGATCACACGAATACAGATCGATCGATCAAATTTTTTTTTATCACTGTAATCTCAACGTTTAGTTCGTTGTTCATTTGTTGAGTTTTAAGTTGTACTATAGTATACCTAGTATTGCATTACAGTTTTCAGTTACGTAAGTTTCATTCCAATGTTCTACTTATGTATCTATAATGTTCATGTTGTGTTTCTTTGACATTGTATAGAATCAGCCCAAGCCGTGTACTGCCATCTCTAGTTTGTATTGTTGTATGTCGGGACGACATACGTTAGCGTCGCCGAGCTCTCAGTAGTAGTAACGTAGTAACCAGTTACCAGTAATCTCAGTAGTAGTAAAGTAGTAACCAGTTACCAGTAACCAGTATCCGTTGACTCACGACCAACCGTCTTGAGTCACGGTCTTCATATTGTGCTGAGCTGACACTATTTCAAAACACCCACTACGGGGTACTGGCCAGCCGCCTAGCCAGTTTTGACGAGTGTAACCAAGGAGATAGGTAACGGCTGCGGGCTCCCTCCACATAACAGCAATTATAAGTAATAACAGCCTACGTGAGTATTTCTACCCTAATCCACGTATCGAACTCCTACATGATAGTACAGTGCCTGCACTCTGAAGGAGGGGTGTTAATGTTGCAGTTTAAAAACTGTAGTGTAAAACACCCTTCTGGCAAGACAGTGATGGAGTGAATGATGGTGAAAGTTTTTCTTTTTCGGGCCACCCTGCCTTGGTGGGAATCGGCCAGTGTGATAATAAAAGATAATAATAAAATCTAAATTACTGGGAGCGCCTGAAGTCCCTCGATCTGTACTCCTTAGAACGTATACGTGAAAGATGCATCATAATTTACACCTGGAAGATTCTAAAGAGATTAGTCCCAAACCTGCACACCGATATAACTGCATAATAACACAAGAGGCTTGGCAGACGATGCAAAATACCTCCTGTGAAACGTAGGGGAGTGATGAGTATACCGAGAGAGAGAGAGAATTCAGTTGATGTAAAAGAACGACGACTCATACATAAGTGATATTAAGAACGACCCCCTGGTTGTCTTCAAAAGAGAACTCAACAAGTGCCTCAAATTAGTTCCTGATCAACTGGGCTATGGTGCATACGTTGGGCTGTGGGCGGCGGGCGCCAAGAGCCTGATCTATCAGGGCAGCAACCAGGAGGCCTGGTCTGGGACCGAAGGTCACCGCCCCCGAGGCGGTGACCTTCGGTAGCAACCACACGTAGTCCATCTTTCAAATCTACGTAACACTGTATACCTAACCACCTGTATACCCTCTGTACCCTTTGTACTCTCTCACTGAATGCATCTCACCCAGTGTTCTTCCCCCGCCCTCGTCATCGTCCTTCTAACCTCTCTCACGCTTGTATCTCCTTCCTCATCCCTTGTTCCCCCTTCCTCACCCCCTACCCATGGTACCTCTCTTCACCTCTTTACTCCCCCCCCCATCCTCCTCTCTCAAATACCTCCTTATCTTTTCCTCTCTAACCCCAGTCCTCCCCTCCCCAAGTAAACAACCTCCCCAGGGTGACCTCTTACAGATCACAGCCACACCCTTCTTCACCCACCTCCACCCCCCCTTATAGTTTCTTCTGTCCCTCCCCTCCCCCCTCCTCCTCCTCCTCCTTCTTTTCCTATCCACGTTTTGTCTCCCTCTGTTCCTTATCTGCGTCCTATTTTCTCTCTCTCTTTCTCTCCTTCCCTCCGGTTCCTTATGTCTCTCCTACCTACGGTTCTTTACCTCTCTTCCTCGTGCCCCTCTCACTTTCACCCTCCCTCTTCTCTTTCTCTCTTCATTTATCCACCACCTTTCTCCCCCTTCTCTCACTGTTGCTCTCTCTTCCTTATGTATTTCCTCTTCTCCCTCCCTCTTGTCAAGGCTGAGAGCCAAAGTAATCATGGTACTATGGGGAGAGAGAGCACGACATTGTAGTACCCACAGTCAGTGGCCAGGCTTCAAACACCTTTTATTGTACAGCAATAAAGGAATAGAACAGACTGCCTGTACATGTCAAAGCCAGTCATAGCATGAACCAGCTCAAGAAGAGAGACGAAAGGCACCTAATGAATGTTTGATAATCTATGTAACTGTATTTGTGTATACTTGAATAAACTTACTAAGTTACTCACGGTTTCTCTCTTCTCTCTCTCCTTTTACTCCTCCCCCCGCCCTCTCTTCCCCTCCCATACCACCTTTCCCCCTCCCTCTTCATCCCATGGTTTCTCTCCCTCCCACCTCCCCCACCTCCTCCTCCCTCTTTGTGTTTCAGAAAAATCCCCCTCACGTTTTCCTCTGTCTCGGCAAAAGTGGGAAAGTTGCAGCGGGTCCCATGCACAAATTTGGGACAGTGAAAAGAAATTGGCCAATGCGACGCCATGATCAGATTTCACAGGTTGCGAACGGGGGAGGGGGGAGGGAGGGGGAAATAATATTTGCAATGCTGATCTTAGTTTAGTTTTACAGATTCAAACACCGAGTTTCTTTCTCGGCCTCAAAATGTCCAGTCAATGCTTATTGCATATTTATTATATGCATATTATTAGGAACTACCTGTGGTCCTTTTCAGCATTTCGATGAATATTTGTGTGTCTGTACTGTATGTATATATGCATGTATGTATGTATGTATGTATGTATGTATTTATGTATATATATATATATATATATATATATATATATATATATATATATATATATATATATATATATATATATATATATATATATATATATATATTTATATATATGTCGTGCCGAATAGGCAGAATTTGCGATCTTGGCTTAAATAGCAACGCTCATCTTGCCATATAAGACAAGTGAAAAATTTGTGTATGCAATAATTTCGCCAAAATCATTCTGAACCCAACGAAAAAAATATATTTCACTGTGTTTGTTTAATATTAAATTACTGTAAACAAATCTAAAATATATTTAGTTGGGTTAGGCTAAAATAAATTGTTCTTGTTATAATAAGGTTAGGTAAGTTTTCTAAGTTGCTTTTGGTGCAAAATTATAAATTTTTACATCAACATTAATGAAAAAAATATATCTTTAAACGTATAAGAGAAAATTTTAGAAAGGACTTAATTTTAAATGAGTTCTTGCTAATTGGCAGTTTTACATATTCGGCACGACATATATATATATATATATATTTATATAATATATATATATATATATATAATATATTATATATAAAATATTATATATATTATATATATATATATATATATATATATAAAAGAGAGTGCAAAAATTATAGGGGGATAAGTCTGCTGAGTGTACCTGGTAAAGTGTATGGTAGAGTTATAATTGAAAGAATTAAGAGTAAGACGGGAGAATAGGATAGCAGATGAACAAGGAGGCTTTAGGAAAGGTAGGGGGTGTGTGGACCAGGTGTTTACAGTGAAACATATAAGTGAACAGTATTTAGATAAGGCTAAAGAGGTCTTTGTGGCATTTATGGATTTGGAAAAAGGGTATGACAGGGTGGATAGGGGGGCAATGTGGCAGATGTTGCAAGTGTATGGTGTAGGAGGTAGGTTACTGAAAGCAGTGAAGAGTTTTTACGAGGACAGTGAGGCTCAAGTTAGAGTATGTAGGAAAGAGGGAAATTTTTTCCCAGTAAAAGTAGGCCTTAGACAAGGATGTGTGATGTCACCGTGGTTGTTTAATATATTTATAGATGGGGTTGTAAGAGAAGTAAATGCGAGGGTCTTGGCAAGAGGCGTGGAGTTAAAAGATAAAGAATCACACACAAAGTGGGAGTTGTCACAGCTGCTCTTTGCTGATGACACTGTGCTCTTGGGTGATTCTGAAGAGAAGCTGCAGAGATTGGTGGATGAAATTTGGTAGGGTGTGCAAAAGAAGAAAATTAAAGGTGAATACAGGAAAGAGTAAGGTTATGAGGATAACAAAAAGATTAGGTGATGAAAGATTGGATATCAGATTGGAGGGAGAGAGTATGGAGGAGGTGAACGTATTCAGATATTTGGGAGTGGACGTGTCAGCGGATGGGTCTATGAAAGATGAGGTGAATCATAGAATTGATGAGGGAAAAAGAGTGAGTGGTGCACTTAGGAGTCTGTGGAGACAAAGAACTTTGTCCTTCGAGGCAAAGAGGGGAATGTAATGAGAGTTTTGTTTTACCAACGCTCTTATATGGGTGTGAAGCGTGGGTGATGAATGTTGCAGCGAGGAGAAGGCTGAGGCAGTGAGATGTCATGTCTGAGGGCAATGTGTGGTGTGAATATAATGCAGAGAATTCGTAGTTTTGGAAGTTAGGAGGAGGTGCGGGATTACCAAAACTTTTTGTCCAGAGGGCCCTGAGGAAGGGTTTTGTTGAGGTGGTTCGGACATGTAGAGAGAATGGAGCGAAAACAGAATGAACTTCAAGAGTGTATCAGTCTGTAGTGGAAGGAAGCGGGGTAGGGTCGGCCTAGGAAGGGTTGGAGGGAGGGGTAAAGGAGGTTTTGTGTGCGAGGGGCTTGGACTTCCAGCAGGAAATGCGTGAGCGTGTTTGATAGGAGTGAATGGAGACAAATGTTTTTAATACTTGACGTGCTGTTGGAGTGTGAGCAAAGTAACATTTATGAAGGGATTCAGGAAACCGGCAGGCCGGACTTGGTCCTGGAGATGGGAAGTACAGTGCCTGCACTCTGAAGGAGGGTGTTTAATTTTTGCAGTTTAAAAACTGTAGTGTAAAGCACCTTCTGGCAAGACAGTGATGGAGTGAATGATGGTGAAAGTTTTTTTTTCGGGCCACCCTGCCTTGGTGGGAATCGGCAGTGGGGATAATAAATAAAATAAATATATTATATATATTTTAAAATATTATAATTATATATATATATATATATATAATATTATGTATATATTTTTATTTTATATATATATATTATATATATATAAAATATATAATTATATATATATAAATATATATAATATATATATTATATATTTATATATATATATTATTATATATATATGGTTTTTAAATTTTGTTAAGTAAATTGTTTACTTTGAAAAAACTAGAAAAATGCCTCTACTGATCATCTTTAAACCCTTAATACTGGTATATGTTAATTGTAAGTATTTTTTAGTTAATTTTGAAATTTGTGGGTCTCAATTTACCATATTTTTTTTACTTGCCACATACACAATGTTACATAAGTCATTCCCAAGTTTTTTGTCTCCATGTGATGGGTAGAGACAGGCTCCTCGGGTCGGCTTTAGAACGTCAACAGTCGTGTTGGTGCCATTTACCTCTTATAAATCTTGAAATGGTGTGGCATTAAATAATACCACACCATTTGACGCCTTGGTGCTGGTAAGGGGCTCTTGATTAAAGGAATTGGGCTTATCTCCCTCTGGCTTGGATGGATTTTTAAATGTCTCCCATTCCTCAGGCGCTATGCCACCCCTACGGATTTAGAGCTTTCTTCTGATAGAAATATAGCAGTTGTGAACGGCATCATATCTGATACATCGGCTGATACATCGTGTGAAACAGATGGAACGTTTCATGGGTCTACGTGGTTTACGTGGTTTACGTGGTTTACGTGGTTTACGTGGTTTACACTGTCTAGGCACAAATTTTGTTGGATTCTCTGCACTAACTGGAAAATGAATCTTCATCTCAGCTTTAAACTTTCAGTGTTGATGTGTTGTCTTCAAAGGAAACAATTCCTCCATGTTAGGTTGTATAAGTTATTATGTGCCCATTTTATTAATCAAATTGGTTTCTGGGAAATAAATGGAGAATGTTACAACCGTTTATAAATAAGTCACAGTGTTTGACTTTATTTGGTTATCGTAGGTTAAAATTTAATGTTCTTTTATGTATCTATATCGTCGGTGGGAGTCAAGATCATTGGTCAAAATTTATAAGTTACACACACAGAGCTTGCATAAAATTTATTTGCTTACTTTCTTTTAAAAAAAGGCCATTTTAAAGGGGGGGGGGAAGATTTAGATTTTGCCACCGAAGTGGCTAGTTTATTGTGCGCCCCATGAGCCTATGGATACACAAAAGGCCTAAGAATTAGGCCTCAAAAGGGTTAACAGGAGTACTTCTTGATTTATATTTAAAGTTCACCTATCTGTTAAAAACCAATTCAGGAAATTTGCTTAATATATCTGGTATCTTATTTCATTAATAAGATATTTTGACCTACCATAGGTTATTATACTGTCTATCTATATATTCCTCAATTAGCGGATAAAAAAGCACAAAGTGTTCAAGATAGTGACCACAGGGTTGGTAACATATTATACATCTGGTATGATTATCATCTGTGCGTTGACCAACCTGCCAGAAGTACTTGTAACCAAGCTTAAGTTTGGCCACTTCAACATCAGTCTCTTCACATTACAAGTTGCTCCATAAACGTACTTACCTACGTTCATGTTATAGTGGGTTATAGATGTACTCAGGCTTCTAATTGCATTCCTAAAACATTCAGTTTCATTATTTACTTCTCTCCTAATATTATTCCTAATACAAGACACAGATATACCAAAGTTACATTCTACATTCTCCTTCAGGGTACTCTTCTTGGCTAATGTATCAACCTTATATGTGATGGAATCCATCACAGTTGTTCATTAATTCTTTTTTCCCTGATATTTGAATATCTATATCTGTTTTCTCCAATAAGCATGTTATTAGTTATTTTGTGAGTCAAGAGCCTTCAGTGATGATATAGAATCAGCTATAATTACAGACTCAAGCTCTGTGTCATAAGTTAGCTTTTGCGCCATCAGGATTACAAACAATTCAGTTTGCAGTGTAGACGCCCAATTGTTAATTCTTATGCCTAACTCAACGAAGTTCCTGTTGTGCTTAACTAGGGAGGCAGCAACAAGAGCAGATGCAGCCCCGCCAGTAAACTCCGGCTGAGATCCATCAGTATATGAAACTTGTGATAAATTATTACTACTAGTTAGACGAGAAATTTCTTCCTGAGTAGTTGCTTTTACAAGTGATTTAAGGAGGGGATTACTAGAGATGAGCTTCACGGAAGGGACTTGCAGGTATGTGATATTAAATGAACACATCTTCCATGGAGGAGTGAAATGTTGTTGTTGTCTACAGTGATACAGTTCGTGAAAGTTATAAACTTAATATAACTGCATGTTTTCATAACTCATTGAGATCTATGTGTATTTACTTCTAGACATTTAGTAAGATTCTTAGTTACAGTGTCTAGTTCATTTCTTAACATTCTAACACCAAGTATAGTGTTAATCTCAATAATCCTATCACTGATACTGGAATACCAAGCTCCTTTCTCATATTAAGAACCTTGGTAGATTCAGGCCAGGCAATAATAATTCTGAGGGCTTCATTTTGCATTTACTCCAAGGGTGGGAGAGAACTTTCCCTAGCTAATGTCAACATGGGAGCAGTATAATCAATTAAGGACCTAATATAGGCTATATGCATCATTCTCACTATTCTCACATGAGCACCATAGTTGGGGTTGCAGCCAGTAACAGCTTTGAGAGCATTCAGCCTATGTTTGCATTTTTTGATTGAGTTGCTGTATGATGAATTTATTGAAGGGTACATCTACACCAAGGTATTTGTAAGATTTAACGTAGCTAATGTTTTCACCCTGCACACAGATGAGTGGGTGATGTCGTTTGCTTGTCAGTATCTTTAAAACTGTTTTAGATGAAGACATGATGAGGCCTAATCGATTACAAATTGCCTGAACTTCATTGAGAATGGCATTCATCTTCTTATGCCCCTCTGTGTGGATCATGATGTCATCAGCATAGTTTATAGCTCTTGTTTAGGTGAGGCAGGTAGATCATTTAGGAGAGCATTAACCAGAACATTAAATAACATGGGACTGAGAATGCCACCTTGTGTTGTATGTAGAGACATTTCTTTAGACTCGCTTCTAAAGCCTTAGTGGAGGACAGAGGATGCTCTATTTGACAGATATCCTATTATCTAACTGAGTAGGCTACCGCCAGTATTACGGTTTTGTTTATGATATCAAATGCAGATTTTAGATAGCGAAATGTGGTAAAACTAGTAGAGATGTGTGACGTGAGAAAGGTGGAAATATAATTCCGCACACATTTTTCCTTTCTTGAACCGATAGAGATGAGGGAAAAGTTGGTGTCTGATTCTATAGCACAGTCTTTTAAGTATCATTCTTTCAAAATTTTTACAAAGACAACTAGTTAAGGAGATCGGTCTAAATGTATCAAGATAAGCAGAGTGAGACTATTGGTAGAGGGAAAGAGACTGGAAAATTTGAAATATTGCTTTTCATGAAAAAAATTCTGAGTGTCGAATCTGATTAGCTTTAATCCATCCATGCTGATCACCTGATAACACAACATCTGAGCTGCTTCAAGCTTAATGTGCTTATGTATTTTAGGATACTGGTCTTTTTGGTCCCTCTGAAGGATATAAAATTTAGACATTAGTTTCCATGTGATGACTTGTGAATGTCTCTTCTGACTTTCTTCAAATTTTCAACGCTAATATTCGACTGCATTATCGGCTTAATGTCACACTTTACACTATTCCACTCTCCTGCATTGAGACACCAGGGACTGAGATTATAAAACTCGGGAATACCTATTGATTATAATTATAATTATAATTATAATTATAACCATAATTTTTAAAGAGGTGGACCGGTAAGCCAGCTGAAGGATTTGGTCAGATGACCAAAAGCTCCAGCTGCAGGGTCATCATATAACTAGAACCCGCGTCAGGAAACACTTGTCCTGTTTCCTGAGAAACCTTACCTAACCTAACCTATTACTTACTTACGAAGTAAGAAATAATGTGTTGTTTTAGGTGTAGTATTCCTTGTTTAAATTAAGTTTAAGAACATGTGTGCCATTGTAGTTTGATCACAAGACAAGTGATTCCCAGAAGCATAATGTTTCCTGTTACATTTAAATGGTGTAGTCTTTTATGGAGCAAAAAATCAGATGAACAGTCTTTTGCTGGGAATATTTTATATAAAGAAATAAGTCCTCTAATAGTATTTACCTCAACTCTTCCTCTTTCCTGGAAAATTGCAAGCTCTTGATGAAGTGTTGATTGCAACACGAAAGGCCTAGAGCTGTTATTCAACTCTCCCTGTCTTTGTTTGCATCTTGTATCACTTGTTCACGATTTTTTTAATATATTATATATATATATATAAATATAATATATTATATATATATATATATAATTATATATTAATAATAACACTGTGCTACCCAAGGATTCGAAACCGTGTTGTACTGACCAACCATTGTGAGCGAGAACCGCATGACGCCTTAACCCACTGAACCACACAATCCTACATGAACCAAGCACCCGAGGACATGCGGAGATGTGGGAGCTTTCATGCTAATTTCCTCCGTATGTCCTCGGATCAAGAGTAACATACCTAGCTTGGCTGGGTGCTTGGTTCTTGTAGGATTGGATGGTCCTGTGGGTTAAGGCGTCATGTGGTTGTCGCTCACAATGGCGGGCCAGAACAACATGGGTTCGAATCCTTTGCTAGCGCAGTGTTGTTATTGATCAATACCACTCGTGCGTGGTTACAAATATATATATATATATATATATATATATATATATATATATATATATATATACATTCTCTTTTATCATTTTTCTCTCCAGTATTCAAGGATATATTTCCTGTTACTTTTATTCATGATAGTTCAACTTTAATTTCGTTATATTTGTTACCTTTTTTTTTACCCCTTAAGAGAAGTCTCATAATTCCTTATCCGAGGAATTAGAGCTACCTTCCCATTCCTCGGATCAAACCTGATTGCCTCCCATTCTCCAGACATTCTAAAGCCCCTATGGACTTAGTGCTTACCCTATGAATATAATAATAATAATAATATTGATGATGATAATAATAATATATAAATAATAATAATAACGATATATTATTGTTTTTATTATTATTATTATTATTATCATTATTATATCTATTGTTATTATTATTGTTATTAATCTCAATCTTCTGCTTACTTTTTGGGGGGACTGCGTATTTTCAACTCTCAATACCGCCTGTGTATTATATTCCGGCTAATACTTTCTTCCATCTTTTTCAGCTTCTGACCTTCGACGACTTCCTCCTTGTACTGTTTGTCAAGTCTCTCACCTTCCCTTTCTGACGTGGTTCCTCTAGTATTTTGTAAACATACTTGGCCGGCTCTTGTTTCTGCTGCCTATTCTATTGATTACCTCCTCTGAGTTATTAGTTTGAGGGAGTGACTCTCAGCCAGGGGTAAATTTACCCCCATGGAAAAAAAATTTCTCCTGGACGGGGCTGGGGGGTAAAAGTATCGATTCCAAAACGTAGCAATATTTGTGAATTAATGTGAACAGTGCTGTTATCAACAGGTTCTCAAATAAATAAACAGATAACTCGCACATAGTAGAAAGAAGTTTCGGTCCGACTTGGACCACTAACTGACTGAGGAAATGCAGCATCAGTGGCTGGTGACATCAAGCCAAAGGGGTAAATGGCAGAAGAAAGGCTACTAGGAATCCTTTAAGGGGAGAACAAGAGCTCTTCTTAACTCTTGTGTTTGCAGCCTTGACTTTTAATTGCCACAGCTGACTTTACATCTCGCTTCTGTGTGTTACTAATTCAAGAAGCAGTTCCTAGCGACGATGTGTGTTTCTACTTATATTACTCAGTTGAAAGACAAACTGTTGTCTCCCCTCCCTACAGCACCTGAGGATTGTATGGTGGTCAGGTTCAACCCTATTAATGGGAGAGTAGATCCACTTGTTTGGATCAAGAGCCTTCAACAGCGACATGCTACCCTGCCTTGATGATTAAGACACATGTGCAACAGCTGCATATCTTCGTTTTACTTTTTAAACGTTTCGCTAACACATGTCTTACCAACCTGTCGGTGTTTTATACCATTTTAATATTCATTCTTCACTCAAACAAAGGCAGCAGATATAGTAGTGAAGTGAAGATGATGCAAACAGTCCATCAACCTAGGAGATATGAGGTGGTCAGTCCCTCAGGGAGAGGGACTGACCACCTCATATCTCCTGGATACATCATCTACATTACTACACCTGCTGCCTCTGTATTTGACTGAAAAAAACTACTGTGTAAGTTAAACTTTTCAACAATAAATATACCCAGCTGTTGCACATGTGTATCAATCAACAACTTTTCGCTCTTTTATACCATTTTCAACACATCTTGGCCTGATTTTAAACTAAAGAAAACAGTATCATACCGGCGAAGTTTCTTACATGGAGACATAGTATGTTAACCGAGGCAACAAGCTGACATGCATGTATGAACACACGTAATCATCACCAAAACACCTGAGGCGATATTTTGCAGAGTTGAGCGAAATGTCTGAAAAACTCAGTAAGGAATAATTCAGTAAGTGGAGCTAAACTGTGGCCAGCAGAAGCAAGGTGTGGAACTACAGTGTTGTTTCGGGTCGACTCGGATCATTGTCAAGTCCAGGGTAGACCGAAATGTCGTCATAAGGTCCTCTCCTAAGTGAGGGCTTTTTGTGAATGGCCAGTAGACGCATAGGGGGTGGGGGAGGGGGAACTACAGTGTGGCCAGCAGAAGCAAGAGTGGAAATCTTGAGGTATAATGGCCTGGCAAGATGCACCTTCCTCTGCCTGGCAGTGAAAATCACTTCTTTGTGAGCCCTCCGTATATGGTAGAGTCGTGGGAATACGAGATGAGGTGGAAGAGAGGTAGAAGAGAGAGAGAGATAGAGAGAGAGTAGGAGAGAGAGAGGGAGAAGAGAGAGAGAGAGAGAGAGAGAGAGAGAGAGAGAGAAGAGCACTGGTTTAGCAACAGAGCGGTGGATATATGCAATAAACTTCCTAGTAGCGTCACTGCTGTGGGTGCTTGAGTAGCTTTAGAAGAGGGATGGGCAAGGTACATGAGTGGGTGTGGGTGGGTGGGTGGGTGGTTGTAAATTAGACCCTCCTAGCATAGGCTAGTAGACCTGTTGCAGTATTCCTGCATTCCTGTCTTCTTGTTAGAGGCAATATTCAACTGTTATGATAGTTACGACGGCTTCAACAGTTACGACGCTAGGATGTTCCACTTGTTGTAACAGTTACAACTGTTAAACGGTTACAGCAGTTACAACACGGTTATAACTGCGATGTCGGCAACAGCCACTACTACGATTTCAATTGATCAACTTCCCGATTGCGCTGATTGACAAGAGTCATCTACAAAACATTGTATATCATTGGTTGACTGCCTGACTGACTGACAGGCCGAGTGGCCAAGTGACTGACATACTGCTGACCTATTTACGTACAAGGACTGGCTGACTGATTGATGGCTTCACAGATTTAGCGGCTGACAGGCCTGAGTGACTGGATGTGTCCATCCGGTTGCATCCACATCCGTCCCCAGATAGATCCGTCCACTGGTGTTTACTCAGCTGTCTCGCGAGGTGACGGGTGCATCCTCCTGACCCTCTACACCCCTTTCCTTTGTATTTGGAAAGGAGCAATACCGCAAGAGGTCAACCCTGGTTGACGCTTGCTTGTGATGGTGTCGCTGTTGTTGTTGGTGATGGTGGTGCTATTTTGTTTTGGCTATTATTTGTTATCTTTTATTGTTGTTTGTTGACTGTTGTAGTTGGTGTTACTTTTTGTTGTTTGTTGTCTGCTGCTTGAAATGCTTCGTACAACTAAATGTTACCTATCTCTGTACGAACATTGTATCATATTTATTATTATTATTATTATTATTATTATTATTATTATTATTATTATTGTTGTTGTTGTTGTTGTTTACAGAGGCGGTTTTGGTGTTTTGTTACTGTTGTTGAGGTTTCTCGATTATTATTATTACTGATGTTATTATTGGCTTGATTAATTTCAGTTATAGATTATCGTGTACACCAAAAGTCATTAAAGCAGCATGTAACCTGTGCTTCCAACATAAATAATAATGCAAACTCTTACAATGTGTATATATACTAAGAGACACACACCTCTCTGTGTATGTAAATTGTTGCGTATTATGGTTCTTGCTGGTTTTATTTGTCACTGCTATTATTAAAATATTGTTTTTAAAATTGCTGTTATTTATATTATTATTATCAAGATTATTATTATTATTACTATTATTATTATTATTATTATTATTATTATTATTATTATTATCAGCAGCAGCAGCATCGTATCTTCTTCCTAAAATTCCGTTGTTCTACTTAGGATATACATTTCACTTAGAATTTATTGCATTAATGTGTGCACTTCTGCATTTTCAACTGGATGATTGATCTTCCCAATTGACTAACTGTTCTTCCTTGATTTATGCGGTGGTGTCAGAAGCATGGATGACCAACCTTCCCTGCTGGATGCTAACACTGTTACGAAAGACCTTCCAGGGCTGGAAGACCTCCGTCTGAATGGCCTCTGCTCGACTTTCCCCTCGTAGACACATTGTGTCACATTTACATACACGATTCTCATTCCAGCTGTGTTTCCCGTCATTGTTAAAGGCTCTCCATCGCCGCAAGCAACCAAGGAAAGAACACAAAATTGGAAAGCACGGTTTATACTGATTGAACTGTGGTAGGTGGTCGAGAAATATTAACTAATTACTAGAAAGCACAATGTTAGAGACTGAAATAAGATCTCAGTACTGCCAGCGCTTCGTGATATGAGACACATTTTATAGGTTGTGTGAGAATTTGGTAAAATAAATGCAAACGTAGACATACATTCCTGATTATAAATAAGGTTCCTTACTCAGTGTTGAAACCTCATAACAATACTCTTTATACACGGTTTAATTTACCTACCACAGTTCATCTCAACGTATATATACGAGTTATTAATATAAAAAAAGAAATGCAAAATACAGTTAGTGCGATTTTCAATATATTGTCTGTTAGTAGCACATTGCAAGTTAGGACACTTTAATCCGAATATATTACGGCCTAGCACATAGCTCTTCAAGTCGAAATACAGACTAGAAAACTATGAGGAAACGTTTGAATAAAGTTGTTTGATGTATGCATTGTTGTCTTACCTAATCAAGCCGAAGCCGTATTGTATACCATTTGATGTTCAAATATAGAATCCTGCTGCTTTTAACCAGCAGTGACTCTCAAAATATATATATAATCTAGGTTTAAAACCTTTAGAAATAACGTTTGAGAAAAATTTCGAAATAACTTAGTAAAATTTGAACTGAGTTATTTGTTTTTCTGTGACTTATTTTAGAGGCAAGCCAGTATGTATTGTGTGATACCAATAAATGCATCCACTTTTGAAAAACAAGCCACGTTGAAACTATATACTAGTAAGAATCTATTTAATAGAAGCAATTGATTAGTTCGACCACGATCCGGCGAGTTTTCCTTACTCTGATTGGTAAATAGTGAATGAAGATCTTATTAATCACTTGTAACATAGTAGTAGGATTCAGTGGGAAGGAACCCATCTTGGTGCCATGACCTGAGTTGCTCCTACGTTAAATTCACAAGTTACCTGCTGGTTCCCTGTGGAATCTGTAAAGAAGTTTGACACCTTCAGTATTCGCCAGCTCATATCAGCAGAGTTGTTGCCTTACTTAGGATTCGGTAAATGTTGCTAATGCTGTTTTATATGCAAATATTTGTTAAGGCGCATTTTTCAGTGAGTGAACGATGTTGGGGAGAGCCTTCGGTCTATACTTACGTTTAATACTGTACACTAAAGGTGAGCTACTGCTGAGTTTCCCTTCTAGGTGTGTTACATTAAATTTGCAGCATACTTGCAGTCATTAAGGTAGCATGTGTGTGCTATGCATCCCATTGTTTCAATGTAGGGAAATATGTCGCACTTCTGGTGCGTAGACACTCTTCCGCATCATCAAATGTTTAAAATTCCGATATATAAGAAATTGTGGTAAAAATGGCACACTGAAGTTAGTGAGTTGAATTTATGAAGGATCTGTCTAGTATGGGCCAACAAGCCTCCTGCAGTGTTCCTGCTTTCTTATGTTCTTTAAGTCACAATACCGTGGTACTTAGTAGAAGAATGTGTGGAAAAAGACACCTACTGGCCCAGGCTACTATCCTAAACTAGTCAGTCATGGTTGCCAAATAGGCAGCAGAGTTTGCATATGTAGGGAAAAATCAGGGTGGGGCACGTCACAAGCAGTGTTCCACAGGGGTCAGTGTTGGGCCTTTAGTTGTTCACAATTTACGTAAACGACATAGATGAGGGGAATAAATAGCGGCATAAGCAAGTTTGCTGATGATACCAAAATAGGCCGTCCAATTCATTCTAATGAGGACATTAGAGCACTCCAGGAAGACTTGAATAGACTGATGCAGTGGTCGGAGAAGTGGCAGATGAAGTTTAACTCGACTTACGAATCGTAATAACACGACTGCAAACAAACGTGGTATGGTTTATGTAGTTTAATATAGACAAATGCAAAGTTCTAAACGTTGGACCGGAAAATAACCATGTCACATATAAACTAAATAATGTGGATGTTAATATTACTTATACACAACAGTGCATAAGTGTTCGCAATCAAGTGAACAGAATCTTTGGCTTTATATCAAGAAGCATAAATAATAGAAGTTCTCAGGTTGTTCTTCAACTCTATATATCTTTGGTTAGGCCTCATTTAGATTATATTGCACAGTTCTGGTCACCGTATTATAGAATGGATATAAATACATTGGAAAACTTACAAAGGAGGATGACAAAGTTGATCCCATGTATCAGAAATCTTCCCTATGAGGATAGACTGAGGGCTCTGAATCTGCACTCTCTATAGAAAGGCGTAGAATTAGGGGGGATATGATTGAGGTGTATAAATGGAAAACATGAATAAATAAAGGGAATATAAATAGCGTGCTAAAAATATCTAACCAAAACAGGATTCGAAGCAATGGTTTCAAGATGGAAAAATTCAGATTAAGGAAGGATATAGGAAAGCACTGGTTTGTGGATGAGAGGAACTCCCGAGTACCGTATAGAAGCTAAGACGTTGTGTAGTTTTAAAAATAGGTTAGGTAAATACATGAGTGAGCGTGAGTTGGACCTGACTGGCTTGTGCTAATTGGCGTGATGCCGTTTCCTTCCTTAGGTGGATGTGCCCTGGCCTTGACTAAGTTAGGTCAGTGGCTTAAGCCGGTAGGTGACTTGGACGTGCCTCGCATGGGCCAGTAGGCCTGTTTCAGTGTTCCTTCTTTTTTATGTTATGTTCTATATCCTTTCTGAATCTAAATTTTTCCAGCCTGAAACCATTGCTGCGAGTCATGTCTTAGTGAGATATTCTTAGCACGTTATTTATATCCTCTTTATTCCTGTTCTGGAGAACTTTTCTGTCCGTCCTGGGCCCATTGTCCATCATAATAGTCCAGGACAGACCAAAACGTCTTCATAAAGTTTCTCCTCTGAATACGGGTTATCAACGTATGGTACGATTTGTTAGTTTGACTAGATGAGGTACAAATACCTGAAGTCCATTTGGGTTTGTTTGTGTCTGTGAGAAGGTGATTTTATTTTTTTTTAAAACTCTTGTTTGATCTGCAACTATTGTTTATATATTGTGTTAAGTACCTTAGTTGGTCATCCTGACTTGGAGGAGGGTCATCTTGCCTTAGTGGGTCACCTTGACTTGGTGGCTCACCCTGTTTAGTGGGTCACCCTGTATTAGTGGGTCACCCTGCCTTGGTGGCTCACGCTGTTTAGTGGGTCACCCTTTATCAGTGAGTCACCCTGCCTTGGTGGCTCACCCTATTTAGTGGGTCACCTTGTATTAGTGGGTCACCCTGCCTTGGTGGCTCACCCTGTTTAGTGGGTCACCTTGTATTAGTGGGTCACCCTGCCTTGGTGGCTCGCCCTGTTTTAGTTGGTCACCAAGTATTAGTGGGTCACCCAATATTAGTGAGTCACCCAATATTAGTGGGTCACCCTGCTTTAGTGGGTCACCCTGCTTTAGTGGGTCACCCTGCTTCGACAAACCATGATATTTATTTAAATATATATACATACATATATATATATATATATATATATATATATATATATATAAAATATATAATATATATATATATATATATATATATAATATATATAATATATATATATATATATATTATGGTACCTCGAAACCTGCATTCAGAAAGAAGCGCTAAACCCATAAGGGTCATATTATTATTATTATTATTATAATCAAGGGGAAGCGCTAAACCCGGAGGATTATACAGCGCCTGGGGGGGGGGGATGTGGAAGGCATTCAGGCTTAATTCGGGGAACTGGAGCACAGATCCAATTCCCTAAATCAAGAGCCCCTCACCAACATCAAGGAACCTTCCTTGAGGGGACATAAGGGTCATAAAGCACCTGGAGAATGGTGGGTAATAAGGTTCTGATCGAGGAAAGGAAGGGTAGCTCCAATTTCTTGGATCAAGAACCCTTTACCATGATAAAGGCAGTCCTCGTGAAGGACCTAAACAGGTCTCTTGGACGTTGTATGTATTTTACATATTTAACTTTTATATTCTGGTTGAAAGTGGTGTGCGAGCCACTGTAAACAACTGTATTCCTGTAATCATTATTGTTTCTACTCTCACTGGTTGTATAATAATAATAATAATAATAATAATAATAATAATAATAATAATAATAATAATAATAATAATAATAATAATATAATTATTGATATGAAAATAATAGTAATAATAATAATAATAATCTGGGAATTTTGTTACGTTTGCAATTCACAATCGCTCGCACACCAGTCTATAAATGCAACAACAACACCGAGTCCTATTGTTTTGCATGACTCAAGTGTTCTTGCTTGCCGTTGTAGCAAAGGTAGAATGGCCGAAAAAATAAAAACTTCTAAAATGCCAACAAAATATATTTTATTTTATAACCAACAGTCGTCCGGTGTACAACAGGTATATCATCAGAGTCTATTTACACAAGCAACGGTTGAGACACGTTGGTTCAGCAGGGGAGGAGAGGCACTCTGCCTCTCTGTGACGAAGACCACCATGGAGTGGTCCCCTAGCAGGGCCCGACTCCAACCTCCTGGGGCCCCTAAGCTGCATCAACTTTAGTAACAGGCCCCCAGAATTAACAAGAGTTGAAATAATAGTAATGAGGGGTAAAAAAGAAATCTGAGGCTTTCCCCTCCTATTGTGAAAAAACTAAGCTGTAACTGTAAGTCAGCTTATGCACTACTGTAATCCGGCCCAGGAGGGTAACTAAATTAAACACGAATGTGTGTGTAATACATTTGTATAAGATCTGGTGTGGGTCTCAGCATATATATCAGCTGAGGATATATTACAAAATATATATAACAAAAAATATATATATATTTACTTTGGAACTTTGTTTCAAAAGATAATAAATTTTACATCCGTAGAGAAATTGGTGATGAATATTGTTTAAAACAAAACGTACGTAAACACTGAGGTGAAAGTTTGCAAAATGGGAGTTTTATTTAAAGAAAATATATGTGCCTAAAAACTAAGAATATTTGTAAAAAAATGAGATATAAATAAATTCTTAGGTGTATGTTTGTAAGATCTTGTATTAATTTGTAGATGAACATGGAATCAATTATTTTTTTTTCAGACGAATAAATATATGTATTAACTTTTAAAAAAAAATGTTGACGTAGCCAACATTCTGACACATCTGGTTGGTTTTATTAGGTTTAAAGCCTATCGAATGCACGAGGGTCATTAAGACTGCTGACATCCCTTAACTAATGATTAAAGTCTCAATGTGCATACACTAAAATACATACATACAGCTCTGGGTGTATATATCCTGTTAGTTCGGTTTAAAGTCCATCGACTGAAGAAGGTCAGTAAGACTGTACGTCACCTGTGTACCACCACTCAAAAAATGCGTTATTCTATGAATGAGGGATTGAAGTATACGTGTAAACCTCTTGGTGTACATGCTCTTGTTACCTAATTTAAAGACAAAACTTTAAATTACACGTGATTTTAAAACAATTATAATCCTTTGGAGTGAACTTGTGAAGGCTTGGGAGTCTTTCCTGAACACAGGTTTGTCTGTGGTGGGCTGGGTTTAATTATGCAATATTCAGTTGTACACTTAAGAGATGAGTAAAAATCCGGATACGCTACGGGATTTGACATCCAGATTACCAAAACATTAATTTAACACCGCCTGTATCCAGATTTTAAATCATAAATATATATATAATATATATATATATAATATATATATATATATATATATATATATATATATATATATATATATATATCAGCGGATTGCATAGCCTATCCTCCCCTCCTCGCTGAACCTTTCCCTGACTAGCCCATATTGTGGCCCACACTGACCACTTAAAAAAAAAAAAGGGTAATTTTTTAAATTCTTCTATAATACAAACTGAGTATGAAAAATTCTGTACAATTTGTAAAGACTCTGAGTCTTCTATAAGCTTACATATTTCAGAAAAAACTATATACATCCTATACATTAAACAAAGAAAGAGACGGAACATCAAGTCTCTTGGTAAATATGTATGTGTTTTTTTTCCTTCACAGATTTGTACAAGTAAACAGAGAAAGGGAATTTGCATCATCCTTCAGGTCTCATAGAAGAAAAAAATAGAATAATACCTTAAAATAGTGAACTACTCAGCATTTGACTATTACCGTTGAAGAGCAGATATCCTAGTGAAAAATAAAATCATGAATATAAACGACAAACTGCAGGACAAGCTATTTCCTGAGACAATGTTTCACTCTAAGCGAAATGTTGTCCCAGTGAGAACTTGTGCTACAACCTGCTTCATTTCGTCATTGCTGACGGCAGAACATTTCTATTCAAATGTAAAAAAAAAAAATTATCTAATGAAAAATAGACTAAGTCAACACGCAGATAAGAAACACTTACTAAAACCGATAGTTCGCTCGAATTGTAACTTGATAAACTTCTCATCGGGCGAAACGTTGAATTTTATAAAGGCTCTGCTTATGTGTCGTTGCTCTATCTACGTGTCTTTCCTCTGTCTACGTGTCTTATCTAATCTTACGTGTCGTCTTTGCTGTCTACGTGTCTTTGCTCTGTTTACGTGTCTTTGCACTGAGTATCTTTCATTGACTACATATTCTTCATCAATGGACGTCCCTCAGTTCCGTCAATGATGAACTGTAAACAAGGTGAACTTCATTTTAAAAATATTTTTTTTTTGGACCACAGACATAAGGCACTACGTTACTCTGTGTATGTGTGTAAGTTGAAGTCGGTGTAAATGTTTTAACATGGCTCGTTTACGCCGTTTGCAAATGCCTCTTGACCAAAAATAAAATCATAAACCTTTTAACCGCGTTCGCAATTTCATTTAACCATAGATGATGATCTGGCTGAAGAAAAAAAAAGAGTAACTTGGGTTTTTTGATTCCGATTAATACCAGGAACTCAATATAGCTCAACACACATAGCAGGACAAGCCGTTACTGGGACAAGGTTTTTTGCTCTGTGGAGAGCGAAACGTTGTCTTCAGAGACTTGTTACATGTGTGTTTGTCTTCATTCAACCACTGACTGACAAACCAAAATGCTTCGTAATCTATATTAAGCAACGTGAAAGTAGGAAAACGTATTTTGCACGGATACAAACAAATTCAGTAATTAAAGAATATGGCTTCAGAATAAAGGTGAAGAAAGTAATGCAAGAAAACTAAAGAGATAGGAAATAAATAGTATGAGAGTTTGAGTTTACTAACTGCAGTTACGAGTGAGAGAGAATGTTCGCATTTCTAACCCGGGGGAGGGTTAGCCACCCAGGGCAATACAATCAAGTAGTGCATCATGGGGTCCCTTAATCTTGTCCCCCAGGATTCTATCCATAACGGTCGACTAACACCCAGGTACCTACCTACTTACTGCTAGGTGAACAGGGGCAGCAGGTGTAAGGAAACCATGTACAAACTTTCACCCGTGGTGGGATCGATCCCCGGTCATTTAGTGTGAGAGATGACGAGGCTATCAACTGAGCCACGAGTTACACATGCAGACCCCCATCAACAAAACAATGGCAGTTTCACGGGTGTCCTCTGAAAAGCAGCATATTATTCTCTCTCCCCTTCACCCTATTTACCACCTCCCCTCTCCCAGCCCTCAATAACCTCCCACCTCACCCTTCTCTCCACTAACTCCATCGCGACAACTACCACAACATCCCTTTTCTCCTCTCTTTCTCCCTTCTTTCCCCTTATTTTAAATTGGGCCATCAGACGCAGCAGTTGCCTCCTCCTCCCCCTCATTCTCCACGTCTCCCCTCTCTCATAGGCAACAGCACTTGTGAGGGGTGGATGTGGAAAAGGGGGAGCGCCCCTCTGTATAAACACACTAGGGGACGTGGGGGAAAGGTGGAAGGGGAAAGATGAGGGGATGTCGTACACAGACATGCGCCAGTGAGAGGCTTGAGGGGAACAGGAGATAATGAGATTGTGTACTGGCATCATTGTGTTGTTGTCGTATTTCATACACTTTTAGAGGGGAAAACCCTAGAAATAAAAACAATATATATCCATATTAATGTTGAAGTTTTTTTTTTCCCCATATGTTCACTCTGCGATATACATTTCGGTCAAATCCTGCTCCAGGAAGCCGGGAATTCCCGTCGTAAGTACATTTATTTCCCTTTCACGCTCCATTGCTCTCCGTCCTCTTGGCTGTTCCTCCCTCTCTTCCCTTGCCTCCCTCCAGGGAGCCGACAGCTGGCTTTTCCTCTGTCATGTGTGGGTGAATTCCAGTCCATGTTTACCATTTGGAATTCTGAGAGAAGCGGTAAATGTCAACACATACTTTGGTGAGCGCCAAAACATTTCCCTAACTCGGTAATCCTAAGATATCAGTTGCTTGTAGCTTGTTATCTCTCTGATGATGTCTGCTATCGTCTAGCTTTGTGTGTGTGTACTGACCTAATTGTACTCGACTAATTGTGGTTGCAGGGGTCGATTCATAGCTCGTGTGTGTTAGTTACCATTTTGTCTTGGCACATGTCGATTAGACACTAGGCCTGTTGTATGTGTGTGTGTGTGTACTCACCTATATGTGGTTGCAGGGGTCGAGCATAGCTCCTAGCCCTGCCTCTTCACTGGTCGATACTAATTCACTCTCTCCCTGCTCCATGATATTTGTCATACCTCTTCTTAAAGCTATTTATGGAACTTGCTTCCACTGCTTCACTCTCCAGATTATTCCAGTTCCTGACAACTCTAAGACTAAAGAAATACTTCCTAACATCCCTATGACTCATCTGGATTTTCAGTTTCCAATTGTGTCCCCGTGTTTCTGTATCCCATCTCTGAAACATTCGTTCCTTGTCCACGTTGTCAATGCCTCTTAGTATTTTATACGTTGTTATCATGTCCCCTCTATCCCTCCTATCCTCTAGTGTCATCAGGTTAAGTTCCCTTAACCTCTCCTCATAAGACACACCCCTCAGTTCCGGGACTAATCGTGTTGCAAATTTTTGCACTTTCTCCAATTTCTTGACGTGTTTGACTAAGTGAGGGTTCCATACTGGCGCTGCATATTCCAGTATAGGCCTTACGTATACTGTGTACAATGTCGTGAATGACTCCTTACTCAGATGTCTAAACGCCAATCTCAGGTTTGCCAATCTCCCATATGCTGCAGCAGTTATTTAATTGATGTGTGCCTCAGGGGACATGTTCGTTATAATGCTTACCCCAAGATCCTTTTCTTTAACTGACGTTTGCAGCTGTTGGTTTCCTAACCTGTACTCCGTCTGCGGTCTTCTGTGTCCTTCTCCAATCTTCATGACCTTACACTTACTGGGGTTAAACTCCAGAAGCCATTTGTCGGACCATACTTGTAGTTTGTCCAGATCCCCATGTAATCTTAACTGATCCTCTCCCACTTGTATTCTCCTCATCAGTTTCACATCATCAGCGAACAGTGACACTTCTGAATCTATTCCTTCCACCATGTCATTCACGTATACAAGAAACAGCACCGGGCCTAGGACTGAACCTTGTGGAACCCCACTCGACACATTAGCCCACTCCGACACTTCAGCACGTACCAACACACGTTGTTTCCTTCCTGTCAGGTATTCCCTGATCCATTGCAGTACTTTCCCCTTTATTCCTGCCTGCTCCTCGAATTTTTGCACCAGTCTCTTGTGTGGTACTGTGTCAAAAGCCTTCTTGCAATCTAAGAAGATGCAATCTACCCATCCCTCTCTCTCCTGTCTTATTTCTGTTACCTTATCGTAGAACTCAAGTAAATTTGTGACACAGGATTTCTCATCTCTGAAGCCGTGCTGACTGTCATGTATGAGCCCAATTTTTTCGATGTGTTCCACCACTTTTCTCCTGATAATTTTTTCCATGACTTTACATACTATACAAGTCAGTGACACTGGTCTGTAGTTTAATGCTGCCTGTCTGTCCCCTTTCTTAAAAATTGTAACTACATGGGCTGTCTTCCACGCCTCAGGCAACTGCCCTGTTTCGATAGATTTACTGAAGATTGCTGCTAATGGCACACACAGTTCCTCTGCGTATATGTGTGTAAGTGTATGTGTGTGTGTATGTGTGTGTGTGGGTGTGTATGTGGGTATGTGGGTGTGTATGTGTGTGAGTATATGTGTGTGTGTGTGTGTGTGTGTGTGTGTGGTGTGTGTGTGTGTGTGTGTGTGTGTGTGTGTGTGTGTGTGTGGTGGGTGTGGGTGGGTGCGTGTGGGTGTGTGGGTGGGTGTGTGGGTGTGTTGGGTGGGTGTGTGGGTGTGTGTGGGTGTGGGTGCGTGTGTGGGTGGGTGTAGGTGGGTGTGTGTAGGTGGGTGTGTGGGTGGGTGGTGGGTGGGTGGGTGGGTGTGTGGGTGGGTGTGTGGGTGGGTGTGTGGGTAGGTGTGTGGGTGGTGGGTGGGTGGGTGGGTGTGTGGGTGTGTGGGTGGGTGTGTGTTTACTAGCTTGTCGTTCTTTGAAAAAGAGGGGGGGGGGTCACGTTAACACTATTATAGTTATTGTTGGTTCACCGGTACTCTCCCGGCCAGGATCTTTGCACACTAGGCTACGTTACTTTTTTGAAGATTATAGGATTATTTTTCACTCAATTCCTTATTAATATATACTAATGTTTATTATAATAATTACTGGTGAACACGTGTGTTTGTATGTACGTACTTGTTTACTAGCTTGACGCTGTCAGGGGGGGTGAGGGGGCACTAGGCTACACAGCTCTTCTGAAGATATTTAGATAATTTACTAAACATTATCAGGGTTACCACTATCTATCTCCTGGCACTGGAAGTTAGGGAGAGAGTGATGGTATAGCATACAACCAGCAGGGCGAGACACTGAGACTTTAGACACTAACCAAAATTAACCACAAATAGGCAAGTGATGTCGTCTGCACAACAATGGAGGTTCCTGCTGGTCGGCTGCTATCAACTCCTTCACTTTTTTAACTCCTTCAGGAACTTTATCATGTATTCAAGTTTTTATTTTCTTTTTCTTTTAAGACTTGGTATTCACTCTTTTTTTCTTTAGTACAGTATTGGTCATAACAAATCTGATGATATTAACTACATTCACAACACCAACAGCTGGGGATTGACTAATTTTTTCTTACTTTCAGTATTTACTTAATCACTCGTTTATGACCTTATCACTACACTGCTGTTATAACCAACTAACATATGTATTTGTTAATATTTCAGATCACACCGTTAACCCAATTAACTGTTTGGATATTTTGTGTCAACACTGCAGCCAGCAGCCTGACCAGCTGACTGCTACCCTCCCTCACTCACCAATCATTCAAATTTAAATTGTAAAATTCTTGATCTTATCACATTATTCGCACTCTTGAAAGTTATTACACTCTTGTAGGTAGTATATTCACTGATTCACTCACGTACGATGACCGCTAATAATATCTTAGGACAGCCACTAGAACGCTAAATCCTGGGAGCACTATTTAGCGATACTGCTTCACGTGTGTGTGTGTGTGTGTGTGTGTGTGTGTGTGTGTGTGTGTGTGTGTGTGTGTGTGTGTGTGTGTGTGTGTGTGTGTGTGTGTGTGTGTGTGTGTGTGTGTATGTGTGTGTATGTGTGTATGTGTGTGTATGTGTATGTGTGTATGTGTATGTGTGTATGTATGTGTGTACGTGTGTGTATGTGTGTATGTGTGTGTGTGTGTGTGTGTGTGTGTGTGTGTGTGTGTGTGTGTGTGTGTGTGTGTGTGTGTGTGTGTGTGTGTGTGTGTGTGTGTGTGTGTGTGTTGTGTTTGTTTGGGGGGTGTTAGTGAGCCGAGGTCGGTGCCGTGATCCTAGTTTGAGACACTTCACCCCGCACGTGCTAGTGTTCTCACATCTGCCGAATGTGTGAGAAGATGAGTCTGAGGAGGAGGAAGAGGAGAAGGAGAAAGAGGATCTAAGAGAGCTTAAACGACAGTTAAATACAAAACGTACTTTAGAGTGAAGAGGGTGAGCGGACGCCTATTACATCAATACTGGCAAATGTCATACATAAGTTTAAGGTAAGAATGATGAATTAATTACAAGTGACAGAAACGATAATAATGCAGCCAATTGATGCAGGAAGTCACACATGCATACAGACACACATATGTGAGTTGCATATACACATTCATGTTATACATACGCACAAGCACACACACACACGCAAGCGATGTAGTGGAGGCAGGAACCATACATAATTTTAAGACGAGGTATGATAAAGCTCATGGAGCAGGGAGAGAGAGGACCTAGTAGCGACCAATGAAGAGGCGGGGCCAGGAGCTATGTCTCGACCCCTGCAACCACAAATAGGTGAGTACACACACACACACACACACACACACACACACACACACACACACACACACACACATATGATTACCAAATATGGCCAGATCAGGTCTATGGAATACACAATGCATTATTTTAGTCGACTAATCTTAAATAAATTAAAAAATATATCAATAGTTCATTTTACTGATTGTCTTCAGCTTTCACAGACGCAGTGGAGAGATCGGTTCAAGATTCACTTTCTTACCATAAACCTATAACGAGGAAGATAATCAAATAACATTAAAGATCAATCACAATCCAGACTAAAAGCAAACTCACTGGCGGTACGTGTTCAATATTTTCTCGTTTCTAACAATGTTTAACATTTTCCCTTAGTCTCTCTCTCTCTTCAGTTTCACAATATATACATTAAAGGTGATAATAAAAATCCTCAGATTTCGTAGTGAGGAGTTTGAATCCTCGAATCAAAGAGAGGAAATAATTTGCATCTCCTCCCCTGGATTGGTTGTCGCTGCTGCCATCTATTAGAGGAAATTTGAACTTTGCGTAGGCAGCAGAAAACGCCCAATATTTGCAGTGGTACCAAGTCAATAGAACTTATATTTTTTTTTAATAATTAGAAATGTTTAAATAAATCTATTAACAAAATAATGAAATACGTAACGAAACAAAAGCATGTTGATAGTCAGCTCTCTTTTGAAGCTCTCGTACATGAGGCAATTTCTCGTAAGTGTAAAGTACACCCAGAGTGTACTATTTATTTTTTTTGTTGCGCTTTTTCCATCACATTTATGAAAAAAATTGCTGTATGAAGAGGAGCCTTTAAGAGATGTGAGTGTATAATTATTAAATTCCTAAGAGTGCCAGACATTCGCGATGAAACTAGCCGACGTTTCTGCCCTGGATCGTCAACCAGTAGTAGCTGGCGACTTGGTAATGGACCCAGGACGAATCGAAACACCGCCTAGTTTAACCTCGAGCTGTTGGTTTACTTGTGAATAGTTACAACCACAGTGCTGTGTCTCTTATTCTAAATTTGCGGAGCTTGACACCACTGCAACGTAAGGAGAAGTGCAAAAAAATAATATTAAACACAGTAACAAAACACATGTACAACCAGAGCGGGACATTAGGAGGTCCTCTGTTTGGAATCCGGTAAAACAAGCGTATCTTATATTCTTGTCGTTTCGGGTAACGAGGAAATATTCTGAACTAAATATAAACTATAAAAACACTGATGATAGCAAACGAAATATAATCATTAAAATAAATAAAATATCTCAAATAATCATTCTAATAATTCAAAAGATACTTTTCAAAACTGTACAACTTTTTTTTCATATAATTTGGAAGACAAAGTAAAAAGCATAAGTTACTTATGTTATATATATATATATATATATATATATATATATATATATATATATATATAATATATATATATATATATATATATATATATATATATATATATATATATATATAATGGAAACATGACAAGAGTTGTCGTTTCGCTCATTTCAATAGACCAAAATCTAAATTATTTATGCGTCTATATAACCTAGAACAAGCATTTATATCAATGGCCCTACAAGGCTTGGCTCGCTCTGGTTATACTGAAGCAATTCACATCAATGTGTACTATAAACAGCACCTTATTACATGTGAGCACAGCCGTATTGATGCTAAACACTGATCAAGATATAATTAGTTATTGTTTAATGTTAAGAAGAAACTCCTAAACACGACTAATGCTTATGATGAAGAAATAGGATTCAGTCATAGGTATTTAGGTTAACAAATGTGGGGATAGAGGAGGTACTGGTCCTCAGGGCAAATAAAATAGTGTCAAAAATGAGTCATATCAGAGCTGAGACAAAATACGATTACGAAAATAATGAAGTAGGAGAGAAATTTTGTATTGCAAAAGATTTTTTTGTGTATCTCGTAGACGGCATCGTAATAGCTGAGAAGCGGACACTGGTGAATGTTGAGGAAGCAGTCACGTAGCGGTGACACACGGATGACGATGACAGGTAATGAACAGTGACAGGGATGGATGACAGCCACGAGTGCTGTCCGTCAACCTGGAACGTACAAGGACATGAAGTTCTGAGGACGCGGACAGCCAGTGGACGGTTTTGTTGTGTTTCTGGGTAGTTTTTCTCAACAGCAGCACAAGACGGTGGCGTGAAGAGCCGCGGCAACAACACAAGACGATGGCATAAGGAGCTGCAGCAGCAACACACGTTCAGTGTGGCAGGGGCGGCGTGGAAGGCTTCGCCTTTCCCTCTTCGACTAGAATAAAAAGTTAAAAATATCAATTGTCTTTTGGAATCCTACCTAACTATGTCACAGACCAGGTCTTTTCTTAGTTTATAGTAGCACTTAAATAAATATGCGAGTCGGCACACGGTGGGACTAAGACGTTGAACACTGTCACAGGTGTTTGTGATGTGGAAGCACTCGGGGCGCTCAACCGGGGCGCTCACTGGGGATACACTGAACAGTTTAGGACTCTACGATGTGGTATGGGTGGGTGGGGGAAGTAGGAACACTAGATTTCAAGGTTCACTGTACTTGGAGGAAGATCACTGTAACGGAAGCTGAGCATCACAGGTAAGCGAGTCCTGGCCCGTTCTCCTCACTCGTCTCTCTTCTTCTTAGCTTTTCCCTCCACCTGTATCGTTCTGGTGGTGAGATCAACACACTCACTGAAGGAAGGCTCGGTGCCCCCCTCGCTGTAGTCGTAGCCAGCCAGCCGTGACAGCGAGAGGATATACGAGCACGCTATTCTTAACACAGACAACTTCGAGAGCTTCTGGTTGTGACTGTAGGCGGGAACCGAAGTCCGGAGCTTCTCGAAAGCGGCGCTGATGGTGTGGACGCGATTTCTTTCTCTGGCGTTGGCTTCGATGCGGCGCTCCCGAGTCATGTTCTTGTAGTTTCGTTGTTTGTGTTTGTTGGGCTGCAACAGGGAGTGAATGGTATCTTCGTCGTCGGTGGGACCCGGGTCACCTTGCACGCTGGGCGGCACGTCGTCTTCCAAATCGTGGTGAGTTTCACGGGACGGGCTGCTCGACGCGATCAGAGATTCGACGCTAAGGAACTTGGACGAGGTCTTGCCCGCCTTGCGGACAACGCTGACTTCGGTGCTGCTGCGGCTCGGGTGGTGGTGGTGTTGGTGGCTGCTTCCACCACTGATGGCTGTCACCTCCGGCGGCGGCACCACCCGCGTCACCAGCGGCAGCGGCAGGTCGTCCCTCGTTGGCCGCTCCTCCGTGGGCGAACAAGCGGGTGCGGGGGACGTGGGCGGGGGCGAGGCTGGTTGGATATGCTGGTGTAGCGAGGGGCGGTGGAGAGGGTAATGATGGGGCATCAACATGGGGTACGGGTGTGGGCTGAGACCAGGGGTCAGACCTGCCCACCCCAGGGGCGCCACCACACGAGGGTATCCCCACTGCGCTGCTACGGGCGGCCAGGCTGGTGGCAGCAGGAGGGGCGGAAAACCACCCATGGAGGGTGGTCTTCCTATGGGTCCTAAGAGAGGATGGTGGGCCAAAAGGGGCGGCGCCCCTGGAGAGGGGGTCGAAGGAGCACTCTTGTCCCCCACATCGGTCTGGTTCTCCCCTCTCAGAGTCTTTGTTGTCCTGGGAGGATCCGGACTATGTGGACGCTTATTGATCGGCTCATGGCAGAGTCTTCGAGGCTCCGCTGGCTTCCGGCGGCTCCGGTTTGCGGCCCGCGTCTCCGGCGACAGCGGCGCCGACCCCACCAGCGGCTCCACGGGGCTGGCAATCCCAGGGGAGGCGCGGGCGGTGTAATGCTTGCGGAACTTGTGGTGTGTGGGCGGCGTGGGCGGGTGGGTGGGGGCGCGGATAGGTTTGACGCGTACCTCGACGGAGTCCTCGGAGGCGTCGGTAGGGGAGTGGTCGTCCTCGCTGAGGAAGTCTTCACGTGGACCGCCCACATCCACTTCCTCCTCCATGCTCCTGGGAGAGAAGACACACAGTCACTTCATGTATTACCACGTATCTATTTATTTATCACTATCTGACTAGCTATTTATTATGATCATATATATATATATATATATAATATATATATATATATATATATATATATATATATATAATATATATATATATATATATAATATAATATATATATTTCTCGTAGGAATCTAAGAAGAATAAGGAACAGGAATACCAAAGTCATGGTAAATGTCATCCTAACGTTCGGAGTATACAAACTCCTTCATCAGTGTTTAACAGTTCAGAATCATTACCAAGCAGACTCGCTGATCTACTTAAAACAGAAGTATCAGATTTCAAATATATCTAAGATAAACAAATAAATCTAACAAGTGTTACAATATCTTATATAACATTTCTAATATATATATATATATATATATATATATATATATAATATATATATATATATATATATATATATATATATAATATATATATATATATATATACATATATATATATATATACATATATATATATATATACATATATACATATATATACATATATATACATATATATACATATACATAAAATATATATATATAATATATATATATATATATATATATATATATATATATATAATATATATATATAATTATATATATATATATTTCGTGCGCGCGCGCGCGCGCGCGTGTGTGTATTTACAGGACAACCACAGAAAAACAACTGTTCTGAACGGTATCAAAAACAGTGAACATAAATAGCAAGTGTTCGTAATCTTAAACCGGACACGAACCGTACGCTCAGTGCAACACCGCGACCTCAACCAGAAAAAAAAAGAATAAAAAACATTTATTGCAGAAACTATTTTTTTTGTCAAATAAATGCAAGCGGAGCACCAATTTAGATCATTTTTTTCCCACCGTTTTTTACGCTAGACGGGGCAGTGCGAAGAATATAAATCAGGTTTGTATTACAGGTGTGGTGATGGGGTGGTGGGGGAGGGAGGGGTGGTGGGGGAGGGAGGGTTAGGTGGGTGGGTAGGGGAGAGAAAGAAGGGGGTGCACCGGTTGGGGAGTGAGTTTCAGGGAGACGAGAGGTTAGAGAGGAGTTCACTCACCTCATCTAGTTGAGCTCATCTAATTGCGTTTGCACAGAGTTGAGGCATAGCTCCTGGAACCCCCCATCCACCTCTTAGTTAACCCGTATCGACCAGTTCCACTGATTGCTGGCCTCCAGGACTCGTTCATATCTACTCTTGAATCTGTGTTAGGGAGTATATTTGTGAGGGAGAGGGAGAGGGGCAGTGAAGGAGGGAATAGGAGAGGGGCAGTGAAGGAGGGAATAGGAGAGGGGCAGTGAAGGAGGGAATAGGAGAGGGGCAGTGAAGGAGGGAACAGGAGAGGGGCAGTGAAGGAGGGAATAGGAGAGGGGCAGTGAAGGAGGGAATAGGAGAGGGGCAGTGAAGGAGGGAATAGGAGAGGGGCAGTGAAGGAGGGAATAGGAGAGGGGCAGTGAAGGAGGGAATTAAGAGTGCCAAACGGTGAGGAATTATATTAGCTTTGTAATAGAATTCCGCTGGTATTGTGGTGTGGAATTGGTGATGGTTCCAGGAGCATTGCCCTTGCGCCTCTGCCTCAGGGTTTCAGGAGCATCGCCCCCGCGCCCCGGCCTCAGGGGAGTGGAAAGCACACAGAGCGCAGGCAAAATGTATCGTAAAACTTCAGAAACAGATGAAAGACTTTACGTTTAATTAGCTGTATGACAGATGATCTGTCATTTGGACAACATAGTGAGGATGGGATGGAACAAAGGCCAGAAAAATATCAGTGTGTGTGTGTGTGTGTGTGTGTGTGTGTATGTGTGTGTGTGTGTGTGTGTGTGTGTGTGTGTGTGTGTGTGTGTGTGTGTGTGTGTGTGTGTGGTGTGTGTGTGTAATCAGACCTTCTTAAACAAGTGGAATATCGACAGTAATGGCACTATTCAAATCACTTATGTTCTCACATCAAGAATATTATTCACTGGTCCCTTCAACGCAGGAGAAATGTCAAAGCCGGAAAAGGAACAGAGATCGTTTACTACTGGAAAAGGAACAGATATCGTTTACTGCTGGAAAAGGAACAGATATCGTTTACTGCTGGAAAAGGAACAGATATCGTTTACAGCTGGAAAAGAAACAGAGATCGTTTACTGCTGGAAAAGGAACAGATATCGTTTACTGCTGGAAAAGGAACAGATATCGTTTACTGCTGGAAAAGGAACAGATATCGTTTACAGCTGGAAAAGGAACAGATATCGTTTACTGCTGGAAAAGGAACAGATATCGTTTACAGCTGGAAAAGGAACAGATATCGTTTACTGCTGGAAAAGGAACAGAGATCGTTTACTGCTGGAAAAGGAACAGAGATCGTTTACTGCATTTAGCCTACTGGCAACCCCTAAAATTTAGCACTTGAAATGAACTCTATTTGGAGTCCAGCCAATGGTGGCGCCCAGAGAAGACTCGGGGGCTTTAACTCCCAAAAATTCCCTTAGCCTCCCCAAAGCCTAAAATCAATAAAAATTGGTAGTAATGAAGAAACTGCTTCAGAACAAGTCTCCTGGTCCTTCCCACAAAATAAAATTCTTGTGCCGCCCTTGAGTCTACCTGGAGATTGTTCAGATCACCGCCCTTGTAGCCCGGTCCCAGACCAGCCCTCCCGGTGGATGGCTTGATTCACTAGGCTGTTGGTGCTAGCCTCACCAAACCCAACGTATGCATCAAAGCCTGGCTGATCAAAGAGATACATGATAATAATATATACATGGAAGATTTTTGAGGGTATGGTACCAAAGCACACATAACAATTTATTGGAGTGAGAGATATGGGAGGAAGTGTGAATAAGACCCAGTGAAAAGCATTGCAGCCAGCCGGAACAAGTATAGAAAGAAGCCTTCAAGAGGACGGTGGACATTACCTCCGCCAGATGCCAGATCAATCAGCATATGATGGCTACGTGAAATAGCGGGCCGCCAATAACAACAATCTAGTCAAGCAGGAAACTGACATGGAAGCCTAGTCAAAGGCAGGAAAACCCCTCGAAACCGATCACAGGTATGTCAGAGGGACAGGTTTTCAGAAGGATGAAGAGCTATCCACCAACACATCCAGATATTCCTTACGCACGCATGTAGTGTTCTCTTACACAGTGACCCCGCGTGTCTGAGTCCTGGACCAAGTGTGTACATAAGCACGGTGATTTCCATGTTTACCAGAGCGGCCGCAGTCGTGTAGGTTTAGCGAGCACAGCAGCGATGCTCTACACTCATGTTCTACTGTGTTGTGTAATTGTTGAGAACGGAGTGGCGGGAAGAGTGAACAGCGTGACGAGAAGATTGAACAGCGTGGCGGGAAGATTGAATAGCGTGACGGAAAGAGTGAACAGCGTGACGAGAAGATTGAACAGCGTGGCGGGAAGATTGAATAGCGTGACGGAAAGAGTGAACAGCGTGGCGAGAAGATTGAACAGCATGGCGGGAAGAGCCAACATATACACCTCTCCAGAATGCTCATAAAACACTGGGAGTCTCTAGCAAAAAGTGTTAGAGCGGCGTATCCCGGCGTCCCGCTGATCACATGTTCAGAGTTCCCACCCGTAACTCCTTACAAGAAATACGTAAAAAAGGGGGGATCCTCGGCGTCACGGAATCTCGCATGAGGACATGTACGCAACATATACGCAGTACTCCTCTATGACATCTCAAGCGTAGTTCGTTATTTCAACACAGACACATAGAGACAGACACGGGGGAGACATCATTACGATGTCACAAATATTTCAAAGCAATCACCTAGTGTGAACTCTGCCAATGAAATCCCCCAGTACTTACCACATCAAAGAAATCCCACCCACAACACTAGCCACGTCAAAGAAATCCCCCAGCCCTTACACATCAATCACCCACAACTTACCACATCAAAGAACCCCTCCCCCACAGCACCAACCACATCAAAGAAATCACCAAACACTAACAACAACAAACACAGCGAATAGTTCCTGATCAGCCGGGTTGTGGTGCACACGTTGGACTACGGGCGGCGGGCACTAACAGCTTGATAGATCGGACCAGCAACCAGGAGGCCTGATCTGAAACCCGGCAGCGGGAGCGGTGACCTCCACGTGAATGATACCTACAGGCCCATGCTACGCTGGTTCAACTCACACCCACCCAAAGTCACTCGATGTACTTATCCATCCCATTTCATTAAAGTTACTCAACGTTCCCGCTTTGGGAACATTGTTAATTCATAACCCTAACCCCTGGCTGCCTTCAAGAGAGAGCTGGACAGATACCTAAAGTCAGTGCCGGATCAGCCGGGCTGTGGCTCGTACGTCGGACTGCGTGTGGCCAGCAGTAACAGCCTAGTTGATCAGGCCCTGATCCATCGGGAGGCCTGGTCATGGACCGGGCCGCGGGGGCGTTGATCCCCGGAATAACCTCCAGGTAACCTCCAGGTAATGTAAAATATGTGAGGAATACGCCCCCTTCCTGTTTAAAAACCTATCGGGAATATACATGTAGTGGGTTATTAAACGGGGGAGGGAGGTATACCTCAAAGGGAAGTATTCCTTAAGATATTCCTCACAAGCGGTGCATGTGTGGTCGTTCTCCCACAGGTGACAGCGGGGAGTGTCATCACCAAGTCCCTGGAAGAGCCCCTGGGGGTGAGCGAGGCGGGGACGGGGGGAGGAGGCGGAAAAAGAAGAGTGAAAGGGAAGGAAAAAGGGAGGAAGATGGTAAAGCAAGGGGAGAAACGAAGAAGTAACGAACAGAAAGATGGAAAGGGGATATGAGGAAGTGGGAAGAGACAGGAAGAAGAGTGAACGGGTGGAGGAAAAGTGACCGAGCAGGGGACATGTAGAGGAAAGATGGGGAATGGTATAAGGTAGAGGAAAAAAAACAATGACGAAGAGAAAGGGTAATGAGCAAAGGATGGGGAAAAGAATGAAGGGAAATGATATTGGGCAGGGGAAGGGGGGAAGAGAAGAGTGAAAGTAAAGGGTAATGGGGAGGGATGAAGGGAGAGTGTTGACAAGGTGGGGAGAACAAGTCTGCCAGACGTACTGCCGGACATCTGGGTGCGACCTTCGTATTTCGTACCACCGACGTCTTCTTACTCTTTATCTCTGCATCAGTCACCGCTCCCCCCGGGGCCCGGTCCCAGACCAAGCCTCCTGCTTGCTGGCCTTGTCAATCAGGCTGTTGGTACCAGCCAACTACCGTCCTACTAACTCTTATGGTCATCCTCTGCATCAATCTCTGTACATCTATTTTTTCTCCCCTTTTACCCTACACTGACCTGCCATCTCTGAAACGGCTTTTCATAGAATAGACTCTGGAAGAGCAGTCACCTCCACGAGGTGAGTTCTGGATATTATGGATGGCTAAATATAAGAAATGAGGAACAGCAGGCCTACTGGCCCATACTTGACAAGTCCTTGTCAAACCCAAATCCACTAAAAATATGCCCCTAACCCATTATCACTGTCACCCAAGGAATAAGCTTTGACAACCCTATTAACTCAAAGTGCTGTCAAAGCTTATTACTTGGGTAACATTGATGATAGGTGCTATAATCAGTCATACATAATAACTGAGAGCTTGCCTCAGTGTATATAATGTCTGTGTCTGGGCACTATACACCTATAAGTGATCATCATATATGTATATGATGACAAAGATTATATTGACTATATTAGTCCCATATAGGATCAAATCTTTACCAAACAAACCACGAACTCACCTGTTATACCTTCCTTTGTACTAAGGAAATAAATGCCTTTATCTTAGCTTTTTTGTTTCATTTCCACACTTGTGAAAAAAACACAATACACACGTTGTGAAACAACACACACGTTGTGAAACAACACACACGTTGTAAAACAACACACACGTTGTGAAACAACACACACGTTGTAAAACAACACACACGTTGTAAAACAACACACACGTTGTGAAACAACACACACGTTGTAAAACAACACACACGTTGTGAAACAACACACACGTTGTAAAACAACACACACGTAAAACAACACACACGTTGTAAAACAACACACACGTTGTGAAACAACACACACGTTGTAAAACAACACACACGTTGTAAAACAACACACACGTTGTAAAACAACACACACGTTGTGAAACAACACAACGTTGAAAAACAACACACACGAAAACAACACACACTTGTAAAAAACACACACGTTTAAAACAACACACACGTAAAACAACAAACGTTGTAAAACAACACACCGTTTGAAACAACACCCCGTTGTAAAACAACAACCTTGTAAACAACACACCTTTGAAAAACAACACACACGTTAAAACAACCACAGTTGTAAAAAAACACACCCTTGTGAAACAACCCCTTTGTAAAACAACACACACGTTGTAAAACAACACACCTTGGAAACAACACACACGTTGTAAAACAACACACACTTGTAAAACAACACACCCCGTTGTAAACAACACACACTTTTGGGGAAAACAACACACACTTTTGTAAAACAACACACACTTTTGAAAAACACACACACGTTGGAAAACCACCACTTGTAAAAAAACACACACGTAAAAAAACCCACACACGTTTTAAAACAACACACACGTTGTGAAACAAAACACTTGAAAAAACAACACACACGAAAAAACACCACTTGTAAAAAAACACACACGTTGTGAAAAAACCACACGTGTAAAACAACACACACGTAAAACAACACACACGTTGTAAAACAACACACACGTTGTGAAACAACACCACTTGTGAAACAACAACACTTGAAAAAAACACCCGTGTAAAACAACCACACTTGTAAAACAACCACACTTGGAAACAACACACACTTGTGAACAACACACACTTTGTAAAACAACACCAGTGTAAAACAACACCACGTTGTAAAAAAACACACACTTGAAAAAAACAAACACGTTGTGAAACCACAACTTTGTGAAACAACACACCGTTGTAAAACAACACACACGTTGTAAAACAACAAAACACTTGTAAACAACACACACGTTGTAAAACAACACAACTAAAAAACACACACTTGAAAACAACACACTTGTGAAACAACACACACGTGTAAAACAACACACACGTAAAAACACACACTTTAAAACAACACACACGTTGTGAAAAAAACAACACTTGGTAAAACAACACACACGTAAAAAAACCACACGTTGTAAAAAAACACACGTTGTAAAACAACACAACTTTGTGAAACAACACACACTTGTAAAAAAAACACACACTTGTAAAAAAACACCACGTTGAAAAACAACACACACGTTGTAAAACAACACCCCACGTTGTGAAACAACCACCGTTGTAAAACAACAACACGTTGTGAAACAACACCTTGTGAAACAAACACACGTTTAAAACAAACACACTTGGAAACAAACACAGTTGTAAAACAAACACAGTTGTAAAACAACACACCGTTTAAACAAAACATACGTTGTAAAAAAACACACACGTTGGAAAAAACACACACGTTTAAAAAAACACACACTTTGTAAAACAACACACCTTGTAAAACAAACACACTTTTTAAACAACCATACGTTGTGAAAAAACACACACGTTGTAAAACAAACCCCGTTTAAAAAACACCACGTTTAAAACAACACACACTTGTAAAACAACAAAACCTTTAAAACAACACACACTTGTAAAACAAACACACGTTGTGAAAAAACCCAAACACGTTGTGAACAACACAATTTTGTAAAACAACACAACTTTGTAAAACAACCACACGTTTAAAAACAACACACACTTGTAAAACAACACACACGTTGTGAAACAAAACACATGTTGTAAAACAACACACACGTTGGAAAAACACACAGTTGTAAAAAAACACACACTTTGTAAAAAACACAAAACTTTTTTGAAACAACACCCCTTTGGAAAAAACACACACGTTTGTAAAACAACACACCTTTTGTGAAACAACACACACTTTGTAAAACAACCACACGTTTAAAACAACACACACTTGAAACAACACAACGTTGACAACAACCACACTTGTAAAACAACACACACGTTAAAACAACACCACGTAAAACAACCACACGTTGTACAACGGGCTTCTTTTGGGACGACTTTTGCCCCCTTCCCTTCACTGGGTAAATTTTCCCCAAATTTTTTTCCCCCGTATGCCTTTTTGCGCAATTGGACCCATTCCCTGTTGGTATTTTTGTATTTTGTTTTTCATAATTTGTCTGTTTCCTCTTTTTTTTTTGGGGGGGGGGGGAACCGTCTGGAGTCTACCTACCTGGAGTATACCTGGGGCTACCTGCCCTGAGTCTACGTGAAGGGTGTTCCAAGGGTCAACGCCCCCTCAGCCCGGTCTTTGACTAGGCCTTCCGGTAGATAACTTGTTTCTGGCTGCTTGTGCTTTGTCTCCCTGCTTTGCGACGCACTGCTGAACGGACTGCATGCTGTTAGCACTAACAGCTTGAGTTATCGGGGTTGTCAGCCAGGACACCTGGTGTGGGATCGAGCTTCGGGGAGTGGGCGTTGACCCCCTTCCCGAACATGTATCGATTTCTAGTAGGCTGCAGGTACACCGCTTCCCTACAACCCTGTGATATATCTGTGATATACTTTTGACATACCTGTGATATATGTGTTATACCTGTGATATGCCTGTGATATACCTGTGACATACCTGTGGTATATAACTGTGAAATTTCTTCTGCAAATTGATGGTCACTTGTAATACGTTTCGCTCATCATATTGTGATTCGTTCATTAAATATTTCCTAACATCACTGGCTCAACTGAGTATGCCGATGTTAAGATCCAACTCTAGGTCCCATGTGTCTGTGGTCTCTCAGGTTCCGAGGTCCGGCTATTGGGCCCAGGGCTCTGTGGTCTCTCAGGTGTTGAG
>NC_069404.1:63724263-63786763 GCF_026875155.1 Cherax quadricarinatus
GTTAGTGTCTTTGACTCTGGTATCTAAGGTCTCTGAAGGTTTCACCGACATAAATCTTGTCACAACCTCCACAAGGTGTGGTAAACACGCCGTAGTGGTGTCCATTGGCTTCCTTTTCGTGATTAAGTCTTTTATAGTTTTAGATAAGCTGGTGACTGATATTGGAAAGGCATTGAAAAGGTTTTTGCTGGGTATGTTGACTTGAAGTACAATGTATCTAATGGATGTAGTGTTGCAACTATACCATACTACCGCCTGTGATTTCATCATCGTGCAGTCAGTGATGAAATATTGTGGGCAGTGAAGTTTAGAGACGCGGGAGTTCATGAAAGAGATTGAATGCACATTGTTTTGGTTCTATCGTCGTGATATAACTAATAATGCTGAAGGTCACTTTCATTTTTTATCTGCGCAAGACTTTGAAATGAAGATTATAGCCATCTTTTCGAATCAGTACGTCTAGGAAGGGAAACTATTAATTTTTTCTTCTTTAACAATAAACTTGATAGAAGGTTCCACCGAACTGATGTTGATAAGTTTCTAGGAGTTGAGAAGTCGTTGAGCAATCTTAGCTATGTCACACCTTGCGGGATGTGAATTTTCTGTCTCTTGATGTTCCATGAACAGGCTGGCCAAACCAAAACACTGCTAATACATGGAATCGTCTAGAGAAAATTAGTTGTAATTGACACACAATTCAATGGTGTCAAGGAAACCTTGTGTATAAACCCGCATTGTGTATCGTATTTGCATAGTATCGGTACACTCTACCTTTGTATTACCAAGTTTCAGGACTGGACAGAATATTATAGTCATCACCGAGGACTCAGAGAAGATGCAACGATAAGAGGATGAAAGACAGACTAGAAGGTGATGGTAAGAGGTGTTGATGGGAGGAGAGGCAAGGATGAGAAGACTTCCCAAAAATCAGTACTTGAACCCCCTGCCGTAATTAATATAAGTCATTGATCAGCCAGAGGCAATTGAATAGTGATATACAAATAGTGATAAATAGTGATAAATAGTGATATATAAATAGTGATATATAAATCACTATTTGCTGATAATGTAAATCTAATGAGAACGATAACTGGTAGACAGGTAGAGGCTCCATGATGACTTGAACAGTCTACAAGAAGTCTTCAGACAAGTAAGTGGTTAATAACAAAAAACAAGAACACTGCGGTAGGCCTATTGGCCCATGCTACTGGCTACTAAATTTAATCTTGGCACAAAGTAATAGTAATGTGAGAGGAGTGAGAAAACCAGATATGGAGTACAGGTTGGTATAAGAGACAATACAGAGTGCGCATATAAGGGTCAGTGAGTAAGCTTCACTCGACGCAATACATGGTTAGTACATATCAACCGAGCACCGAACATGACATATGTAAAACTATCCCAAGAACTGCTTTCAGGAACCTTGATAAAAAATCCTTTCAGATTTACAGTACTCAGCATTCATGAAGCTCGAATCTGATCAAACATATAATCTCAAGATCCAAAGGATCACAATGAAACTGGTACGAGATCGAGAGAAATCGACTTCGAGGTAGGGAAAGGAATTCGACCTAACAACCCTTTAAAAGACGAGAATTTAAGGAGCATTATAAAGCACCCGAAGAACTATAGACAAAAGTGGATAGGGACAGGGTGTGTGAGAAGCGAAGAGAGGGAACCAGGGGACGTAGATAGAAGCTAAAGACGCCCATGAACCACAGAGATGTTAAAAAAAGGATAATTTTTCAATCCCAGGGGGGTCAATAAGCGGAATTAACCAGGTGAAGTGATGGTGCAGACAACCTAGATAGTCTCAAAAGGGGTAATTTGTCACTGGAGGTCAGGAATCACTAAAGCTGGTAGATACAGGGTGAGTGAGGCGCTCTGAGTCGACCTCTGCACACATAGGCAGATGAGAATCACAATAACAAAAGGAATCCCACAACCGCGATCGCAAAATTCTGCAGTTAAAATAATGAAACTACCTGTGATTTGCCCGTGACCGGTTTCAAGAGTTTTATGCCGTCGTAGCCCGGCTTGGCGCCGTTTAATCAGGCTGTTGCTGCTGGCGGACTGCTGGCCACGCCACATCACCGTCACCACCACTACCACAACAACAGCAACAACACAACCATCGCCATATAAACACAACTCCGCCACCACAGCATCACCACTACATCGCCACAATACCGCCAACATGATCACCTCAGCAACACCACTGCCATCGCCACCACAGCATCATAACAACACCGCATCACTACTACTATAACACCATAACAACATTACAGCACCACCACAACATCACCATAACAACACACCACTACATCACCGGACGGAGAGTCGTGGGAAGAAACCACTGACGTGTAATGTTTGCCTTCTCTTGTCTGCCTCCCGTCATGCATTGTGCCTCCTTACCTCTCCCCAACATCCCTCCCGTCACCCCCCACCCAAACACCCAACTTCTCTTAACTTCTCTTACCCACCTCGGCACTCTCCAATCAACTTCTTCACTCCACTTCCACCCTCACCTATCAGTGTTTGTGATGCTGGTGGCGCTAGTGATGCTGGTGGTGTTAGTGAGGCTGGTGGTGCTAGTGATGCTGGTATTTAACGATACAGGTGGTGCTGGCAATGTTAGTGATGCTTGTATTTAACGACACAGGTACTCTTGTAAAATAAATATAATACGTCTTAATAAACATACGACTTGGACAAAGCTAATTTGCCTGTAAAATGCATGAGAGAGAGAGAGAGAGAGACTGTGTGTGTGTGCGTATGTGTGTGTACTCGCTTAATTGTACTCACCTAATTGTAGTTGCAGGGGTCGAGACTCAGCTCCTGGCCCCGCCTCTTCACTGAACGCTACTAGGTCCTCTCCCTGTTCCATGAGCTTTATCATACCTTTTTAAAGCTATGTATGGTGTGTGTGTGTGTGTGTGTGTGTGTGTGTGTGTGTGTGTGTGTGTGTGTGTGTGTGTTTGAAAGTGAAGAAGACACAGGAAATACAAATAAAAACGCTCCAAATGAAAGACATTCAAAAATAGAGAGTCAGTAAACCAACAGAGCCGCTGAGACGACAAAGGGAAAGACATAAATATATGATGATAGCCTTACAGAGAGAGTTGAGGAAAGCAAACATACACACACACACACACACACACACACACACACCCCACACACACACACACACACACACACACACACACACACACACACACACACACACACACACACAATAGCATTGAGAGTCAAGTCTGACCCGAAACTGCTGTATAGCCACATTAGGAGGAAGACAACAGTCAAAGACCAGGTGATCAGGCTGAGGAAAGAAGGTGGAGAACTCACAAGAAACGATCAAGAGGTATGTGAGGAGCTCAACATGAGATTTAAGGAAGTATTTACTCTGGAGACAGGAAGGCCTCTTGGAAGACAGAACAGAGGGGGACGCCAGCAAGGAATATACCAAAAAGTGTTGGATAACATACGCACAACTGAGGAAGAGGTGAAGAAGCTGCTAAGGGACCTTGATACCTCAAAGGCAATGGAACCGGACAACATCTCCCCGTGGGTCCTTAGACAGGGAGCAGAAATGTTGTGTGTACAACTAACCACAGTCTTCAACACATCCCTTGAAACTGGGCAACTACCGGTGGTATGGAAGACGACAAATGTAGTTCCCATTTTTAAAAAAGGAGACAGAAAAGAGGCACTAAACTATAGACCTGTGTCACTGACGTGTACAGTATGCAAAGTCATGGAGAAGATAACCAGGAGGAGAGTGGTGGAGCACCTGGAACGGAACAGGAGTATAAACGTCAACCAGAACGGGTTCATGTAAGGCAAATCCTGTGTCACAAACCTTCTGGAGTTTTATGATAAAGTAACAGAAGCATGGCACGAGAGAGGGGTGGGTTGATTGTATTTTCTTGGATGGCAAGAAGGCCTTCGACACAGTTCCTCACGAGAGATTAGTGCAGAAGCTGGAGGATCAGGCGCATATAACAGGAAGGGCACTGCAGTGGTTCAGAGAATACCTGACAGGGAGGCAACAACGAGTCATGGTACGCGATGAGGTATCACAGTGGGCACCTGTGACGAGCGGGGTCCCACAGGGGTCAGTCCGAGGACCAGTGCTATATTTGGTATATGTGAATGACATGATGGAAGGGATAGACTCAGAAGTGTCCCTGTTTGCAGATGATGTGAAGTTAATGAGGAGAATTAAATCAGATGAGGATCAGGCAGGATTTCAAAGAGACCTGGACAGGCTGGACACCTGATCCAGCAACTGGCTTCTCAAATTTAACCCCGCCAATTGCAAAGTCATGAAGATCGGGGAAGGGCAAAGAAGACCGCAGACAGAGTATAAGCTAGGTGGCCAAAAACTGCAAACCTCGCTCAAGGAGAAAGATCTTGGAGTGAGTATAACACCGAGCACGTCTCCGGCAGCACACATCAACCAGATAACTGCTGCAGCATATGGGCGTCTGGCAAACCTGAGAACAGCGTTCCGGTACCTCAATAAGGAATCGTTCAAGACGCTGTACACCGTGTACGTCAAGCCCATACTGGAGTATGCAGCACCGGTCTGGAACCCACACTTGATCAAGGACGTCAAGAAACTAGAGAAAGTGCAAAGGTTTGCGACAAGGCTGGTTCCAGAGCTACGGGGAATGTCCTACGAAGAAAGGTTAAGGGAAAATCGGCCTGACGACACTGGAGGACAGGAGGGTTCGGGAAGACATGATAACGACATACAAAATACTGCGTGGCATAGACAGGGTGGAGAGAGACAGGATGTTCCAGAGAGAGGACACAGAAACAAGGGGTCACACTTGGAAGTTGAAGACTCAGATGAGTCAAAGGAACGTTAGGAAGTATTTCTTCAGTCACAGAGTTGTGAGGAAGTGGAATAGTCTGGGAAGTGATGTAGTGAAGGCAGGAAACCATAAAATACTTTAAGACGAGTATGATAAAGCTCATCGAGCAGGAAGAGAGGACCTAGCGGAGGACAGGGGAAGAGGCGGGCCAGGAGTGAGTCTCGAACCCCCTTCAAGACAATTAGGTGAGTACAATTGAGTACACACACACACACACACACAGGCGGGGCCAGGAGCTAAGACTCGACCCTTGCAACCACAAATAGGTGAGTACACACATACACACACATACACACTTGCCGCTGGTGGGGCCAGGAGCTAAGACTCGACCCTTGCAACCACAAATAGGTGAGTACACACACACATACACACACACACATACACACTTGCCCCTGGTGGGGCCAGGAGCTAAGACTCGACCCCTGCAACCACAAATAGGTGAGTACACACACACACACACACACACACACAGTAGCCACCAGTGAAGAGGTGGGGCCTGGAGCTATGAATCGATCCCTTCAAGCACAATTAGGTGAGTACAATCAGGTGAGTACAATCAGGTGAGTACATACACACATACACATATCAGAAGGTAAAACAAACCAAACAAAAAATTGCGACTTTGGAAAGGAGACACATTTGCATTTATATTGATTTTATAACAGACGATGTTTCGCCAAAGCAGTGGACTTTATCACGTCCGAAAAGTGTGAAATCAAACCCGGCTGTGCTGTTTACGTGAGCCACTAACAGCAACAGAAGTGGTAATCAGGAGGGAAGCCTGGCCCAAGACCTCATTTACTTGGGGTAGAATTACCTACGCAACGCTTGGAGAAACGTTCCGCCTACACAGCAGGCTTGTTCTGTCTCACACACACAGCTATCATAACACCTTTGACCTTTGACGGAAACTTATATAGTGATACCAGTAGAAGAGGCAGCGAGCTGCAGCAGTTGTAAATGTAGCTACAGGTGGGTGGAACCCACTAGTGGAAGCAGGGCATGCCCATAAAGTCATCAGAGGTACCTGGGTACCTGGAGGTTATTCGGGGATAAACGCCGGCCCGTCCATGCCCAGGCCTCCGATGGATCGGGCCTGATCAACTAGGCTGTTACTGCTGGCCGCACGCAGTCCAACGTACGAGCCACAGCCCGGCTGATCCGGCACAGGATTGTAGAAACTAGAAAAAAAAACGTCTGTACCAAGATTCCACGTCTCTACCCTGTCAGACAGGTATCAATAGATCACAGGCATTCAGTATAGACATGTGTACAAAGAAGACATATGTGTATCATCAACTTGTTATGGTAGTATGTCTGAGAGCTTCTGGTAGCAGGTGGCAAAAAAAATAAAAAAATAAAAGTCCCACGGTTGGTGACACTACTTTCTTATGGTACCCGTGGCTCCCTTGATTTTCCTTTGTTGGTTCCCCACTGTAAGTGATATGCTCTGCCTGCGTTCTGAATACTTTGCTTGTTTTGAGATCTCGATTTCTGCTCATTTCTACACAGTTGTACCCTGTCGCCTCTAAACATCGTGTTGTTTTCATTCTCCCATATTCGAAGACTTTCATGCATATTTTGATACTGTCTGCAAATGATGAGAAGAAAAGAGAGAGAAAGAGAGAGGTAACAATGTTAGCATGTAAATAAAGTTAAGAACCCTAAATCTAACCTTGTAGAACCCTGCATAAAAAAGAGAGAAAGAAAGAACGGAAGTAAAACAGTTCTGCTATACAGTACTAGATGTGCCAATTAAACAAGATAATCGGGCTGTTACGATAAACTTGCAGCAGTTACGGTCGTCCATCGAAGGCTGGTGAGACTCCTCCTCATCGTCGTCGTCATCATCTTGATGGCAGTCGTCAGTGAGTGACTCACAGAGACTACTTATGCCGCCCGTGTCATCACTTTAAAACAGCGTGTGGTTACCCACCCTCTAAACAACCAATACGTGCCTTGCTCTGCCGAACGTGCGGCCCCAGTGTCTGACCCTTCTGTCAGCTTTCAACTACCTTCGACAGGATGAGTATGGGGGTGACTATCTCCCATAGGATGGATATGGGGTGACTGTCCCCTCACAGGATGGATATAGGGTGACTACCCCTCACAGGATGGATATGAGGTGACTACCCTCACAAGATGTATATGGGGTGACTACCCCTTATAGGATGGATATGGGGTGATTATCTTCCCACAGGATGGATATGGGGTGACTACCTCCCACAGGATAGATATGGGGTTATAACCTTCCACATGGATAGTATGAAGGTGCCAAGCTATTAACGGTAGTAGGTATTTAGGTATTTACAGTAATTAGGTACCAAGGTATTAACAAGTTAGTATTATTTCTCAGTTTCACACCATTCCTTACGATTAGATTATTTTTCTGTTTCATATTAGATTAGGTTAAGTTAGGTTAGGTTAGGTTAGGTCAGGTTAGATTATATTAGATTAGATTAGGTTAGGCTAGGTTAGGTTAAGTCAAGTTAAGTTAGGGTGGGTTAAGCGAAACCAAAGACATATTTTTTATCAACGACTGAGAAAACTGAAGAAACAAGACCGCCATACGCCTGGCAGCACGATGCCTATGTAAACCCAGGCAACGTTCCAATCTGTCTGCGTGCCATGCTTGGTGTGAGAAGTGTTGTGTGTTAGTCGTCTGGTGTGGGTCGCATCCTGGGGGAAAATATGAGAGTAGGATGCAAGGGGAAATAAGCCACACTGCCTGGCTTTCTCGGTTATCCTGATTAAAAATCCAAGGAAACTCTCGTCTTTTAGCGAGAAGAATTTTATTAAAAAGGACCTTCTTCTTCTTTCTTCATCTTTTTAGCAGAATCTCACCATAATCGTCTTTTTTTTTATCTTCTTCCTAGGGAGGATCTTCATCATTATCTACATCTTGCTCTTCTGTCTTCTTAGTGAGGCTCTTCATAATTACCTTCTTGCTCTTCTTTCTTCATCTTTCTCTTCTTAGCAAGGAAAGTACTACTTAAAAGCTGATGTTTGGGCAGTCAGATAAGTATTAATAAGTACCGGGGCTGTTTACGTTGTTGATCTGATACGATAAACTCTGAGAGCCGCAGCATCCGCACTCACGAGATAAGTAATCACAGCATCCTGGACTCGCGAGATAAGTAATCACAGCATCCCGTACTCACGAGATGAATAATCATAGCATCCCACACTCACGAGATAAGAAAGCAAAGCATCCCGGACTTACGAGATCACAGCAGCATCCGGGACTCGCGAGATAAGTAATCACAACATCCCGGACTTACGAGATAAGAAATCACAGCATCCCGGGCTCATGAAATGAGTATCATTGCATCTCGGGCTCACAAATCATCACAGCATCCCGGGCTCACAAACAGGGTATCACAGCATTCCAGGCTCACAAGCTGGTTATCAAACAGCATCCAAAGATCCCAAACTGGGTACTACAGCATCCTAAGCTCACCAGACACATATCTCAATCTCCCTGTCTCACGAGATGAGCATCACGGCATCCCAGAGTAAAGAGATGAGACATGAGAGGAGTATAGCATCTCAGACTCACCTGGTGCTCTCTCCTGAGCATCCCACCCAGTGTGCTGTTATCCTTGGAATCTCACTCAGTGTGCTAATATCCTGGGTATCCCACTCGGCGTGTTGTTATCCTGGGCATCCCACTCAGTGTGCTCTTATCCTGGATATTCCACCCAGTGTACTGATATCCCTGTGACTGGAATCAAGAGTTAATTCACTCTCTCTATGCGAGACATTTCCGGTGGCCTACTTGATCTACCAGGTTGTTGCTGCCCTACTCCCAGGATAGTTCCTGAAACGCACTTCATCCCCCAGAACGATGACCCGGGTAAATATGGGGAATAAACTTATACTGACAACCTGGTTTATCAGGCAACCAAGGAGGTTTGATCGGAGACCGGGTGACGGGGGCGATGATCCCTGGAACCATAAAAAAAAGTGTGAAGCCGCTGAATTTTCTGAGACAGTGACAATCAACAAATGGCGGATACTTTCCTTTTCCATGCGGCAGATAAATGAGACACACACACGCACACACACACACACACACACACACACACACACACACACACACACACACACACACACACACACACACACACACATACACACACACACGCACACGCACACGCACACACACACACACACACACACACACACACACACACACACACACACACACACACACAATGGAGGGCTAAGATGATGGAGGTGATACTGGAAGACCTCATGCATGGACACGTTAGAGATTACCAGAGAGAGAGGAGAGGACGAACCAGCAAGATTGGACCTAGTATTCAACTTGAGCTATGCAGATATTGAAGACATCACATACGAAAGGCCCCACGGAGCTAGCAATCACGTGGTTCTGAGCTTTGAATACATAGTAGTATTACAAGTGGAGAGGTAAGTAGGAAAGGCAGAGCGAATGAAGAAGAACTACAAGTGAGAGGACTACACAGGCATGAGGAACTTCCTGTACGAAGTTCAGTGGGAGAGAGAACTGGCAAAGAAAACAGTAAATGAGACGATGGAATATGTGGCAACAATTTTCAAGGCAGCAGTGGAGAGGTTTGTACTCAAGGGCAACAGACATAACGAGAAGGCCAGGACGAGCCCTTGGTTCACCCGGAGGTCTAGAGAGGTCAAAACTAAATGCAATAGAGAAAGGAAAAATGTATAGTGAGCACAGGACCAAGGAGAATAAGGAGAGTAGTCGAAGAGCCAGAAATGAATATGCACAGGTAAGGAGGGAGGCCCAACGACAATACGAAAATGACAGCAGCGAAAGCCAAGTCAGACCCAAAGCTGTTGTACAGCTACGTCATGAGAAAACAACATTAAAGGACCAGGTAATTAGGCTGAAGAAGGAAGGAGAGGAGCTCACAAGAAATGACCGAGAAGTGTGTGAGGAGCTCAATATGAGATTTAAAGAAGTTTTCACAGTGGAGACAGAAAGGACTCCAGAAACACAGAGTGTTGGGGCCAGATAACATCTCTCCGTTGGTCCTGAGAGAAGGAGCGGAGGCGCTCTGTGTTCCACTAACAACAATCTTCAACACATCTATCAAAACAGGGCGACTCCCTGAGGTATGGAAGACAGCAAATGTAGTCCCAATTTTTAAAAAGGGAGACAGGCATGCGGCATTAAATTACAGACCAGTATCACTGACATGCATAATATACAAAATCATGGAGAAGATTATCAGAAGAGTGGTGTAGCACCTAGAAAGGAATGAAGTTATCTGCTACAACCAGCACGGATTCAGAGATGGGAAATCCTGTGTCACAAACCTCCTGGAATTTTATGACAAGGTGACAGCAGTAATACATGAGAGAGAAGGATGGGTAGACTGCATTTTCTTGGACTGTAAAAAGGCTTTTGAGATAGTTCCATACAAGCGATTAGTGCAAAAGTTGGAGGACCAAGCAGGTATAACAGGGAAGGCACTGCAGTGGATCAGAGTATACCTAACAGGAAGGCAACAGCGAGTCATGGTACGTGACGAGGTGTTGGAGTGGGCGCCTGTAACGAACGAGGTTCCACAGGGGTCAGTTCTAGGACCGGTGCTGTTTCTAGAATATGTGAGTGAGTTGACGGAAGGAATAGACTCAGAAGTGTCTCTGTTTGCAGACGATGTGAAGTTAATGAGGAGAATTCAATCAGGAGGACCAAGCAGGACTACAAGGAAATCTGGACAGGCAACAGGCCTGGTCTAGCAACTGGCTCCTGGAGTTCAACCCCACCATGTGCAAAGTCATGAAGACTGGGGAAGGGCAAAAAAGGCTGCAGACAGAATACAGCCTAGGGGTCTAGAGATTACCAATCTCACTCAAGGAAAAGGATCTTGGGGTGAGTGAGTATAACACCAGGCACATCTCCTGAGGCGCAGATCAACCAAATAACTGCTGCAGCATATGGGTGCCTAGCAAACCTAAGAATTACATACCGACATCTCAAAAAGGAAGCGTTAAGGACCCTGTACACCGTGTATGTCAGGCCTATGTTGGAGTATGCAGCACCAGTTTGGAACCCACACCTAGCCAAAGTGCAAAGTGCAAAGTGCAAAGAGAAAGTGCAAAGGTTTGCAACAAGACTTGTCCCAGAGCTAAGGGGGCATGTCTTACGAGGAAAGGTTAAGGGAAATCGACCTGACGACACTGGTGGACAGGAGAGATAGGGGGGATATGATAACGACGAATAAAATACTGAAAGCATGTTCCAGAGATGGGACACAACAACAAGGGGTCTCAATTGGAAGTTGAAGACTCAGATGAATCACAGGAATGTTAGCAAGTATTTCTTCTGTCAAAGAGTTCTCAGGAAGTGGAATAGTCTTAGAAATGATGTAGTGGAGGCAGGATCCATACATAGCTTTAAGGAGAGGTAAGATAAAGCAGAAAGAGTGACCTAGTAGAGGCCAGTGATGAGGCGGGGCCAGGAGCTGTGACTCTACCCCAGTAACCAAAACTAGGTGAGTACACACACACACACACACACACACACACAGGTCGAGACACATGGGCAAGTCTCCTTACACTCATTACCTCTGTTCATCTACAGTAAAAGGGTACCTGGGTGTTAGTCGACTGTTGTGGGTCGCATCCTGGGGGATGGTCAGATACCTACTCTGAGGAACTCAAATGTCTCTCAAATAACCTAATGTCTCACCCCGAGGAGATAAAATACGCCGTTGAACACACACACACATATATATATGTCGTCGGGGGTTGCTAACCGTCACCGGTATAACGGCTACGGGTGTACGGGCAGTATTCAGCATGTATATACACATGTTTAAACGCAGTTCACACTATTATCGTAAAATATCAAACTAGATGGTTGATTATCGTCAAACAGGAGGTGAGAACGGCGCAAGTAACGGTATAACGGCGTTACTCAGTTTTACGGAAAAAGAATATATAGGGAGTAAAATATGCAAGTGATTATTATTTTTTTTTTTACTAAGACAGACTGGTAACTGTGTGAGACGTGACAGTCTTCACGTTGTCCAACGAACCTCTTCTCTTCTCCAGATTTTCGTGTAGATTCTTCTTTTTTTCTCCCTTCCCCTTTCCATTCTTGTTTCTTCATTATACCTGGAAGATACCTGAAGGATGTTTTCAGGGGCCAACGCCCCCGCGGCCCAGTCCCAAGGTGATCCATCAGGCTGTTACTGCTGGCCTCACGCAGTCCAGGAACTGGTGTGAGGAAGTTACAAAGTTCTCTCTTGCAAACAGCCGGATAGTTGTTGATAATCTCCCTTATACACGAAGGAGGGCGGTGAAAATTCTGGACCACTGTCATTCACAGCGCCCACTTTTTCACTTTGCATCGTCTGCCAAAACTTCCTTTCATTTCAGAGTGATTTCGGTGAGCGGGTTTGGGACCATTTCCTCAAGGGTTTTCCATCTTAAAATTATAATGTACTTTCTACTTTCCAATGAGTACCGTTCAGACGTTTGACTGTATGTATAGGGGCAGCGAAAGTTCTCTGCACGTTCTCTACCGTAATCTCGCTTGCCTTGAAGGGAAAAGCCGTCAGTAACGCAGCAACAGTCTAGACCTGGAGAGAACAAGTGACTGGAAGAGTATCATCACTGTCTTGTCTTGAGCGTTCTGGTTATCCATCCTATCATTTTCCTCGTGATAGCAATAACATCAGTCATTTTTGTGATCCTTGAATGTGAAACATTATGGGTTCCGGTTTTCGACTCTGTCTAAACTTCGACCACGTCATTTGAGGTGTTCAGAAGTTTGGTGCATAGGAAATAAGCTTCAACATACAAGCCAACCCTGTTGCCTAGGTGAGTGCAACTAGGTGAGTGCAGATAGATGAGCGCAGCTTTCCTCCCCTCCCGACTCCCCTCCATGCCACGTTCCCCTCTCGGTAGCTTCCCCTCATAGTGATTAATTCAGCTCCACTAATAACAATCCTCTTCACTGTTCTACGCCTCTCCCCTTGTGCAGCTACCTCACCGAGGGGTCACCTGTGTTCCATCCCCTCTATCGGCTCCCCCCCCCCCACTCACTTCAGTCTGAAGTGGAGGACCATTTCTCATTTGTCTGAATTCATCTGCAGTTTGAGCGAGGTCATATCTTTTCGTATTTATGTTCAATGAGTATGGAACGGTAGAGTGTTAAATATTTTGCACTCTGGCAAGTTGGCTGGTATTCTCTCTCTCTCTCTCTCTCTCTCTTTCTTTCTTTCTCTCTCTCTCTCTCTGACAAACCTGTAAGACGATAGGTAAATCTTACGACAGGCAAATCTTACACACTTCTTTTCATATAAAGAATAAACTATCCTGCGACCAGAAGGGAAGATTCCCGCAACAATTAAGAGATATAACAGATATAGACATGATGATGATGACGATGATCATTATGATCATCATGATAATGAGGATGATGCTATTACTACCATTACTACTTTTCTTACTACTACTTTTTCTGCTGCTATTACTACTACTACTACTGCTACTACTACTTTTTCTGCTGCTATTACTACTACTACTACTACTGCTGCTACTACTACTTTTTCTGCTGCTATTACTACTCTGCTGCTGCTGCTATTACTACTACTACTACTACTACTGCTGGTACTACTACCATTACTACTACTACTACTACTGCTGCTGCTACTACTACTATTACTACTACTACTACTGCTGGTACTACTACCATTACTACTACTACTACTATTACTACTACTGCTGCTGTTGCTGCTACTACTACTATTACTACTACTACTACTGCTACTACTGGTAATAAAAAAATAATAATAATAATTGAGAAGGAAAAGGAGAAAACACGAATGATCACAGTAAGATGTCCGGCCCATGCTAGGCACGTCCTTCTTACACCCATCCCTTCCCACTCATACAAATGTCTGACCTGTAGAATGAATATCAATTGGTGCCCCTAAAAGGTAAACGCACTGCTACTAGGATCACGTTCTAGTTTCATACTATGAAGTAAATTCAAGAAACACAGAACTTCTGGCGGGTTCGAAAGTTTTTTCTCTCCTGGAAGCCTAGTCTGGGATCCGGCTTTTCTGTTAACCCATATAACCTTCACAGCCTGGTTGATCTGTCATTCCCGTAGCTCGATTGCTAGAGCACTCAGCTCACACACACACTGAGGTCCGGTACAGCTAGAAACATTAGGATGTGTTTCCTTAAGACACCTGCTGTTCATGTTCACCTATCAGCAAAATAGGTACCTGGGTGTTAGTCGACTGGTGTGAGTCGCATCCTGGGGACAAAATTGACCTAATTTGCCGAAAAAGTTCTGCAGAACAAGGGGCTTTCTATATAGTAATATGTTACTGATGTCAGCTAGGCTTGTATATCTTGTACATGTACGTGTAGAAATAAAGATTATTATGTTATTATTATTCTGCAGAGCTAGTAGCCCAGTTTCCTCTTAAGACTTTTATACTTGTCTGATTAACGAAATCGTAATAACACGGTTGCAAAGAAACCACAGAGAAGTTCAAAGCCCACCCGTTCCGTGGTTGATACTTGTCTGATGTCTGCTGGTAGCAGGATCAATAAACTAGGATCTCTTGTTGTGGCCATGGTGCCTGCCTCTTCCTCGAGTCTGTTTTACACTTCTTCCCATGTCTCCCACTCTAGCACGTTCTTATGGTAGTGTGTATATTTGGGACTAGAATCGTTAAATCGTCACGTATGTTTCCCTTCTTAGGTCCAGAGAGTACATTGCGAGTACCCTGAGACGTTCCTAAAATGATTTATTGACTGAGGGAGGTAAACGGTATCGGTGTCTTTCTCAGTTCTGATGTTTCTCTTGCCTTGAGCGGAGCTGCGAGCACTGAACAATATTCTAGAGGTGAGAGCGCTAATGATTTTAGTGCCATCATTAGCGTTATTTCTCTTGTTTTGAGAGTTCTCATTATTTACCCGTCACTTTTTCTGCTATTTGCTGCTTTGGCTGTATTGTGTTTTCTAAATGATAGGTCATCTACCATTATTGTTCGGGGGTCTTACGTTCTATGAGATGGCCACTCCACTTTGATTGTATTCTGCACGCGTTTTAGGTTATTTTAGTTTGCCTATTGGATGACATTGTTGATATCTGATCGTAATTTTTCTGTGTCTTCCACTGAAGTGACTTTCATGCAGATTTTGGCATCGTCCATAAAGTTAGATGATACACTGTGTCAGGTGTCAGTACGAGCAACACTGCTGGGACAAGTTGTAGAAGTCTTCAAGAACCTGGACAAGTATCCTCATTAGGTGCTAGGTCAACCAGCCTGTGAGGAATATGTGGGCCAGCGGGTCTCCAACAACAAGAACCTGACTTAAGAAATCGTAATGACACGATTGCAAATAAACCATACCAGGCGGATTGAACCGGTCTAGAGCTAAAACTCCAGCGTCGCGTTAGCACTAGACAGCTAGCCACAATAGATTCATCAATAGGTATATTTCTGACCTTGGAAAGTTGCACAGGCACCTCTGTACCACAATTGCAAGAGATTCGTCTGTAAATTGCATTTGATTTACAGTACCTTTAATTTTTGGTGTGTTTAAAAATATTGAATATCTTTTTGCTAGTTTGTCTTGTACTATACACCTGATTTTAGGCCTATGCCCAGGTTCATCGCCTGGATTGAAATCTTGTAAATAAAATCCATATGCTTTTGTAAGGCAAACAAGAAAATTTCACTAGAAAAATCTCTTGGTACTCATCAAACGCCTATCAAAGATAAAATGACTGTGCCTTGGAATACTGAACTTTCTACATTGCTAAGATTCGACTTTGATTTGATTTTATACCTTTTTTTTGCGTTCTGTGTCTTAAAAATTTAAATATTCTTTTCTCTGTTTTTCCTCTTGTACCTATTAACCTCATTTTATAGGCTATCGCTCCAAAGTTCTATCTGCCTTATGACTTTGCAAAATCTGTGTAAATAAAATCTTCATTTTGGCTTTCTTCAGAACAATGGAATTTCACCTATTCGAATCTAAGCATCTCCTCCAAAGAACACTTCGTGCTCGTGCTAATGGTACTTTGCATTTCTTTCAGGCGTTTCGTGCATGTGCATGTTGTTTGTTTACCTTCTCGAAATCAGAAAAATTTACGCTGATGTCAGGTATACGCGTGTAATTTCTTAGGTGGACAGAGTGAAGACATTATCTGGGTCTTCGATTCTCGTGGTGTCATTTAGATTACTGAACACTAGTTTACACTTTTTTTCAGAATTTTGTTAATTTCTTTATCGTCACATGTGTATGAAACTATTTTGAACAAAGAAAACTATACTTAGGTTTCGAATAACTGACTCTGTTCGCTGGTTTTGCGCTGTTCAGTACTCTCGTTAGTGTGTTTATTTTATGTACTATGGATCTGTTCAGTACTGTTCCATGATGCTTTTGTTGATGTAAGAATTCCTGCTAAATCCAGTGTGGGTCTCTCCATAGTTTAACCTGTCTGTTCCGCAAAGGTCTTTCAGCACTAAGAAGTGAAATTGTAAATGTACGTTTAATCACATTTACACAACCCTAGACACAGCCCAGCGTCCAGCTTCAACAACGTATATGGGGATCTCAGGGTTCTGAGGAGCTGTATATCCCGCGGTGTCTGATAGATACAAGCCGCACCTTTAAATCATCGTTATTAGCGGTTAGCTATGAGATAACAGGCTTATTTATGTTGGGTAAAAGGACACAAATGCAACTAATGTGACATTTTATTGTGGCAACGTTTCGCTCTCCAGGAGCTTTATCAGGCTCCTGGAGAGGGAAACATTACCACAGTAAAATGTCACATAACTTGTATATATTGTCGGTAATTCTACCAACATTAATACAGGCTTTTTTATGTTAACTAAACCATACTTAAACTAGAATAACGATTGATGTACTCCTGTTAACCCTTCTGGGGCCTAGTTCCTTTTGTGTATTCATTTGCTCTTGCGCTACCGTCCACAGGATGGATATGGGGTGTACAATAAATTAGCCACTTCGCTGGCAAAATCTATTATCTACAATTTTTAGATGATCAAATCGGGTGCGGGACCAGCATTTGCCTACATATTTCGAGTTTTTTCCTGGTTGGATAACCTCAGTAGCCTATTAATATTGAAAATATCGTGCCTGTTTGAAGGAAAGGATGCCGGTAACGAGAAATAAGAGCAGAACACTCCCGCCTCTCGCTATTGATACACCACTAACACAACACTTTGCGCGCACTTAGAAACAAGCAAATTGTTAGGTAAAGGGCACAGAGGCAACTAATGTGACATTTTACTGCGGCAACGTTTCGCTTTCCAGGAACTTTTCAAGGCATTACAAACCATGCAAGGACACAGAGGGTATATATAGGTACCACGTGAGGTGGAAGAGTAGGCCTACTAACGCATGTGGTGGGTGGTAGCGGCGGCGGCGGCGGTAGCGGCGGCAGCGGCGGCAGCGGCGGCAGCGGCGGCGGCAGCGGCGGCAGCGGCGGCAGCGGCGGCAGCGGCGGCAGCGGCAGCAGCGGCGGCAGCGGCAGCAGCGGCAGCAGCGGCAGCAGCGGCAGCAGCGGCAGCAGCGGCAGCAGCGGCAGCAGCGGCAGCAGCAGCAGCAGCAGCAGCAGCAGCAGCAGCAGCAGCAGCAGATGATGATCTAATGACATTCCGGAGATCAACGCCCCAGCGGCCCGGTCTATGACCAGGCCTCCTGATGGATCAGGGGCTGATCAACGAGGTTGTTACTGCTGGCCGCACGTAGTCCAACGCACGAACCACAGCCCGGCTGATCTGGCACTGACTTTAGGTATCTGTCCAGCTCCCTCTTGAAGACAACCAGGAGTCTATTGCCATCACATAGCAACCTAGAGTTACTTCCACTCATACTACTACTACTACTACTACTATTGCTACTACTACTGCATCCACTACTACTACTACTACTACTACTACATGGGTCAGTAGGTCTACTCTTCCCCTTCACGTGGTACCTATATACCTGGAGGTTATTCCGGGGATCAACGCCCCCGCGGCCCGGTCCATGACCAGGCCTCCCGATGGATCAGGGCCTGATCAACTAGGCTGTTACTGCTGGCCGCACGCAGTCCAACGTACGAGCCACAGCCCGGCTGATCCGGCACTGACTTTAGGTATCTGTCCAGCTCTCTCTTGAAGGCAGCCAGGGGTTTATTGGCAATTCCCCTAATGCTTGATGGGAGGCTGTTAAACAGTTTTGGGCCCCGGACACTTATGGTGTTTTCTCTTAGTGTACCAATGGCGCCCCTACTTTTTATTGGGGGCATTTTGCATCGCCTGCCCAGTCTTTTACTTTCGTAGGGAGTGATTTTTGTGTGCAGATTTGGGACCATTCCTTCCAAGATTTTCCAAGTGTAGATTATGATATATCTCTCCCTCCTGCGTTCCAACGAGTACAAGTCAAGTGCTTCCAAGCACTTGTAACTGCTTGACAAAGCTCCTGGAGAGCGTACCGTTGCTGCCATAAAATGTCACATTAGTTGCAAGTGTCCTTATAATTAACATTTTGTAGGTAATTCTACCAATGGAATGCAGGGGAGGAAAATATATATAGATATATAGTTCCGAGAACCGACAAAGTTGATAAATTAGATACATTTCCAACACTTGGGTATCTTTACTGAGGAAACGTTTCGCCACACAGTGGCTTCATCAGTCCATACAAAGGAGAATGGTGAAGAACAGGAGGAGTCTGAGGTTATCAGTCCATCAGCATTGGGTTGATCTAATCAGTCCATCAATCTTGAACAGAACACAGCATATTCGCAAAGAAGTGGTTTATATATATTTATATCATAATATATCATAACTTACGCATTTACAACTAGGAGATCTCAGGGTAATCTTACCTTGTGTGATGGGAGGCTGTTGAGACGGGCTTGTCTCAACAGCCTCCCATCACACAAGGTAAGATTACCCTGAGATCTCCTAGTTGTCTTCAAGGAGGGAACTGCATAAGTTCCTAAAGTCAGTTCCTGACCAGTCAAGCTGTGGATTAATACGTTGGATTTCGTATGGCCAGCAGTAACAGCCTGGTTGATCAGGTCCTATTCCACTGGGAGATTTGGTCAGGGACCGGGCCGCGGGGACGTTGGTCTCCAGGAATATTCTCCAGTCAGATTTCAGGTAGATCGCCGTTTCTGTTACTGATGCTATCAATGTTTCTGTTGATGTTGCTATCACCTGTTTCTGTTACTATTAATGTCACCGATTCTATCACTGCTACTGCTGTTTTCACTGTTTTTGCTACTCTTACTATTACTGTTTCTCACACTGCTACCATTGCTCTCACTGCTTCTATGACTGCTACTGTTGCTATTACTGCTACTTGAGCTGCGATATCACTGTTTGTTCTACCAATGCTTCTATGACCGTTACTGTTGCTCCTGTTGCTATTATTGCTACGTGATCTGCGATATCACTGTTTGTTGTATCACTGCTGTTTATTGGTAAAGTAACGTTGATGGTGCTTCTCAATACCCCATCTTTTACTCTCCCTACTCACCCACGGTGCCCTTGCCCCCATTTATTCCCCCCTACCATCGTCCCCCACCCCACCTCTCCCCCACCACTTCACCTCTTCCCACCACCCCTCCGGTCCCCCCAATCACACAACAACCCATTCACCCCCCACCACCTCCCACTCGTGGACAACCTGGCGCCCCCGTCTTGTAAATGCGCCCTTGTGACCAACCTTCCCCCCCTCCACCCTAGAGGGCCAGGAGGCAGGTGTAACGAGAAACCTTTCCCCTCTCCACCACATCCTACCACCCCCTAACCCCTTCCCCTAACTCCTTCCCCAAACCCATTCCCCATTTTTTTTCCTTCTAAGATAAGGGATGCTAGTGAGAAAGAGACATGTGCGAGTGTCCTATACGAGTCTCTCACAGGTGTCTTTCTCTCAGGTGTGTCTCACACATATGTGTTTCCCACTACATCAAATACCAACTCGTGAGACTTACAACAAATGCACACTGTTTACATGCTATGTATTGACGTGTGCTTATATATATATATATATATATAATAATATATATATATAATTATATATATATAATATATATATATATATATATATATATATATATAATATATATATATATAATATATATATAATATATATATAATATATATATAATATATATATATATATATATATATATATATATATATATATATATATATATATATATTATAATATATATATATATATATATATATATATATATATATATATTATAATATATATATATATATATATATATATATATATATATATAATATATATATATATACGCGCGTGTGGGTGTGGGTGTATATATACTGCACAGATGTTTAAAAGCCTGTAAAAAAAAAATCTGTTGATAGTTGGAAATGTGGTCCACGTTATCCTTATCTCTACGGCTGCCAAATTAGTACTAACCTTTATTCTTTCCGAATCTAAATTTGTCTAATCTTGAAAATACTCGCAGCAAAGGATTTGTTTATGGTAAATATAGATCGTCCTCTTCTTCGGATTGTTTCTTTTTTGGATGCGTATCTTTTTATAGGCATCACGATGACTATCTGCACACGACAGGAGAGGTTGGGATGGTGTTGCTGGGTGTAGAGGGGAAAGTAAGCCAGGAGTATGTGGGTTATTTTACCAGTCACCAAGCCCGTGAATGAGACATGTGCAACACGGGTGGGTTTTGTTGTTGGTGGTGGTGTTGTTGTTATAGGGGCGTCTCGCAAACCAGTAATGTTATCAAGCCAGTGCAGAGAATTCCTGGTAGGGTGGCAGACATGAAGAAGACTGAGGTGATCGGTTCTCTCAGCCTTAAATGGGAAAGTAAGCACCTCCCCCCCCAATTAAAAGTAGGGGCGTCATTGGTACACTAAGAGAAAACACCATAAGTGTCCGGGGCCCAAGACTGTTCAACAGCCTCCCACCAAGCATAAGGGGAATTACCAATAAACCCCTGGCTGCCTTCAAGAGAGAGCTGGACAGATACCTAAAATCAGTGCCGGATCAGCCGGGCTGTGGTTCGTACGTTGGACTACGTGCGGCCAGCAGTAACAGCCTGGTTGATCAGGCTCTGATCCACCGGGAGGCCTGGTCGTGGACCAGGCCGCGGGGGGCGTTGATCCCCGGAATAACCTCCAGGTAGGTAGACTCCTATCAGCAAGTTCCTGTCTTGCTTGGCCGCTATGACATACGTATGGATGTACTGGAAGAAAAGCAAAACGTCGATGTTACGCTTTTTACTGCGTTACGTTAATACTGTCCTGGCTCCTAGGAGTAAACACCCTGTCTAGGGGCATTTAAAATATTAAACCATATAAACCACAATAGGACCAAGCTTGTTCCTTCGCACCAATTATTAAGCGTTAATTAAATGGTCAATAATTACGTTTATAAGGAAGGACACAAAAGCTAAACGAACAAAAATATAACAATATTAATAGTGTGGTGTGAATATAATGCAGAGAATTCGTAGTTTGGAAATTAGGAGGAGGTGCGGGATTACCAAAACTGTTATCCAGAGGGCTGAGCAGGGGTTGATGAGGTGGTTCGGACATGTAGAGAGGCTGGAACAAAACAGAATGACTTCGAGACAGTATAAATCTGTAGTGGAGGGAAGGCGGGGTAGAGGTCGGCCTAGGAAAGGTTGGAGGGAGGGGGTAAAGGAGCTTTTGTATGCGAGGGGCTTGGACTTCCAGCAAGCATGCGTGAGCGTGTTAGACAGGAGCGAATGGAGACAAATAGTTTTTAGGACTTGACGTGCTGTTGGAGTGTGAGCAAGGTAACATTTATGAAGGGATTCAGGCAAACCGGGAGGCCGACTTGAGTCCTGGAGATAGGAAGTACAGTGTCTGCACTCTGAAGGAGGGGTGTTAATGTTGCAGTTTAATAACTGTAGTGTAACCGCGCCTCTGACAAGACAGTGATGGAGTGAATGATGGTGAAAGTTTTTCTTTTTCGGGCCGCCCTATCTTGGTGGGAAACCGCCGATGTGCAAATAAAAATTAATAGTAAATTTACAAATACAACATGCTACGTACTCTACATACAAAATCACTAAACCCCAGTACACTAGTGGTTAAAAACCATAAATATTTATGAACAGGGAGGCTCCATGACCTTTCCCCCTTCTGCTGGTCTCTTAACCTGCAGGAAAAACACTCCACGAGTACTCTCCACTACACAGGCTCCTGCAAACTAGGGACTTACAGGTAAACATAAGATCACCAAAACCGATAAAATAACCTATGGCCTAAACTTACCCAAAATCACCATCCCTACCTATTCAAGATGTCATATGACATCTTGCTCCAACCGCTACGCTTCTCGTACTGACTAAAAAAAAAAAAACACCTGCTCCTGTCCTGTCCCGGCTACTCTTCAGGACTAATACGCGTCCGGTTTCGGAACAAATCCCATAAACTGACATTATATATGGAGCGTTTTTTTTATGCGCATTTTTTATAATACACTGCGTCAGAGTCGACATGATATATACAGACTTCGTGAAAGTCCTTGACAAGCATGATCATGGCAAAAGTAAAACGTTGACATGATATATACAGGCTTCGTGAAAGTCCTTGACAAGCATGATCATGGCAAAAGTAAAACGTTGACATGATATATACAGGCTTCGTGAAAGTCCTTGACAAGCATGATCATGGCAAAAGTAAAACGTTGACATGATATATACAGGCTTCGTGAAAGTCTTCGACAAGCGTGATCATGGCATAATAGCACATAACGTGAATGAAAAGGGAATAACCGGAAAAGCGGGCAGATGGGCCTTCAACTTTCTAATAAATCGGACCCAAAGAGTAATAGTCAACAAAGTGAAATCAGAGGGCCTCCCACGGTGCAAAGCTGTGTTCCTCAGGGCACAGAACTCTCTCCAATTATTTTTTTCTCAATTCTCCTTTCTGACACAGACGAAATCGTAAATCTTAGCACAATATCGCCATTCGCAGACGTTACTAAAGTGTGTATGAGTGGCACTAACTACGAGTGTAGCCATGGAAGATGTTCATGCAAGAAATATTTTAACTATTACGAAAAAGGCATAATACCGTGACTGGAACAATACACAAATAACCCGCACATAGGAGAGAGGAGCTTACGACGACGTTTCGGTCCGAAATGGACCATTTAGTGTGACTAAATGTTCCAAATGGTCCGAAACGTCGTAAGCTTATCTCTCTTATGTGCGGGTTATTTGTGTATTAATTATTACATCCTATAAGTGGAACTGGGATATGATAGACTGGGAAGTAACCTATGATATACCTGCGTCTTTTTCTTAGGTTCTATTCTCGCAGCCCGGCCTGAGGTCAGGCTTACATGTGGATTCTTTGATCAACCAGACACTTACTCATAGCATGCTTCTACATAGACATCACAGCCTGGCTGATCCCAGCATGTGCCGGAAGATCTTACGATCAATGAACGTAACAGTGTTACTATTATTGTATTATTATCATTGCTATCATTATTGTATACCCTATAAGACACGAGCATTCTCCACTGAAAAACTTAAAAATATAGAGCTTTATAAAGCTCTACACTGAGAGAAACGTTGTGTCAGTAAAACCTTGTTCCGCAGCTCGTCTATATCTTTATTCATACATATACAAATACATTCATTCATTCGTATGGAGACAACACTCACTGTCTGCAGCCGTTCATTAACATAACTTTAGACTAATCACGTAGCGTGTTGCATTTTGTGAGAGCAGCGAGGAGGTGAGAGGGAAAGGGGGAAGAACCTTGAAACCGGACACAGGCATATCAAAGGCGTGTCATATAAAACAACGTAAGCCATCGTTGTAGCGACGTTTGGCTGAAGGGAAGCTTTGTCAGGTTAGTCTCATGAACGAAGCGTTGTTAGAATATAAAATATGTGCTGTTTCCTGCGTCTTATCCACTGGTCGTCTCGCTAAATGACGACAATAACACTACTACTACTACTACTACTACTACTACTACTATTATTACTACTACTACTACTACTACTGCTACTACTACTACTACTACTACTACTACTACTACTACTACTACTACTACTACTACTACTACTACTACTACTATTATTACTACTACTACTACTGCTACTACTACTACTACTACTACTACTACTATTACTACTACTACTACTATTATTACTACTACTACTACTACTATTATTACTACTACTACTACTACTACTACTACTATTACAAATACTACAACTACTAATAATAATAATAATAAAATAATAATAATAAAAAGAAAAAGAAGAAGAAGAGAAAAAAGAAGAAGAAGAAGAAGAAGAAGAAGAAGAAGAAGAAAAAGAAAAAGAAGGAGAAGAAGAAGAAAAGAAGAAGAAGAAGAAGAAGAAGAAGAAGAAGAAGAAGAAGAAAAGAAGAAGAAGAAAAGAAGAAGAAGAAGAAGAAGAAAAGAAAAAGAAAAAGAAGAAGAAGAAGAAGAAGAAGAAGAAGAAGAAGAAGAAGAAGAAGAAGAAGAAGAAGAAGAAGAAGAAGAAAAGAAGAAGAAGAAGAAGAAGAAGAAAAGAAGAAGAAAAGAAGAAGAAGAAGAAGAAGAAGAAGAAGAAGAAGAAGAATTTCCATGGTCAACTTAACAAAATAACGTACTAGAAGAGAAAAAAGGCAGTAAGCACACTATGAACATCTAATAAGTATAAGGACAAGTATAAAGGGTACAAGTACACTGCATAATCCAGACTAAAACGGTTTTAGAATTGGAATATTATGCCTATCACAGCTACTGAACCACTATGACAGAATTACTGAGGCTTTGGAAGAAAACTAAAACGCAGATGTGACATAAACAGATTTTGCAAAGATGTTTGACAGATGCGATCATGGTGTGAATGCACACAAAATGAGGGGCATGGACATGACTGGGTATGGATTTTCAGGTTCCTGACACATACAACACAAAACGTAGTAGTAAACTCGGTTCCCCAAGGCACTGTCCTGGCACCTCTGCTGTTTCTTATCAGAGAAGACAAAAATGTAAACACCCGTCACAGCTTTGTATCATCATTTGTAGATGACACTAAAATAAGCATGAAGTCACCTCAGTAGAAGACGCTGAAAAATTGCAGGAAGATATAAATAGAGTTTTCCAGTGGGCAGCGGAGAACATCATGACGTTCAGTGGTAATAAACTCCAGCTGCTTAGGTCTGGAAAGAATGAAGAACTCAAAGAGGACACTGTAAAGTCAAGAGGATCATCAAATAAAACGAAAGGAACACGTTCACGTGTTCCTTTTGTTTCCGGAAGTAATTATGTCAGCTGACCTTTCTTTCCAAGAACACAATAAGACCAATGTCACGACAACAGGGAGGAAGACGGGCTGGATAATGAGAATTTTCATAACAAGGGAAATAGTGCCAACTTTTTCAAATCGCTTGCGCTCTCTCATTTGGCATATAGTTCAGTGTTATGGCCTCGTTCAGGGAAGGAGAAATACCATAGATGGAACATATATAAAGAGTGTTTATAGCCCGCATAGAGCCAATAAAGAATTTCAATTATGTACTGGGAAAGAGATACATGATAATATGTACCTGGAAAATACTTGAGGATCCTGTCCCAAATCTGCATACTGTTAAAACAACATACTGGAATAAAATATATGAGAGGAAGTATAAAATAAACGCATTGAAAAACAGAAATGCCGTAGGCACAATAAACGAACATTGTTTCAATGTCCGTGGCTCCAGATTATTCAATATCTTACCAGAAGATCTCAGAAACACTGCAGGGACAAGTGTAGGAAACTGGACAACCATCTTCACCAGGTGCCAGATCAGCCAAGCTGTGATGGATATCTGGGGCTGTGGGACACCAGCAGTAACAGTCTAGTTGACCAGGCAAGCACTAGACGATCCTGGCCCAAGGCCGGGCTCTGGGAGCAAAAAAAAAAAAAACTCGAAATTCATCGAAGGTAAAGGGGAAAAAGGGAGTAAAGGATACGAGTATAAAGGGTACAAACCCTGTGGTTTTACGACTCCCTCGCCGCGAGTTCAAACCCCACCCGTGGTATGGTTTGTCTGCTACCTTGTTATTGCGATTTCGTGAATCATAAAGGGAACTGCCAAGAGAAATGTGAGTGTTCATAAAAGGTAACCTTTTTTTTTTTCTTTGTTTTAGGAGGGTGATGAAGCGAACAGCAACAACATGATTGACCAGAGCAAGAATTAGGACACTTGATCTGAAACCAGCTGGTGAGAAGTAATGTTTTCATCCCCATAAACAACATTAGTTTAGAAGTTAACGTGGGTAACTAGAAGTTAAGGTGGGTAACTAGAAGTTAAGGGGGTAACTAGAAGTTAAGGTGGGTAACTAGAAGTTAGGGGAGTAACTAGAAGCTAAGGTGGGTAAGTAGAAGTTAAGGGGGGTAACTAGAAGTTAAGGTGGGTAACTAGAAGTTAAGGTGGGTAACTAGAAGCTAAGGTGGATAACTAGAAGTTAAGGGGGGTAACTAGAAGTTAAGGTGGGTAACTAGAAGTTAAGGTGGGTAACTAGAAGTTAAGGTGGGTAACTAGAAGTTAAGGTGGGTAACTAGAAGTTAAGGTGGGTAACTAGAAGTTAAGGGGGTAACTAGAAGTTAAGGTGGGTAACTAGAGGTTAAGGTGGGTAACTAGAAGTTAAGGGGGGTAATTAACCTCTGTCATCAACCTAGAACCTCATCTCCATACACAAGAACTTTAAGCAACTTCAGCTGCTCCTACTACCCACCAACCAGCATCAACCACCACCCACCAACCAGCATCAACCACCACCCACCAATCAGCACCAACCATCACTACCCACCAACCAGCATCAACCACTACCCGCCAACCAGCATCACTCACCACCACTCACCAACCAGCATCAACCACCACCCACCAATCAGCATCAACCACCCGCCAACCACCATCAACCACCACCTGGCAACCAGACGAGGTGGTGAGGTGGGCGTGATCCCAGGCCGAGAGAGAGAGAGAGAGAGAGAGAGAGAGGGGGGGAGGGGAGTCTTCAGCCCCTTATATCTAAGAATTTCCAGCTCTTGGTCCACGGGGCAACATCAAACAAACAACAACAGAATCAAGGACACTACAACAAACACAAGAATGCCACCAGGAAGTCAAGTCTTTCCGCTATTTACTACAACAGCTGACTGAGTCACGTGACGAGCGTGACTTGTAAACATCAGAAATTATGAATGAGTGGATAATTTATTATATTTGAGAAATGATGCGCGAAAACTCACCTGTGATAAACATATTATATACCTGTGATATACCTGCGATATACTTTGCCCAAGGTTGGTTATTAATTACCTCTAGAGATCCCATGGTGGTTTGTGAGAAAGGAGGATAGGAGGGAGAGAGAGATGGGATGGGAGGGAGGAAGAGGTGGAAAGTGGTCGCTTGCATGAAGAACAGGGCGAGACTGGCAAGGAGTTGCTCACATGAGTGAAACATAGCTCCGTAAAACGGTATCTTGAGCACAACATGACTCGATAAAGCTCTACTCTGAGAGCAACATAACTTTTGGAAGATTTACAACGAGCGAAAAGTGAGTTCATGAAGCTCCACACTGAGAGAAACATGACTCGTTTAAGGCTCTGTGTCGAGTGAAACGTTGAGAAGACACAGCTCCAGCAAGAGGGAAACAAGAATTGATAAAGGTCTACCATGGGAGAAACAGCGTCATTTAAAAAAAAAATTATTCTACTGAAAGCCTGGTCTGGGACCAGACCACGGGGGTGGGGTTACCCTACTCCCCCTGAACTTGACTACAGGTAACTTCCGGGTATCCAGGTAACATGCTGGGTCTTCAGGTCCACCTCAGAGTGCCTTTTCATAAATGTCGGAAATGCATTTGCACTCCTGAGCAATCTGGTTGACCAGGCAAGCACCAAGTAAGCCTTTTATACCTTTTACCTTGACTAGTTTCGAGAGTTTCTCTACTCTCGGAGCCCAGCCCTGGACCAGGCTCGTCTGGTGCTTCCCTGGCCAACCAGGCTGTTGCTCCTGGCGGCCCACATATCCAGGGTGGTTCCAGTCCTTCACGGAAGGTTTACCGTGGTCTACTTGTAGGCGATTCCAAGCGGTCATCGTTCTTCCTGTTAATAATAATAATAATAATAATAATAATAATAATAATAATAATAATAATAATAATAATAATATCTTTATTTACTACAAGTATATGTACGTGGTATACAGGCCTAGCTGACATCAATGACATACTACTATACAGAAAGCCGCTTGTTATGCAGAGCATTTCGGGCAAATTAGGTCAGTTTTGTCCTAGGATGCGACCCACACCAGTCGACTAACACCCAGGTACCCATTTTACTGATGGGTGAACATAGACAAGCGGTGTAAAGAAACACGTCCAATGTTGCTACCCTTGCTGGGAATCGAACCCGGACACTCGCCTTATGAAGCGAAAGCTTTAGCCACCAAGCCACGGGGCACCGAACACGGCTGCTGATTGATCACCTCATCCCTGAGGCTGTTGGTGTTATAGCAGCTCTCAGCACAACGTCAGCACCACAGCCCGGCTGTGGTGCTGAGGAACTTGCGATAGTCTCTCCGAGGAACTTATCACGGTCTCTTATAAGTACCAGTGATGTACCTCTGAAGAGGTACCCTGTATCCCGGTCCTGGGCGAGGCTTCTGGGTCTGTTGTTCATGTATTTATATGAACCAGTGTAAACAATCGCAAACAAGCGATAAATAAATGCGAAAATAAGAGGACTGGACACACTAACCCGTTTTGGTGAGGCTCGCCGGTACTATTCCGTCCCGGGTCTTGTCCAGTTGGTGACCCGGCGCACTACTGTGTTCATCCACCTAGTCGTTTGTCCTCCACTTATATGAAGCAAATCAAATCTTTAGAAGTGCCAGGACAAATTGATACCTTTTTTGTATAAGGAGGCCTTGTCAGAGACCGGGCCGCGGTGGTGTTGATACCCGAAACCCTCTTCAGGTATATATACTCTAGGTATGTGATTTTTTTTTTTGTGGCAGTTTGGAGGGATATGTTGTGTATCTTTATACGTATATGCTTCTAAACTGTTGTATTCTGAGCACCTCTGCAAAAGCAGTGATAATGTGTGAGTGTGGTGAAAGTGTTGAATGATGATGAAAGTATTTTCTTTTTGGGGATTTTCTTTCTTTTTTTTGGGTCACCCTGCCTCGGTGGGAGACGGCCGACTTGTTGAAAAAAAAAAAAAAAAAAGCGTTGCAAATTAATTATTTTTTTTACACTCGATTTAGGTGAAAACTGATCGAGTTGAACTTGTTAAGTAAAAGGACACAAGTGCAACTAATGTGACATTTAATTGTCGGTAATTTTACCAACGTCAATACGAGTTGAACTTCAAATGGGACAATAAAAAAATCCTTTCCTCTTCTGCTTGGCAATACATTCTCCTTCACGTGGAGCACAAATACGACCTGTCCAGCCGCTTGAAAAACATCATTTGGCTAAATATTGACCAGCATTTAGCACAACACAGCTCGTAACCTGCACACTACGCTCAAAAAAAAGCTGAAGAAAAAATAAAACAAACACAGGAAAGTGTATGACCCATTAACATAAACAAACAAAAAAAGTATAGACTCCAGAAACATTGACATAATGGCCCACTACCACGGACGGGAGGGGGGAAGCAGGGAGGTGGGAAGGAGAGAGGGGTGAAGCAGGGAGGGGAGGAAGCTGCTGGAGTGGGAAGGAAAGGCCTGCAGTGGGATGGAGAAGCTGCTGGAGCGGGAGGCAGAGACCTGCGGTAGGATGGAGAAATTGCTGGAGTGGGAGGAAGAGACCTGCAGTGGGATGGAGAAGCTGCTGAAGCGAGAAGGAGAGGCCTGTAGTGGGGAAGGGGCCTGCAGTCAGGGTAAAGGTCTGCAGTGGAACAGAGAGGCATGCATAGAGAGTGTGATTGGAGCAGCGGGAGTGAATGGGATAGACATACCGGGTGAGTGGTGAGTGGAAGAAAAGGACCGCAGGGTGAGTGGGATGGAGAAAGCTGCAGGGTGAGTGGGATGGAGAGGGAAGGGGTTTCCAATCTCCGGCAGCAGCATCCCTCACAAGTGTGGAGGCTGCCGGCAGATTCTTCCTCTGAATGTAGATGGCAACCTTTTGTTTGTGTAAGTGACGGAGCATCGTCACACATACACACACACACACACACACACACACACACACACACACACACACACACACACACACACACACATACACACACGGCCAGGAGCTGTAAATCGACCCCTTCAACCACATACAGGTAAGTACACACACAGGGTACGTGAAAATGGTGAACATACCACCGAACATATCTCCGGAGGTGCAGTGTACGTCAGGCCGGTGAGCCTCTTGACAACCTTCAGAAACCTTAACAAAGGAACCTGAATGTTATACGTGAGGTTTGCAACGTAATCAGTAGTAGTAAGTAGGAGCCGCAGCAACAGCAGGAACACAAGCACCTCAGCACCTCAAGCACCCACTCATGTTCGCACTCAAAAACACACTCAAACATACACTCAAAATACACACACACACACACGCACACACACACACACTCAAGTCAAACATAATACTTATTTTTTCATCTGTTTCTCTCTTTGTCTGTGTGTCTGCCTGTCTCTCTCTCTCTCTCTCTCTCTCTCTCTCTCTCTCTCTCTCTCTCTCTCTCTCTCTCTCTCTCTCTCTCTCTCTCTCTCTCTCTCTCTCTCACTCACTCTCTCTCACACACACACAATAGCATAATGCTACAACAACAACAGCAACAACAGCACAACAACATCCTCAACAACAATAGACACCAAAAACTCAACACTCGTCTCTAAGGCACATACAGCTTTGAGTCGTCGTAACCCTTAAACTCAACAACAATACAGCCACACTCAGGTTCAACTTATCAAAGTGAGTTACATATAGACTCAAACTTTAAACTGTATTCCTTTGACATTCAAATTCATTATTTGCTCCTCCTCTAATATCATATCTAACGATTGACACAGTCAAAAGTTACTGTACATACAATTTTTCTTTCCGGGTGCCTACTTTGGCTAATTGACTGAATTTACCGTGTAGGCTTAAGTCAAGACGTATTAGAAGTAATGAGCAAGTTGATACAGTCATTGTGCCTACCTACCCGGAGTCGATTTCTAGGGGTCAACGCCCCCTCCCTTCCCCGCGGCCCGGTCCAGGTCTAGACCTACGGAATCAGGTGCATCACTAGCGGAGGGCAAACTTGTGATGAATGGGTGAAGTGTGTGAATGTGATGGGGCGATGCAGTGGAAATGCGTGCTGATAGCTACTTGAAAAGCTGTTGATGACAGCGTTGGGGTTGGGGAGGGGAGGGTGGCAATGGGGATGACGTTGGGGATGACGTTGGGGATGACGTTGGGGACGACGTTGGGGATGACGTTGGGGACGACGTTGGGGACGACGTTGGGGACGACGTTGGGGACGACGTTGGGGACGACGTTGGGGATGAACGTTGGGATACGTTGGGATGACGTTGGGATACGTTAGGACGACGTTGGGGATGACGTTGGGACGACGTTGGGGTGACGTGGGACGACTTTGGGGACGACGTTGGGGATGACGTTGGGGATGACGTTGGGGATGACGTTGGGGATGACGTTGGGGACGACGTTGGGGACGACGTTGGGGACGGTAGTGATTGTAAGGATAAAATAAAAAGGAAATACCCACTCAATAAGGTGAAAAAAAACCTCTCCGTATGATCCACGGCAGCTAAACACGACTCCCTCTCCTTCCCGCTTCCTTCACGTCAAACACGACTCCCTCTCCTTCCCGCTTCCTTCACGCTAAACACGACTCCCTCTCCTTCCCGCTTCCTTCACGCTAAACACGACTCCCTCTCCTTCCCGCTTCCTTCACGCTAAACACGACTCCCTCTCCTTCCCGCTTCCTTCACGCTAAACACGACTCCCTCTCCTTCCCGCTTCCTTCACGCTAAACACGACTCCCTCTCCTTCCCGCTTCCTTCACGCTAAACACGACTCCCTCTCCTTCCCGCTTCCTTCACGCTAAACACGACTCCCTCTCCTTCCCGCTTCCTTCACGCTAAACACGACTCCCTCTCCTTCCCGCTTCCTTCACGCTAAACACGACTCCCTCTCCTTCCGCTTCCTTCACGCTAAACACGACTTCCCTCTCCTTCCCGCTTCCTTCACGCTAAACACGACTCCTCTCCTTCCCGCTTCCTTCACGCTAAACACGACTCCCTCTCCTTCCCGCTTCCTTCACGCTAAACACGACTCCCTCTCCTTCCCGCTTCCTTCACGCTAAACACGACTCCCTCTCCTTCCCGCTTCCTTCACGCTAAACACGACTCCCTCTCCTTCCCGCTTCCTTCACGCTAAACACGACTCCCTCTCCTTCCCGCTTCCTTCACGCTAAACACGACTCCCTCTCCTTCCCGCTTCCTTCACGTCAAACACGACTCCCTCTCCTTCCCGCTTCCTTCACGTCAAACACGACTCCCTCTCCTTCCCGCTTCCTTCACGTCAAACACGACTCCCTCTCCTTCCCGCTTCCTTCACGCTAAACACGACTCCCTCTCCTTCCCGCTTACTTCACGTCAAACACGACTCCCTCTCCTTCCCGCTTCCTTCACGTCAAACACGACTCCCTCTCCTTCCCGCTTACTTCACGTCAAACACGACTCCCTCTCCTTCCCGCTTCCTTCACGTCAAACACGACTCCCTCTCCTTCCCGCTTCCTTCACGTCAAACACGACTCCCTCTCCTTCCCGCTTCCTTCACGTCAAACACGACTCCCTCTCCTTCCCGCTTCCTTCACGTCAAACACGACTCCCTCTCCTTCCCGCTTCCTTCACGTCAAACACGACTCCCTCTCCTTCCCGCTTCCTTCACGTCAAACACGACTCCCTCTCCTTCCCGCTTCCTTCACGTCAACACGACTCCCTCTCCTTCCGCTTCCTTCACGTCAAACACGACTCCCTCTCCTTCCCGCTTCCTTCACGTCAAACACGACTCCCTCTCCTTCCCGCTTCCTTCACGTCAAACACGAACTCCCTCTCCTTCCCGCTTCCTTCACGTCAAACGCGACTCCCTCTCCTTCCCGCTTCCTTCACGTCAAACGCGACTCCCTCTCATTCCCGCTTCCTTCACGTCAAACACGACTCCCTCTCCTTCCCGCTTCCCTCACGTCAAACACGACTCCCTCTCCTTCCCGCTTCCTTCACGTCAAACACGACTCCCTCTCCTTCCCGCTTCCTTCACGTCAAACACGACTCCCTCTCCTTCCCGCTTCCCTCACGCCAAACACGACTCCCTCTCCTTCCCGCTTCCTTCACGTCAAACACGACTCCCTCTCCTTCCCGCTTCCTTCACGCCAAACACGCCTCCCTCTCCTTCCCGCTTCCTTCACGCCAAACACGACTCCCTCTCCTTCCCGCTTCCTTCACGTCAAACACGACTCCCTCTCCTTCCCGCTTACTTCACGTCAAACACGACTCCCTCTCCTTCCCGCTTCCTTCACGTCAAACACGACTCCCTCTCCTTCCCGCTTCCTTCACGTCAAACACGACTCCCTCTCCTTCCCGCTTCCTTCACGTCAAACACGACTCCCTCTCCTTCCCGCTTCCTTCACGTCAAACACGACTCCCTCTCCTTCCCGCTTACTTCACGTCAAACACGACTCCCTCTCCTTCCCGCTTCCTTCACGTCAAACACGACTCCCTCCTTCCCGCTTCCCTCACGTCAAACACGACTCCCTCTCCTTCCCGCTTCCTTCACGTCAAACACGACTCCCTCTCCTTCCCGCTTCCTTCACGTCAAACACGACTCCCTCTCCTTCCCGCTTCCTTCACGTCAAACACGACTCCCTCTCCTTCCCGCTTCCCTTCACGCCAAACACGACTCCTTATATTTCACAACAACAATAAAAAATAACTCCTGTAGAGAATCATAAGCACTGTTGCTTCAGGAATCCCCTCCCCCCCAGCACACACGGTCAAGCAAATCAAGAAATTAGAGAAAGTGCAAAACTCGGAAACAAGCGTTGTCCTGGAGCTAAGGGGTACGTCCCTTAAGGATAGGTTAAGGTGATTATACTGGAGGACAGGAGGGACAGGGACAACATAACTACGTATTAAATACTGAGAGGAACTGACAAGGTGAACAGGGACAGAATGTTTTAGAGATGGGAACTAGGAACAAGAGGATACAACTGGAAGCTGTAAACTCAGGTGAGTCAGAGGGATGTTAGGAAATATTTCTTCAGCCTTGGATTTGTCAGGAAGTGGAACTATCTGGAGAGTGAAGCAGTTGAAGCTGGATTCATACATAGCTTTAAGAGGCGCGACAAGGCTATTGAAGCCGGGAAAGAGAGTGGACCATCGAAGAGGCGGGGTCAAGAGCTGTGACTCGTCCCCTGCAACCACATATAGGTGAGTACACACCTGTAGCAAGCTTCCGGTTCTGTGGTTTCAAGTGCTTGGCTGTAGCGCAACAAGCGAGCCATGGCTACCTGTCCCGTAATCGCCTTTTGTTCGCCACTGTCACTACTCGACACTGCTTGCCACCCTCGTCATGCTCGTCACCCTCGTCACGCTCGTCACGCTCGTCACGCTCGTCACTGCGCATCAGTCCCGTCATGCTTGCCACACTGGTTACGTGGGTCATTAAGGTTGTAATGTATCTGCACACTAACATCCAGAAATACTTTAATTCCTAAGACAGCAGTAAGCTTTCAGTGTGTATACTGCGTATACACACTGAGAGCTTACTGTGTATACACACTGAGAGCTTACTGCGTATACACACTGAGAGCTTACTGTGTATACACACTGAGAGCTTACTGCGTATACACACTGAGAGCTTACTGTGTATACACACTGAGAGCTGCACTTCATTCTTGGCACATACGCTGAGATGTGTATATCTCTCAGTGTAGTAACATATGTACTGAGGATGTACGCTCCCTCACTTACGGAGGTATGCCTCTCGGCGTGCATACCCTTAGGAATACACACTCCTCGGTGTATACCTATACGCTGAGGGATGTACATCCCTTGCTTTTTAAACACTGAGTGATGCACCCCACTCGGTGTATATGCACTGAGAGGTTACACCCCACTCGGTGTGTACCTCTGGGTGTTTGTAGATGAATGGTTCAGAGAACCGACATGTTGATAAATTAGACACATGTGCAGCTCTTGGGTATCTTTATTGAGGAAACGTTTCGCCACACAGTGGCTTCATCAGTCCATACGTAGGAGAAACTTGAAGATCAGGAGGAGAATGAAGTAATTAGTCCCTCAACCTTGAGTCAAGATTGATGGACTGAACACATCGACTCAAGGTTGAGGGACTGATTACCTCATTCTCCTCCTGTTCTTCAAGTTTCTCCTACGTATGGACTGATGAAGCCACTGTGGAACGTTTCCTCAATAAAGATACCCACCTCTGGGTGCACCTAGGAAAGGAAGAAGAGAGAGGGAGTGAGAGGGTGGAGGAATGGAGAACTGAGGGGAGAAATGTTGACGCGAATGAAGAGCGGTAAATAGGAAGAATGGGTGAAAGAGAAGGAATATGAGGAAGGAAGGGTGCAAACAGAAAGGGAGGAGAGGGGAGAGTGTGATGAAGGGCCAAGGGAGGGGGAACAGACGAAAGAGGGGAGGAAGCATAGTATTGAGAAAGCCTTGATGGTGAAGGAGAAAGACCTCAAAAAGGAGAAAAGAGGAGGGGAGAGAGAGAGAGAGAGAGAGAGAGAGAGAGAGAGAGAGGGGAGAGAGAGAGAGAAGAGAGAAGAGAGAGAGAGAGAGAGAGAGAGAGAGGTGAATGTTAGAATTGGAAATATAAAGAAGTTGCTGTAGAAGAAAGTAGGAGAGGAAAAGAGAATTGAGAAGATGAAGGGTAAGTACTGGAGGTAATAGAGGGGAAGTGAAGTAGAGAGGGAGAGAGAGGAAACAGAAGAAGGAAAGAGGGAGGGACGGAAGAAGGGGGGAAGGAAGGAGAAGGAAGAGTAAAAAACGGAATGGAAGAGTTGTAACCTTCTCAAGACCATCACTTCTGAAATCATTCATTCCCAGAAAGATCTCGAGTCTGGAACATTTTCTAACAGCAAATTGATCAAATAAAGTCAGCTGACCGAGTGAAATCACTGGCTCACAGATGACTCCAACATCATCCTGCTCCCTGTATGTCTCTGAGCTTGCAAAGTAAAGGTAAGAACTCACAATCTAACCCAATAAAACCATTGTATAAATAAAAGAAAAAAATTCTTATCATTATAGAACAAAATTGGACACATCAACAGTGTGCTGGTGATGCTGTTGATGATGGTATCCCTTTTATATACCTCTGATAAATTCCGAGCGTTTTTCTACTCCCAGGCTCTCTTGTGATTGTCTGGTCAACCAGGCTGTTGCAGCTGGTGGCCCGCTGACCCACATATCCATCACCGCCTGATTGATCTGGCACATGATGAAGATACTTGTCCAGTTTCCTCATGAAGACGTCCACACTTGTCCCAGCAGTGTTTCTGATATCTTCTGATAAGATGCTGAATAATTTGGGACCACGGTGTTCTATTATTGTGCCCACAGTGCCCCTACTCCTCACTGGGTTTATTTTGCATTTCCAGCCATGATGTTGATGTTAGTGATATTGATGCTGGTGATGCTACTGGTGATGTGTGCTGATGACTGTGCTGCTGCGGTGAGTGTGAGGGAGGGAACGGAGAAGGTGGGATGGAGAGAGAGGTAGGAAGGCTGGGAGGGAGGGAGAGTGTAAGTTAGAAAGGGAGGTAGGTAGGTAGGGAGTGTGTAAAGGGTTTATTATGCATGTATGCCTGTCTTCGTGTCCTGGACCGTGGGAAACATTCCGTGAACACAGACAATTATTTGGTGAAGATTACCCCTAGATTTCTTCTAGCCAATTCCAGGGGTTCACTGCCCCGTAGTCAGATCTCGGACCAGCAGTCTCGGCTGACGGTTCTAGTCAAACAGATTGTTGGTGCTTGCCACATGCTGTACAACGTACGCATAGATGCCTGATCGGGAACTGACTTTTGGAATTAAGTTCCCTCGTGAAGACACCTGTGATATTCCTGGGACTGATATCTAGGTATTGTTTTCCCTACCAGCACGAACTATGGCCAAGCTTACTTCTCGAAAGCCTGTTCAACCTGGTTGTTGTTGTTGTTAGCGGCCTGCTGACCCGCGAAGCCTTCACATACATCTGGCATTGGGCGGAAGTAGTGATCGAATTTCCTCATGAAAGCTTTGTCGTTGGTTCCGGCAGAATTTCTGATTTCTGGTGGAAGCAGTCTGAATAGTCTTGGATAACGGATGTTGATATAATGTTCTCTTATTGTGCGCGTGGCGCCCTTCCTTTCTACCGGATTTATTTTACACTTCTTCCAATATCCCTGTCATCCAGTACATTGTCACGACAAGGCGTAGATTTGGAACCAGTCCGCCCATTATCTTCCAGGTATGTTATGATCTCTCTCTCTCTCTCTCTCTCTCTCTCTGATCTGTCCCCGGTTTAGCGCTTTCTTTGATTATAATAATAATAATAATAATAATAATAATAATAATAATAATAATAATAATAATAATAATAATAATCTGATCTGCCCCTTATAAGACTGGCTTACATAGAGTTTGATCCCATCCATTTCTTGAGTTATATCTGGCGTTATTATTATTATTATTATTATTATTATTATTATTATTATTATTATTATTGTTGTTGTTGTTGTTGTTGTTGTTGTTGTTGTTTTTAGATCAGAGTGGTATTATTGAGCAAAAACCATTTACCTACCTTTTAAATATTTCCACAGGTACCGGAGACTCTTACGCACCTGAATTTCGACCAGGATAAGTAATGCTAGCCAGGATATATAAGCTTTGACCAGGATATATAAAAATGACCAGGTTATGTAATATTGCCCAGAATATATAGTTCTGACCACACGATATATAATTTCGGCCATGATATGCAGTTTTTTTTTTTTTTTTTTTTTATACGGAGGGAAGGAGGTTAGAAAGGGGCCTAAATATAGGATAAGTTTTACACGGTGTTTTAAATTTTAACAAAAATGGGTTGCATCATCAGTGTGCTGATAGCCCTGGTCTGGGACCGGGCACGGGTGACCTCCGTGAGCGGTTTGTCCTAGTGTGCTACTAGCCCTGGTCTGGGACCGGGCTCGGGTGACCTCCGTGAGCGATTTGTCCTAGGCCCGTGACAACTGGTCAAAGACTGAGCCGCAGGGGCGCTGACCCCCAGAACATTGTCTTCGTTCAGGTAAGTAGACTGTAGTTATCCGAATCAACTCATCATTCTAAATCAGCTCATCATTCTGAATCAGCTCATCAAATACACTTTGAATCTTCAGCGTTGGTGATCGTATGAGAGCAAATTAATTAGTCAGTCGTAAGCAAGAGAAAAAGTTATGTTGAAACTGCGATAAAATGTCGATTAAGACATCATTGTTGAAACGTTTCACCCACTGTGTAGGCGAAACGTTTCAACAATAAGGATACCCAACTGTTGTACATGTGTCTTAAGGCATCAAGAAGACAAATTCAGGAGAGAAAATACCGAGAAAATGGAGAGATAAATATTAAATAAGATAGAGTGTCACTAGCGGGTTTCCTGCTGGACACCTTCACGTTAATTAGCTAAATTAGAATGAGAAAACTTAAAAAACTGAGAGAAATTAAAAAGGGAAGTGATAGTAACATGGTACAGGAGGTAAATCCGTAAGGGAAAGCTCCTGAGATGAAGGGAGGGTGATTGACGGGAGGGTGAGGGAGGGTAGTTGAAATGAGGGTAGGGGTGGGTAGTTTAGATGAGGGAGGGAGGGAGAGGGTAAGTAGTTGATAGCGGGGGTAGTTGAAGGTAGGGTGAGGAGGGTAGGTGAAGGGAAGGAGGGGGATGGGAGAATGATAGGGGAGGAACCCTGCTATCAATCTCGGCCAACACCCCCATCTGACTTCCTGTTCACCACCACCATCAACACCCCCCTCCCCATCCCCTTATTCACTCCCCTCTATCCCCAAACATTCCCTTATCCTCCCTCTCTCCACCACTTTCTCCAGCAGCATCCTCCAACCACCCAACCCCGTTATCAGCAGTCCCGGCCCAGGGTTCAACCCCCGACACGAAGAAACACTTGGACAAGTTCTCTTACACCCCAGCGTCTCCTAGCAGCAAAATAAATACCAGCGTGTTAGCTGATTGTGGTTGCACTCAGGGGGGGGGAGATGTGTTTGGAAAGTCCAGTCTTACTGCAGTATCTTGTATAGTGTGAACGTAAACACTCCAGCCCTGCGTAGGAGGGTTCCAGTCCTACTGGAATGTCTTATCCCGTGGAAAAACAAAAAATTAACTCTGTGTATAAAACTCTCGTAGCTGTGGGAAATATTCAAGATTGCTACTCCGACCAGCGCTTGATTTTCTCAATCAACTGAGCGTAAAATTACAGTTATTAACACGTGGGGGTCAGCACAGTTTTTCGAGGCTTGCAAGGGAGTCATCGTACACGAAATGTTTTGGGAACCCTGACATAGCGTGAAGAAACACCGGCTTGTTGCCTTTTTTTGTTGTTGTTTACAGGAAGGTGTGTTCAGACAAGGATGGCGACTATCTAAGTGTCAGATGAAATGATGTTATGCAAAAGTAAGGTCGAGTTAGTACGTCTAGGAGCGATGATGACCAAGAGTCCATCAACAGGGAGGCCTGGACTAGGGCCGAGACGAGAGTGCAAGAAAACTCCCGAACAAGTCACAGGTAAATAAATCACAGGCAAATCACGGGTAAATCATCCCAGCCACATTATACCGGCTGGGATGCCAGGTTTCAGCATCTCCTCCTCCTCCTACTCTTCCAGGTGCTCCGTGTATAGATTAGCCACGACTGTGAACCCATTGCCTCGTTGATGACAGCTTCGTCATCCTCTCTAAAAACACTGACGCGACGTAATTTCCTAAGGCAAATTTCCTAAATTTTCTTGCAACAGATAAATGCATTGTAGATATAAATACAGATGTACTCCTGTAAACCATTTTAGAGCCTAGTTCATAGGCCTTTCGTGTATCAATATGCTCTTGCGCTACCGTCCACAGGATGGATATGGAGTGCCCAACAAACTAGCCGCTTCGGTGGCAAAATCTAAAACAAAAGTCTAACCTATTGTAACCTCCATTAAGATCTCCATAGAAGAAAGACTTAATGGTCGCCTACCTTTCTAAGAACACACTCCTGTGAAAAAACGAGAAGTTGCAGTTTAAAGTCTAGAGGAAAACCACCAACGGGATGACCAACATCTCTCGCACCACAACGCAAATTTTAAGAGAATCAGCCTCGTAGATTTCTTATCGTGGGCATTTGGATCTCCAGCCCGCTATAGTTAGAGGAATGCACATACATACACAAATGTTTTCTCCAAACACTTTACTTTGGTGATTTTATCAACATATGCAGGAGACAGGTTGGTAAACAGTATATTGATATAGAGAAACTGTGGAAAATGACGCTTGTGATGAAGCAACTACTGGCGAAACATTTTCTTTAATAAATATACAGAGCTGTGCACAAGTTATTATACACATGTTGGAAGAAAGATGCCAGTCAACGACAATATCAACACAGCTAGTCAACGACAACATCAACACAGCTAGTCAACGACATCAACACAGCTAGTCAACGACAACATCAACACAGCTAGTCAACGACATCAACACAGCTAGTCAACGACAACATCAACACAGCTAGTCAACGACAACATCAACACAGCCCAGTCAACGACAACATCAACACAGCTAGTCAACGACATCAACACAGCTAGTCAACGACAACATCAACACAGCTAGTCAACGACAACATCAACACAGCTAGTCAACGACAACATCAACACAGCTAGTCAACGACAACATCAACACAGCTAGTCAACGACATCAACACAGCTAGTCAACGACAACATCAACACAGCTAGTCAACGACAACATCAACACAGCTAGTCAACGACACATCAACACAGCTAGTCAACGACAACATCAACACAGCTAGTCAACGACAACATCAACACAGCTAGTCAACGACAACATCAACACAGCTAGTCAACGACAACATCAACACAGCTAGTCAACGACAACATCAACACAGCTAGTCAACGACAACATCAACACAGCTAGTCAACGACAACATCAACACAGCTAGTCAACGACAACTCCAACACAGCTAGTCAACGACAACATCAACACAGCTAGTCAACGACAACATCAACACAGCTAGTCAACGACAACATCAACACAGCTAGTCAACGACAACATCAACACAGCTAGTCAACGACAACATCAACACAGCTAGTCAACGACAACATCAACACAGCTAGTCAACGACAACATCCAACACAGCTAGTCAACGACAACATCAACACAGCTAGTCAACGACAACATCAACACAGCTAGTCAACGACAACATCAACACAGCTAGTCAACGACAACATCAACACAGCTAGTCAACGACAACACCAACACAGCTAGTCAACGACAACATCAACACAGCTAGTCAACGACAACATCAACACAGCTAGTCAACGACAACAACACAGCTAGTCAACGACATCAACACAGCTAGTCAACGACAACATCAACACAGCTAGTCAACGACAACACAACACAGCTAGTCAACGACAACATCAACACAGCTAGTCAACGACATCAACACAGCTAGTCAACGACAACACCAACACAGCTAGTCAACGACAACATCAACACAGCTAGTCAACGACAACATCAACACAGCTAGTCAACGACAACATCAACACAGCTAGTCAACGACAACACCAACACAGCCAGTCAACGACAACATCAACACAGCTAGTCAACGACAACACCAACACAGCTAGTCAACGACAACACCAACACAGCTAGTCAACGACAACACCAACACAGCTAGTCAACGACAACACCAACACAGCCAGTCAACGACAACACCAACACAGCCAGTCATCGACAACACCAACACAGGTAGTCAACGACACACCAACACAGCAGTCAACGAACACCAACACAGCCAGTCAACGACAAACACCAACACAGGCAGTCAACGACAACACCAACACAGCTAGTCAACGAACACCAACACAGTCAACGACAACACCAACACAGCCAGTCACGACAACACCAAGAGCAACACAACCCAACACAGCTAGTCAACGACAACACCAACACAGGTAGTCAACGCAACACCAACACAGCCAGTACACAACACCAACACAGGTAGTCAACGACAACGCCAACACAGGTAGTCAACGGCAACTCCAACACAGCCAGTTAACGACAACACCAACACAGCCAGTCAACGACAACACCAACGCAGCCAATCAACAACTCCAACACAGCCAGTCAACGACAACACCAACACAGGTAGTCAACGACAACACCAACACAGCCAGTCAACGACAACACCAACACAGCCAGTCAACGACAACACCAACACAGCCAGTCAACGACAACACCAACACAGCCAGTCAACGACAACACCAACACAGCCAGTCAACGACAACACCAACACAGCCAGTCAACGACAACCACCACACAGCCAGTAACGACAAACCAACACAGCCATCAACAACACCAACACAGCCAGTCAACGACAACACCAACACAGCCAGTCAACAACATCAACACAGCCAGTCAACGACAACACCAACACAGCCAGTCAACGACAACACCAACACAGCCTGTCAACGACAACACCAACACAGGTAGTCAACGACAACACCAACACAGGTAGTCAACGACAACACCAACACAGGTACACAGTACTTACTCCCTTCCAATTTGATCTCTGACAATATAATTAACTGGATTGCTAAATGCGAAAACAAACAAACAAACAGCCAACTCATCTCCTAGCACTAAGGAAAACATACAGGTGACATACGGGTGACCCCCGTGGCCTGGATGGCAAAGCTCTCAGTTCACACAGGGAGGGCCCGGGTTCGAGTCCCGGCGATGTTAGTCGATTGGTTTGGGTCGCATCCTAGGGGACAAGATTGAGGACCCCAGTTGAAATAAGACGAAGTCCTCGATGACGCACTGCCTTTCTTGGGTTGTCATTGGTGGCTAACCCTTCGGGGTTAAAAATTCGAACGAAATCTTATCTAGCTCAAGGAAAACCAATACCGGGGTATACGCGGCGTTCCATGTAGGACATTTGACAAAATACACAGAGAAAGTGAGAGACTAGTCAGAAAAGGTTGTGTCATCCATCGCAACACACCTGTGGACACCTCAACACTTCACGGACTTCCGTAATGACAAACTGGTCAGAGGGTGAATCAGACCAGCGTTGTGTAGAGTCATCACTCGTCGCTGCCTTCAGCACCATAGCACAGAATACACGAAGCTTCATTATTTCCGAGCTACTCGCCAAACACAGTCATGACTTAGCACCGACCTTTCTCTCTCACAGCTTCTGACCTCCACGGCTATGTATTGGTGCCTTACTCTCGCCTCCCTACTGGATTTAATTAAGCTACTTATGGGCGAAACGTTCGCATACGTGTCTATTTGCGATGGCATTGCTCACCATTTATCTCCACTACGACAAGCATTGCATCACGACTATGCTGTGTCCACCATTACCATTAATAAGACCACCACTACCACCATTACAATCCACATTACCACTACTACCATTACTGCAACCAGCACCACCACTACTATCAATGCTGCACCATCTGTTTCATTACTACTAAATATGCAACTCTCACTACTATCCCCCACCACTGCTACTACCACCACCAACCACAGCGCCAGGTCCCAAGTCAACACACTAGCGTAATAACTTACTGGGGCAAGGGTGCCATAGTCACAATAAGAGAACAGTATGTCAATATCCGTGACCTAAAACTCTTCAGCCTCCCATCAGCAGATATCTGAAATACTGCCAGAAGATGCTGGTCTAAGACCAGGGGTAAGATAAACAAACACTTCAGAACCGGTCACAGGTATATCACGACAACCACCCATACCAACCACCCCACCCACCAACACGACAACCACCCACATCAGCCATCCCACCCACCATCACGACAACCACCCACACCAACCACCCCACTCACCACCACGACAACCACCCACATCAGCCATCCCACCCACCACCACGACAACCATCCACATCAGCCACCCCACTCACCACCACGACAACCACCCACACCACCACCCCACCCACCACCACGACAACCACCCACATCAGCCACCCCACTCACCACGACGACGACCACCCACACCAACCACCTCACCACTCACTACCACCACCCGACGGATCACCACCATAACTTCTCCACCCGCTACCACCTCACCTACCATTACCACCCCCACCATCACCCACCAACACCACTCCACCACAACCCCAGTCACAGCCCCAAAAAAGGCCAGCCCCCCACCCATCCACCACTACAACTACCCCACCTATCAACCACCACAGCCACTCTATTCATCAACCACAACAAATACAGACTCTAAAATAGAACCCAGATCAACAATCTGAACTTGATGTACCACAACAATATCACTTTCACTGGCTATGTCAAATCATCTAATTAAAAGTCCAGCAAGGACAATAGATAGTGACACTTGCAGCCTTCATTAAGGACTATCCATGAGTGAGGGTGACGTTAAATGCCTTTGATAATGAAGATAATGTCACTATAAGACCTCAGCTCGTAATTATACGAAATTCATTAACATAATTAATATGACACTCATTATCGTAAGCATGGTGATCACTTTCGCATATTCCAACCAGCTGTCACTTTCATCGCGCAGCAAAGGTGAAGAGGAGAGTGACTGCCTCATATTCATCATTTAAGTCACTTTTTTCCCTACTTTCAGTGATTCGGGTTCCTTTGGTTAAATTGAGCGCTTGTGTCTTGTGCTTATCTTGCCATGTTTACGGTTACCATTACCACCACCACAATTACCACCACTACCACCACAACTACCACCACCACAACTACCACCACCACAACTACCACCACCACAACAACTACCACCACCACCACAATAACCACAACTACCACCACCACAACTACCACCAACACCACCACAACTACCACCACCACAGCACTACCACCCACCATAACTACAACCACCACCACAACTACCACCACTACCACACACACACACACACTCCCTACTACCACAACTACCACCACCACCACAACTACCACCACTAACTACCACCACCACACAACACACTACCACCACAACTACCACCACCACTAACTACCACCACCACCACAACTAACCACCACCACAACTACCACCACTACCACCACAACTACCACCACCACCACCATAACTACCACCACCACCACAAACTACCACCACCACAACTACCACCACCACCAACTACCACCACCACACTAACCACCACCACCACCCACTATTACCACCACCACAACTACACCACCACCACCAACTACCACCACCACCATAACTACCACCACAACACCACCACAACTACCACCACCACCACAACTCACCACACAACACCACAACTACCCACCACAACTACCACACCACCAAACTACCACCACACACCACAACTACCACCACACCACAACCACCACCACACTACTACCACCACCACCACAACTACCACCACCACCACAACTACCACCACACCACCACAACTACCACCCACACACAACAACTACCACCACTACCACCACAACTACACCACACACAACCACCACAACTACCACCACCACTCACAACTACCACCACCACCACAACTACTACCACAACCACCACAACTACCACCACCACACAACTACCACCACACCACAACTACCACCACACCACAACTACCACCACCACAACTACCACCACCACCATAACTATCACCACACCACCACAACTACCACCACCACCACAACCTACCACCACCACCACAACTACCACCACAACTACCACACAACCACCACAACATACACACCACTACCACCACTACTACCACCACCACCACAACTACCACACACTACCACCACCACCCACACACAACTACTACCACCACCACAACTACCCACAACCACCACCACACAACTACCACCACCACCACAACTACCACCAACTACCACCACACATACCACCAACACTACCACCACACCACCACACCACCACCACAACTACCACCACTACCACCCACCACCACCACCAGAACTACCACCACCACCACAAATAACTACCACCACAACCACCAGAACTACCACCACCACCACAACTACCACCACTACCACAACATTGTCGTCGCCTCTTCCGGACTCTAACACTAACTGCCGCTGTTTGAACATGTTGTTTAACAGTTCTAAGCTAGATTGAGAACAGCTCAATTAGACAAATAATAACACGATGAGACACAAATTGAAAAAGTTAGATACAGGATGACGCGAAAACACAACGAATAACAACGAATAACGACTGATGAAAATGATAACGAAGACGGAGTTACGCGAGACAAACAGAATAAAGAAATAAGACAAAGAAAAACTAAATAAGACACAAAGCAACGGAATAAGAATCAAATTAACGAAATAAGACACAGAATAACTAAATATGGTACAGAATAAAGAAATAGGACACAAAATAGAAAAAAAACAAATAGAATAACAGAATAAGACAAGGAAAAACAAAGTAAGACAAAAATAACGTAATAAGACACATAACGAAATAAGAAATATTACTAAGTAAGACATATTAATTAATAAGACACATATTAACTAAATATGACACACACATTAACTAAATAAGACACATGTTAACTAAATAAGACACATTAACTAAACAAGACATATTAACTAAATAAGACACATATTAACTAAATAAGACACATATTAACTAAATAAGACACATATTAACTAAATAAGACACATATTAACTAAATAAGACACATTAAATAAGACACATATTAACTAAATAAGACACATTAAATAAGACACATATTAACTAAATAAGACACATATTAAATAAGACACATATTAAATAAGACACATATTAAATAAGACACATATTAACTAAATAAGACACATATTAAATAAGACACATATTAAATAAGACACATATTAACTAAATAAGACACATATTAAATAAGACACATATTAAATAAGACACATATTAACTAAATAAGACACATATTAATTACAGGAAAATAAATAAGACACACTGTTAAGTCTCAAAGTAACGAAATAATCAAATATTAACATGAATGATTAACAATTCGCTGTCTTCAACTGTTGTTGTCAGGAGGCAGTGTCAGCAGGTGGGCGTCAGGATGTAGTGTCAGCAAGTGGGAGTCAGGAAGTAGGTCAGTAGGAGGATGTAAGAAGGAAGTGTCAGCAGGTGGGCGTCAGGATGCAGTGTCAGCAAGTGTCAGGAGGCAGTGTCAGTAGGAGGATGTAAGAAGGAAGTGTCCGCAGATGGGCGTCAGAAGGCAGTGTCAGCAAGTGTCAGGAGGCAGTGTCAGCTAGTGGGTGTCAGAAGGTAGTGTCAGCTGGTGGGCGTCAGGAAGTAGTGTCAACAGGTAGGTGCCAGGAGGCAGTGCCAAGAGGTGAGCGTCAGGAGGCAGTGTCAACAGGTGGGGGTCAGGAGGCAGTGTCAACTGGTGAGTGTCAGGAAGCAATGTGAGTAGGTGGATGTCAGGAGGCAGTGTCAGCAGGTGGATGTAAGGAGGCATTGTCAGCTGGTGAGTGTCAGGAGGCAGTGTCCGAACGTGAGCGTCAGGAGGCAGTGTCAGCTGGTGGGTGTCAGGAGGCAGTGTCAGCTGGTGGGTGTCAGGAGGCAGTGTCAGCTGGTGGGTGTCAGGAGGCAGTGTCAGCTGGTGGGTGTCAGGAGGCAGTGTCAGCTGGTGGGTGTCAGGAGGCAGTGTCAGGTGGTGGGTGTCAGAAGGTAGTGTCGGCTGGTGGGTGTCAGCAGGCAGTTTGAGTAGGTGGGTGTTAGAAGGCAGTGTCAGGTGATGGGTGTCAGAAGGCAGTGTCCGAAGGTGAGCGTCAGTAAGCAATGTCAGCTGGTGGGTGTCAGGAGGCAGTGTCAGCAGGTAGGTGTCAGGAGGTAGTGTAAGCAGGTGGGTTCGTATTACTGCTATTACAACAGCACGGAAGTAGCTCGCTCACCCACCCACCTACCACCCACCTGTCTCTCCCACCAACTTACCACCATCACTAGCACTAGTATCACCAGCACCACTACTACCACCACCACTTCCACCACCACCACACTACTACCACCACCACTTCCACCACCACCACCACCACTTCCACCACCACCACCACTACACCACCACCACTCACCACCACCACCACTACTACAACCACCACTTCCACCACCACCACCACCACCACCACCACCACCACCACTACTACCACCGCCACTTCCACCACCACCACCACCACTTCCACCACCACCATTTCCACCACCACCACCACCACTTCCACCGCCACCATTTTCACCACCACTTCCACCGCCACCATTTTCACCACCACCACCCACCACTTCCACCACCACCATTTTCACCACCACCACCACCACTTCCACCACCACCACTTCTACCACCAGCACTATTACCACACCACCACCACCACCACCACCACACCACCACTCTCACCACCACTCCACCACCACCACCACTTCCACCACCATCCACCACTTCCACCACCACCACCACCACCACCACTTTCACCACCACTACCACCACCACTTCCACCACCACCACCACCACCACGACTTCCACCACCGCCCTACCCACCAAACCAGGAGGCCTGATCCGAGAACCGGTAACCTAACCACTAACAACCATCACCACCACCCCACTAACCACTACAATCACCTGACCAACCACCCCCACCGCATGCGCCTCGTTCGTAGCTCCTTTGAAACTATGATATATTGCGTAATGTCAATACTCCTACCAAGAAGGTTACGCTTGCGTACTCATAAGGAGGGATACAATAATTCTGTACAGAAACTGCAGTGAATATCAATGATTTTAGCTTCTAAGATAAGAAAACAGTATCTAAGTGGGGGGGGAGGGGGTCACCGCCCCTGCGGACCGGTCCGAGACCAGGCCTCCTGGTTGCTGGCCTGCTCAGTCAGTACAACCACCCAGCTGATCAGGAGCTAATTTGAGGAATTTGTCGAGTTTCCACTTGAAGACAGCCAGGGTCAGTTGATAATTTGCTTACGTATGAAGGGAGGGTACTGAAGAGTCGGGGTCCCTTTACACTTACTGTGCTCTCATTCAATATACTCATTGCTCCCTTGGGTTTCCCCGGAGGTAACTTGCACTGTCTGCCAAGCTAGAGGAGCTCTTGTAGACTCTAGAGGAACGTGGCGACATTTTGTAGAGTCTAGACTAGAGGAACGTGACGACCTTTTATAGAGTTTAGAGGAACCTGACGACATTTTGTAGAGTCTAAAGGAACGTGACGACCTTTTATAGAGTTTAGAGGAACGTGACGACATTTTGTAGAGTCTAGACTAGAGGAACGTGACGACCTTTTATAGAGTTTAGAGGAACGTGACGACATTTTGTAGAGTCTAGAGGAACGTGACGACCTTTTATAGAGTTTAGAGGAACGTGTCGACATTTTGTAGAGTCTAGAGGAACGTGACGACCTTTTATAGAGTTTAGAGGAACGTGACGACATTTTGCAGAGTCTAGAGGAACGTGACGACCTTTTATAGAGTTTAGAAGAACGTGACGACATTTTGTAGAGTCTAGAGGAACGTGACGACCTTTTATAGAGTTTAGAAGAACGTGACTACATTTTGTAGAGTCTAGAGGAACGTGACGACCTTTTATAGAGTTCAGAGGAACGTGGCGACGTTTTGTAGAGTTTAGAGGAACGTGACGACCTTTTATAGAGTTTAGAGGAACGTGACGACATTTTGTAGAGTCTAGAGGAACGTGACGACCTTTTATAGAGTTTAGAGGAACGTGACGATATTTTGTAGTCTAGAGGAACGTGACGACCTTTTATAGAGTTTAGAGGAACGTGACGACATTTTGTAGAGTCTAGAGGAAGGTGACGACCTTTTATAGAGTTTAGAGGAACGTGACGACATTTTGTAGAGTCTAGAGGAACGTGACGACCTTTTATAGAGTTTAGAGGAACGTGACGACATTTTGTAGAGTCTAGAGGAACGTGACGACCTTTTATAGAGTTTAGAGGAACGTGACGACATTTTGTAGAGTCTAGAGGAATGTGACGACCTTTTATAGAGTTTAGAGGAACGTGACGACATTTTGTAGAGTCTAGAGGAACGTGACGACCTTTTATAGAGTTTAGAGGAACGTGGCGGCATTTTGTAGAGTCTAGAGGAACGTGACGACCTTTTATAGAGTTTAGAGGAACGTGACGACATTTTGTAGAATCTAGAGGAACGTGACGACCTTTTATAGAGTTTAGAGGAACGTGACGATATTTTGTAGAGTTTAGAGGAACGTGACGATCTTTTATAGAGTTTAGAGGAACGTGACGACATTTTGTAGAGTCTAGAGGAACGTGACGACCTTTTATAGAGTTTAGAGGAACGTGACGACATTTTGTAGAGTCTGGAGGAACGTGACGAGCTCTTGTAGAGTTTAGAGGGTGCAGTGGCATCCCCTCGCCACCCAAGCAGGCTCCTTTCTTCACTTCATCACCTGAACAGGACCCCCCTTGTTACACCTCGTCACCTAGGCAGGGGGTCCCTGTTTCACCTTGTCACCAGGGCAGGGCCTTCCTGCTTCACCTCGTCACCTGCGCAGTGCTCCTTGCTTCACCTCGTCGCCTGAGCAGGACCCCCCTGCTCCACCTCGTCAACTGCGCAGGGCCCCCTTGCTACACCAGGAGGCCTGGTCACAGACCGGGCCGCGGGGGCGTTGACCCCCGGAACTCTCTCCAGGTAAACTCCAGGTAAACACCTCGTCACCTGCACAGGTCTTGCCTGCTTCACCTCGTCACCAGGGCAGGTCTTGCCTGCTTCACCTCGTCACCTGGGCAGGTCCTGCCTGCTTCACCTCGTCACCTGGGCAGGTCCTGCCTGCTTCACCTCGTCACCTGGGCAGGTCCTGCCTGCTTCACCTCGTAACCTGGGCAGGTCTTGCCTGCTTGAGATGAGAGTTATATATATGGAGGAGAATATGGAAGGTAGGTGTGAATGATGGGAAGTAAAGGATATAAAAAGAAAGGGAAAAGAGGAGGAACAAGAGGAGAAGTAACGAGGAAGGGAAGAGGTGGAAACAGAGAAGACAAGGGAAAAGAGCAAGAGATGAACGGAGAGAAATGGAAATCAGAAGGAAAATACGAGAAAGAAGAAAAGAATGAGTTGCTGTGTGAAGAATATAAGAAATAAGAAGAAATGAGAATGAACGAATGGGGGATGAAAGTGAGACAATTATTAAGGGAAAAGGAGAGATAGAGAGAGAGCAAAGAAGGAGAGGGAGCTGTTTTGACAAAACTGGATGCATCAGCAACCTGCTGCTTGGATTTTCCATACCACGGTTATACTGTTGGAACAAACGTAATCTACGTTCTTCTGTTGCATTCCAACACTCTGGGAGCTAAAACGTTCCCCTCAACTAATCTGCTTGGACTTCCTACTCATTTTTGCAACATTGCTAGCGCCTGATGATGTGTTGGTTGCAACAGGAAAAGCCTGGAGCTATCATTCAATTCCTCCCGTGGTTGTTTTGCATACACATGTAATATATTAAATGGATGGTAAGACCGGGAGAGGGGTCTGGAGAGTGAGAGGGCTAAAGGAGTGGGGTCTGGAGTGGGAGAGGGGTAAAGTAGAGGAAACTGGAGAGGGAGAGGGGAAAAGAGGGTGTGTGAAAATCGCAATTTGTAAATATTTAACCACCGGACGAAAGGTTAACCAAGACATCTTTTCCCACCGCTTTCAGCGATGTACACACGTCAGTCATGTATGTGTGTGTGTATGTATATATATATGTGTGTGCGTGTGTGTGGGTTTGTGTGGGTGTGTGTACGTATATGTGGTTGCAGAAAGAGTAGAATGTCAGCTCCTGGTCCCACCTCCTCACTGGCCTCTACTGGGTTCACTCTCTCCTAACTTCGAGAGCCTTGTCGTACCTTTCCTTAGAGCTATGTATGGATCCAGCCTCTACCATTCCACTATCCAGGTCGTTCCACTTCCACACTACCCTATGGCTGAAGAAATACTTCTTAACATCCTTAGGACTTTCTCTCAGAGTTTTGTATGTCTTTATCATATCACACCAGTCCCTCTGTCCTCCAGTGTCACCAGGTTTAGCTCTTTTAGTGTCTTCCCATAGTTCACATATATTAAATCCAGGTCCAGTATTGTTGTAAACCTATGCTCTTTCTCCAGTTTCATGAAAGACTTGTTCAGCAGGACGTTCCATAATGTTGCCACATTCTTTAATATGGGTCTGACATGTGCCGTATATATAGTGTAGTCAGCGTCCTCTTGCTTAGGTTCCTAAGAGCTAATTTTTAATTTGACAGACGCGCGTTTGTTGGGGAAATTACCTGACAGTTACTAGCTTTTCTTGCCACTGTGTAATTATCATATAGAATAGTGTAACAGCGCACTGCGAATTTATTCAGCTTCATTCAGTTAAAAAAGGTAGCTATGCCCCTGGTTCCTCGCTACTATTTATCTCCCATGGTTCCTCACTGGTGCTTCTCTCTCCGGGTTCTTAAGTGGTGCCTATCTCCCCTCGTTCCTCAGTGGTGCCTGTCTCCCCAGGTTCGTCACAACTACAGATCTTCCCTGGTTCCTTCTTGCTACCTAATGTCCTCTGGTTCCTCAGTGCTGCCTATATCTCCTGTTTCTTCCGTGCTACCTATCTCCCCTGGTTCTTCCAAGCATCTCAGATAGCCTGCGTCCTAATCCACTCTGTATCACCTTGTATTTTGTACATCTCAGTTATCTCCTCTCTGGTCCACCTCACTCCAGTTTTGCTAGTCAGACATTTCAGCTTCGTTTCCTGTCTAATTACCAACAGCTCCAGCCTCTCAAGCTTCTGAGAGCGGACAAGTGGTCGGGGTGGTTACACTCGCGGGTCTCATAATGAGGACGATGAGAAGCTCAGTCCACGATAGGAAATTTGAGTTTCAATCGCTTAGAAATATTTTTCAAGATCTTTTTTACATTCTTTATAACGTATGGGTTTCAAGCTCATACGTCGTGTATTAAGTGCTAAGGGATTCATTGTAACAGTTCCTGAAAGCCGCTGAACTTATGCAGTATATTTGATATACAGTTTTTATGAGATACAGTTTGTATGAGATGCAGTATATATGAGACGTTTGGTATGAGACAGGTGATATGTTCAGTGTGCTGTTTACTCCTAAACCTTTCTTCTTTCACGATGATGATAATCTATCTTCTTCTATAGCTGTGTCTGGTGTCGAGAGTGCCTTTTACGAAGCCTGGCCTAAGGCCCGATGTCCTTTCCCAGACCTGGGAAATGGAAGATACTCGGGTTTGGGAAAAGCGACGGTATTCTTCTTGGCACCTATCTTGAAGTGTGAACTGGAATGTAATGCAACACTGCCTTAGATTTAGCAATGCTGTATAATTGCCAGGGATCCCAAGGTTATACTGCATTTTTATCCATCCTAGCTGTCTTTAAAAGGAAGCATGATTAGTTCCTGATCAGCCGGTCTGTTCTGCATACGTTGGGCTACGTGGGGCTAGCATCAACTGCAGCAGGCCTACTGGCCCATGCGAGACAGGTCTAAGTCATCTCCCGGCTTAAACCAATGACCCACCTAGTCAGGTCAGGTCACATCTACTCAAGGAAGGAGCACGGAATCAGACCTATTAGCACAAGCTAGTCAGGTCAAACTCACACCCACCCACACCAACTCAAGTATTTATCTAACCTATTTTTAAAACTACACAACATTTTAGCTTCTGTGACGGTACTCGGGAGTTTGTTCCACTCATCCACAACTCTATTACCAAACCAGTGCTTTCCTATATCCTTCCTGAATTTGAATTTTTCTAACTTAAAACTATTGCTGCGAGCCCTGTCTTGGCTAGATATTTTTAGCACGCTATTTACATTCCCCGTAATTCTACGCCTTTCTAAAGAGTGCAGATTCAGGGTCCTCAGTCTATCCTCACAGGGAAGATTTCTGATACATGAGATCAACTTTGTCATCCTTTGTACGTTTTCCAGTGCATTTATATCCTTTCTACAATACGGTGACCAGAACTGTGCAGCATTATCTAAATGAGGCCTAACCAAAGATATATAGAGTTGTGATAAATGGTTTAAAACCGACAAGTTGAAGATTGAGACACTTATGCAATATATGGGAATCTTTATTGATGAAACGTTTAGCCACACAGTGACTTCATCAGTCCAATATCAAGCAGAAATGTGTAAGGAGAGGAGGAGTTTGAGGTAATCAGTCCCTCAGCCTGGAATCGATGTGTTCAGTCCATTGTAGAAAGTACAGCAGAGGGCCGTAGATGTGGCTTATATACTGTAGTCGGGTGAGTCGGAGCAGGATGAGGCGGGATCACAGTGAAACCATCCACTAGTGTAAGTAGGTCTTCGTTCTAAGGTTGGACAAGTGTTGAAGAATTCCTTGCATCAATGATCCCGCCTCCTCCTGCTTCGACTCACCTGACTACTGTGCACAAGCCACTTCTACGACAATATGCTGTACTTTCTACAAGATTGATGGACTGAACACATCGACTCCAGGCTGAGGGACTCATTCCCTCATACTCCCCTCCTTACACCTTTCTGCTTTATATTGGACTGATGATGCCACTGTGTGGCGAAACGTTTCTTCACTAAAGATTCCTATATGTTGCATAAGTGTCTCAATCTTCACTTATAGAGTTGAAGAACAACCTGAGGACTCCTATTATACTCCTTGATATGAAGCCAAGGATTCTGTTCGCTTTATTGCGAACACTTATGCACTGTTGTCTTGGTTTTAGATTACTGCTAACCAGAACTCCCTGCTAACCATCAACAAGAAGACTTGGTCTGGGACCGGGCCTCGGGGGCCCCCAAATCAGTCTTCACGTAGACTTCAGCAAAAGTATCGATGAGATTACACTAATTTATGTGCCGTGGTTGTGATCTCTGTATTACAGAGCGACTATAAATGCGCTGGGAAAGCATACAAGGACGAAATGAATTATTCCTTCTAATTAGATAGTTATCCAAAAATAGATTATGAACATAGACGCTCTCGCGATTCGATTATTGTGCTGTGCTAACAGCGCCTGTCAAAACAGAAGAGAGCAGAGCTGGAAAGTGTTCGGTGGTCGTTTGCTGCCTCCACAGACTCGGCAAAATATTTAAACTAGTGGAAACATCTCAAAGCATTTGGATTTTTTCTGCCGTTTTCTTTGGAACGGAGAAGAGAGAGAGAGAGAGAGAGAGAGAGAGAGAGAGAGAGAGAGAGAGAGAGAGAGAGAGAGAGAGAGAGAGAGAGAGAGAGAGAGAGAGAGAGAGAGAGAGAGAGATTACTAGTACATATACATAGTAGAAATGTGTGAGGCAGTGTGAGAAATATGTGAGGCAGTGAGGAAAAAAATCCAGTGAAACTGGGAGAGGTGCCATGGGAACAGTAAGAGAGTACTGCGTCAACATCCGCGGTGGAATTCTCTCCAGCCTGCTATATACCAGCACATGACAAAAAGTATTGCCGGACGTGGGGATAAGTTTACAAGACAAATTGAAACATTGTCTCCTGCAAGTGCTCGATCAGCCGGATGGTTGCTGATAGCACGGTAGTGCCTGCCCGGATGGTTACTGACAGCACGGTAGTATCTCCCTGCCTGGTTGCTGACAGCGCGGTAGTACCTCCCTGCCTGGTTGCTGACAGCACGGTTCCTATCTACCAACCATACTATTACAAGAAACAGATCAGCATCCACTAGCCTACCCCAACTTTCACACCTCAACTAAAACAACAGAGATCACCACCTAGCAGTATCCTAAGATGACTTAATGAACAGAGACGTAAATATGGTTTCGACAACAGCTATCCAAGAGAGAACTAGCAGCACTCTGCTAATAAGAGGAACGATGTGACGTATACTGTCAATGAGACAAGTTAAATTTCTCTTAAAAAAAATAATAAGCTTCAAGTCACACTGTCACTGAGGCAAGTTAGTCCTAATATATATATATATATATATATATATATATATATATATATATATATATATATATATATATATATATATATATATATATATATATATATTCTTTTTTTTCTCCTATCACGAATACCACGAAGCAGATTTTCCTGCAAGTGACGTACCGTCCAGGTGGTATGATCTAGTGTAATCATACTGGTATACTATCGCTGAGACTAGTCACAAGGAGAAGTAAACTGTGAGGCAGTATGCTAACTATCCTTGGACATACTGGTCCAGTAAGATGTTCAATGGCTGTAACGACCCGTGTGCAACCTGCTATGTGCCATAATGCATGCCGCTGCTGCTGCAATCTGAGCTTTATTGCATAGCAATTTAGCGAGTATGTGGCGCGTATGTGTATGTGAGGAAGGGGGGGAAGGGAGTTTCTGCTTATAGATCACACAGATATAACCCGAGAGTTGAGGGCGAGGTCATCGCATACATACACCATGTGCATAACAACGGCCGTGTGGAGCCTGCAACCTGCATGCCACTAGTGGTCAGGCAGATGACACTGCACGCAGACTACCGCGGAGCCTACGGGCTAAATGCAAATTGCATCGTCACTTCGGAGAGAGAGAGAGAGAGAGAGAGAGAGAAGACTGATTAATGTGATCCTTTATTGACAACGTCTCTCCCCCACAGCAGTGGGCTTTATTAGCTCAGAAACAGATCTGTTTATGACTTGATAAAGCCCATTGTGTGGGAGCGAAACGTTGTCTAAAAAATAAAGGGATAGCAGCACACTGCATTTGTGCTCTCTTTTTTTCCTTAGTGTCGATGTTTTGTACCAGTTACATTTCGAACACATAGTAACAGTGACATTTCGAAGAACATAGTAACAGTGACAGAGCAAAGTACGACTTGATAAAGCTCTACACAGAGCGAAATATGACTTTATAAAGGTCTTCGTAGAGCGAAGAGTGACATGATTACTCTCTACACGCAGCGAAGCGTAATTTAATGATGCGTTAAACAGAGTAAAGAATGACTTGATAAAGCTCTACACACAGACAAGAATGACTCGATAAAGCTCTGCACAGTGAAGAATGAATTTATACTGATTTATCTAAATATGACTCGATAAAGCTTTATACACAACAGAGAATGACTAATTAAAGCTCTGAACTCAGCGATGTATGACGATAACTCTCTACCTAGAGCGAAATGTGACCTGATGAAGCTTTGAACATGACGCAGTATGACTTGATAAAGCTCTACACAGAATGAAAAAAAATGACTTAATAAAGCTCTACACTCAAACTTTACCAAGCAAATGGTTTGGTAAAGCTCGACACAGAGCGAGTTATGACTTGATAAAGCTCTACGAAGACAGAAGTATCACTTATTAAAGCTCTAGACACAAACATTGCCTCAATAATTTTTCGAAAAAATTCGTGAATATATGGATAAATCTACTTAATGATTCACATTATGGAGATTTATGCCAGGACGAAGCAAAGGATGGGAATACCTGGAGAGAATATCGGGGGTCATCGCCCCCCGCGGCTCGGTCTGAGACCAGGCTTCGTTATCCTAGATTTATCTTAGGATGAATCTAGTGGCTAGGAAATCCTAGACTGATCCTAGAATGACCCATTAAAGTCCAAAATTTTGGCTTAGTATTAGTAGCTCGATTGCTAGGGCACTCAGCTCACACACTGAGGTCCGGTGGTCGATCCACGGTACGGGTGGAAACATTAGGACGTTTTTCCTTAAGACACCTGCTGTCCCTCTTCATCTTTCAGTTAAAACAGGTACCTGGTTGTTTGTGTGGGTCGCATCCTGGGACAAAATTGACCTAATTTACCTGAAGTGCTCTGCGTAACAAGCGGCTTTCTATATAGTAGTATGTCATTGATGTCAGCTATATAGTAGTATGTCATTGATGTCAGCTTAGTGTATGCATTGATGTCAGCTATATAGTAGTATGCATTGATGTCAGCTATATAGTAGTATGTCATTGATGTCAGCTATATAGTAGTATGTCATTGATGTCAGCTATATAGTAGTATGTCATTGATGTCAGCTATATAGTAGTATGTCATTGATGTCAGCTATATAGTAGTATGTCATTGATGTCAGCATAGGATGTCATATCTGTAATGTATCTGATGTAGCTTATAGTATATTATTGATTCATTATTTTTATTCATTATTTATTATTATTATTGATGTACTTATAGTAGTATTATTGATTCAGTATATGTATGTCATTGATGTCAGTAATGTATATGTATGTACTATTAGTATATTATTAATTATTATTATTTTTTATATATTATATTATTATATTTTATAGTTATTATATATTGTTATATTATTATTGTTGTTGTGTTGTGTTATTAATGTTCATGTATTATTGAATTTGTTGATGTTATGATAATGAACATATGATGATGTATAATAATGTTGGATGTCTGATGTGTATGATGCATTGTTGATGTTATGATACAGCTATGTATATTGATGCATGATACAGCAGCTGTATTACGCCTTGAGAGTCGGATGCATCACAGTTTTGTTACTAATTTGTTGTATCCATGGGGGAAGCGCTTCACCCGTAGGGGACCATATAACGCACGAAGAATGAATGGGGGAGGGGGGAGCAGCTCCGATACCTCAGATCAACACCCGCAGCCTCTCGTTGTTCCCCATAATTCTTCTTCCGCCTTGAGCCTTCAAGATGGAAAGGGGGGGGGAAGCCTCCTTCTTTTAAGCTGCTCTTCCCGCCCTCGGATCAAAACCTAATTAGTTCCTTTTTTCCCCCAGTGCTGTGTGGTCTTTGTGGGTTTAGCGCTCCTCCGTGAATATTATAATAATAATAATAATAATGATTTTTGACTTCAATGGCTTGTCATAAATATATATATATATATATATATATATATATATATATATATATATATATATATATATATATATATATATATATATATATATATATATATATATATTATATATATATTCTGAAACAAATTAGAAATTTATGTAAATCCTCTATCATAACTTACGTTAAGAGATTAACCTCACCTCATTTTCCTGTATGTTGTCAGCAGAGGGAGTGGACGAACATCCCAGGAATCCCCCAACGCACTCTAGGGATAACCATAATCCCTAAGAAATTCCCAGCACATTCAGGATTGCGTCCAGCGACAGTTGACTGGACTGATGAGTGGATGAGTTGATAGATGGATGGATAACACAGGCGTTGGATTCCAACACAGCTGAGGACTGTGCTAGAGGCTGCACGCTGGGGATTTATCTCGAGTGTAAGATTTTTCCCCAGACACGTGAACTAGGGACTGGGGATTTCAGTTTTATTTGTCGTCCCCCGACTGTGTTCCTCGTTTTATTTTTTTCCACACATATACAAGAAGGAATTGCAACTCAATCCCTAGCGTGCCTCAGCTTTTATTCTCAGGATATTTGTATCCACAAACACACAACTTTTCACACAAAATTCTTTATCCCCGTTGAAACACAAATTCACCACGAGCGTAAGTATGAAACTCAATATACGCAAGAATTGATCACTCAGAATTATACTCCTCGACGATTACGCATCAACATTGGCATGTATAATCCGTGGAAAGCGTTGCAATAGAGAGGTGTTGCATATGGACGGTGTTGTGCAGTCTCAGGAGTGACTGGTGTTGGGCCCAGTGATGAATGAACAGGAGGCGGGTAGCGATGCTCCGCTCGCCACCGTTTCTCAGAGAGAACTGAGGTGTTGTACCACCGTGTGGCTGGGTGTGTGTGTGTGTGTGTGTGTGTGTGTGTGTGTGTGTGTGTGTGTGTGTGTGTGTGTGTGTGTGTGTGTGTGTGTGTGTGTGTGTGTATGCGCGTCTGTGATGGAATCAGTCCCCTTGAGTACTCACCTATTTGCACTCGCCTACTCGAAGTTGCTGGGGTCGATTCTCACCCCGCCGCCCCCACGGACCTCCCTCTCGCCACCTGCTGAGCATACTCCCTCTTAGCCGCCGCGTGGGGGCCATTTTATACCTGTTCCTAAAGCTATGTGTGGAGCCTGCCTCCACTGCTTCTTCGTCTGGGTCATTCCACTTCCTGATTACCCCCAGGCTGAGGAAATACGTCATGACATCCCTGTGACTAATCTGCGTCTTCAATTTCTAGCTCTGCCCTCGAGTGTGTGTGTGTGTGTGTGTACTCACCTAGTTGAGGTTGCGGGGGTCGAGTCCGAGCTCCTGTGTGTGTGTGTGTGTGTTTAACATATGATTGTATTTAAGGGAATTGAGTGCCCTTACTTGTTAAGCAATTGTCCTGTCTGTCTATCTCCTTTTCTCTCTACCAATTTGCTTTCCAATTTGTCTACCTGTCTTTCTACCTGCTTGCCTATCTTCCTATTCGTCTTCCTGTCTTCTGTCTGTCTGCTAGTGTATCTGCCTCCCCATTCCCTTACGGTAAGTCATACCACAGCCTGTCTGCCTCACTATTTACCTGTTACCCCTCTGTTTACCTACCTGTGTTACTGTTAATGTGCCTGTCTCCCTGTTTATCTGCTTACTTGTATATCTCTCTGTCTCTTCAAGTTGAAATACTATAAAAAACTATTCTGTGAGAGTATATGCTATTGCATGTGGGCGTTTGCAGTTATACTGACATTCATTTGGGTGTTGGTCATACGTACTTGATTGTGGCAGTAATTACGTGGTTGTGGGCATTGTATATTTGATTGTACTCCCTGTGTACGCGACTGTGGGTCGTGTGTATCTGATAGTGAACCCTGTGTGCGTGATTTGTGGGCCGTTGGTACGTGATTGTCGATCAAGCCTGAGTACCTTCCGTTTCCCAGTGTTGTACGATCCGTAACTGTCCGGTGTTTCCTCGTGAACGCTAGGAACACAATTCATTATCGTGTCTGTGTGTACAGATGGGTTATCTAGGGCCGCCGATGTTATCTTTAATCAAGAAATTATGGCACCACTGGTGATAAAACGTGCATATATGTATGTTTGCCGGATGAAACTCGTTGGCAGACGTGTGTTGCCGATTTTATCCAATGTCTGTTGTTAATTAAACCCTTTTTTCAATAAGTTAATATGGGGAGTATTAACTGGATCGAACGGCGATTAGCGGAAGAAGGATCACGCCTCTGCTGCTTCACAGTTCGATATAAACTAATGAATTCTTGCGAAGAGGCTGACACCAACAGGCTGATGGATCAGGACAACAACCATCACTCAACATGCCACTCGTGACGAAACGTTTCCTGGGCTGCGGGGCCGTTGACCCCTGGAACACCCTCCAGGTAGACTCCAGGTAGGGACCCAACAGCCACCAGGAGGACTGACCTGAGACTGGAACGCGGGGGCGGTGACCCCCTGGCATTTACTACAGGTAACCTTCAGGTAACGACCTAAGAGGAATAACTGAGTCAGAGTTTTGAGAGTTTTGAGAGTTTTGAGAGTTTTGTGACGGTTTCTCATTGGGTTGAGAATTTTTCTAATTCGGATATATTTTAGAGGTGATGATAACCATTACACGGAAGTGGTACAGTGGAGCAGTGAGGAGACCAACACACAGGGAGTGTTAGGGATGAAACGCCACAATGGTCATGCTATCTTTGCTTGGCACAACCCATCTTTCCACTCATTATTTTAAGCTACAAACAGGCGAGAAAATTTTCGTCTTTCTCCTGTTGTAGCAGAATATTAATGAGGTTAATCCCCCCCCCCTCCGTTTCCCCTAAGAGATCAGGAAAAAATCAGTGTATTTCTTCCCTGGAGTATGTTTACTGTCCTTGATGGTTAAAGTTTCACTGTTACACACACACACACACACACACACACACACACACACACACACACACACACACAATTCTTCTTCCTTAAGCCATGCGTGTCGTAAAATGTGACTAAAATGCCAGGAGCAAGGGGCTAGTAACCCCTTCTCCTGTATACATTACTAAAGTTAAAAAGAGAAACTTTTGTTTTTCTTTTTGGGCCACCCTGCCTTGGTGGGATACGGCCGGTTTGTTGAAAGAAGATTATATATATATGTATATATATATTATATATATATATATATATATATATATATATATATATATATATATATATATATATATATATATATATATATTATATATATATATATTATATATATATATATATAGAATCTTAGAAAACTTACCTAACCTTATTATAACAAGAACAATTTATTTTAGCCTAACCCAACTAAATATATTTTAGATTTGTTTACAATAATTTAATACTAAACGAACACAGTGAAATAAAATAAAAGCACTAACGATGCAATTATAAAAATGCTAGATCTGCTTTACACAGCATTGGAAAATAAGGAATATCCACTAGGAATTTT
>NC_069404.1:63791763-63801763 GCF_026875155.1 Cherax quadricarinatus
TACCTTCTTTTTATTAGACATGTCAATATCAGTTACTGAGGTTTATACTACACAACAACATGATGGAATCTTGGTATAGCAAATATCCTGAGAAAGGTTGAACGATTGAACTTGTGTAGAATGTTAATTTTATTATTTATTTTCAACGTTAAGGGGACTGAACACCTTGAAATGTGTATAACACAAACCATACCACGGGCAGGATTTGAACCCGCTGTCAGAGAGTCTCAAAACTCCAGACCGTCGCGTTAGCCACTGGACCAGCTAGCCACAATAAGATTCGTCCAACTAGGTATATTTCTACACCATAGGAAGGTTAGCATAGGCACCACTGTGACCACAAATGCAAGTTTTTACAGACGAATCCCCGCCCGTGGTATGGTTTGTTTGCAATCGTGTCATTACGATTTCGTGAGTCGTGTATAACACACAAACTATCGTAGGTGACGAAACTTCCCGCTCAGGCTCAACAACTTGTTTGATTGTAGATAAAGTGAAATTAGTAGTACTTACAAGTAAACTGGAGAATATCTCTGCAACTCGACTACTAAATCTCTGGTCAGCCTCGAAATCTTCAAACCTGACCTCATTCCAGTAGCGGGCTTTCGCCCGCATGTGACCACGTCTGCTACTCCAGCATCGCTCCGATAGAACTCTGTCGCTGGTTCTGACACTACCTAAATAGTACCAGCTGACAACGAGTCATCAATGTCAGTAGAAAGGTAAAAAGCAGAGATGAAGGTGCTGGTGATAATAGTAATGGTATCCCTAGATAAATAGACGTAGTCAATAATAATAAAAATAATAATAATAATAATAATATTATTATTATTATTATTATTACAGAGAAGAGCTACCAAACTCGTACCAAAACTCAGAAACAAACCTTATAAAGAAATCCTCAAAGTACTCAATCTTTCTCTCTCCTGGGAAACGGAGATCCTAAGATCTCACTTGAATCTTTATAACAGTGAATGCTTTTCGCACTCAAACACGAAGAACTGTTTCAAGGGTTGAATAAGTTCATTACTCGAAATCATGGACTAAAACACACTAAAAAAAACCCACATGGGCCGTTATATACACGCAACTAAAAGGAAGGGGGATTCTTGATATTTGTACAGAAGCTGCGTCAGCACGATCAGCGTGGTAACGGAGCCAATAACAGTAGCTATGTTAAAAATAGAGAATAATGATGGTTGTAGCAGAAGTGGTAGAATCCAGAAGTAGAACCACTGGTACCCACAGAAGAACCACTGGTACCCACAATAGAAGCACTGGTACCCACAGTAGAACCACACTCTCTCTCTCCCTGCCCATCCGTCTCCTTACCCTCTACCCCCTCCCTATCATACTCCATGCCACAGCATCAGGTGGCGTTGGCGTTGTGAGTTTTGGCAGCTGGTGCACCAGGTAAAACGAGTACGAGAGTGAGGGGTAACAGAGAGAGTGAGAGAGAGAGAGAAAGAGAAAGAGAGAGAGAGAAAGAATGAGAGAGAGAGAGATCAAGGTCCCAAGACCAAAACATGTCCCTTTTTCGTCAACCTGTCGGCATCATACTCTCATATACCTAGATGTTACCCTAGCCAAGAGAACCGGAGCCCTGGCAGATCATAAGTGGGGTGAGAGAAAACTGAGCCAACACGTAAGCTGTGTCTGTGTTGGTACAAGGTCTCTGACCCATATTTACTGGCTTCTAAATTGGACAGTAGTGAGTCAGACTTATTGTGGAAGGAAACAAGCTATAGAACCAGGTCAAAGTCCGCTGTCCTTAAATCTTGAGGGTGCAGTAGCTGGTGATGTAGAAGGAGCTGATAATGCAGTAGCTGGTGCAGTAGTTAAAGCAGTAGATCATGCAGTAGCTGTTGCAGCAATAACTGCAGCGTAGCGACGTCATATCTCACACTCTCAAGTGTATCCATTATTCAGGTAACAAGAATAATCTTTAAGACAACCATAAGATGTTATACTATCATGACTTACGACGTGTGACGTACACATAATTTAGGAAGAGAGTGAGAAGCCTCCTCTCACGCAGCTGAGCAGTTTGCTGTGATGTGTTGCCTGCAAAAGTAGTTGATGGGTTGCCTTCAGAGGCATATAAATAGTCCCAGGACAGCTTCCTTAATTCTTCTTGAGCATATTAATAAATGCATTCCTTATTCCCGTATCGCAAACTTAATTGTCTTCTTCATTCTTTTTTTTTTTTTTTTGAAGAATTAGATACAAAACCTAAAAGCTTCAAGGTCAAAGTAATTAACGAAAGTTTGGGAAAGCATACATATATATATATATTATATATATATATATATATATATATATATATATATATATATATATATATATATATATATATATATTATATATATATATATATATATATATATATATATATATATATATATATATATATATATATATATATATATATATATATCTATGTAATTCAAATACCAGGGAAGACTGTCACTTGAACAATCATCATTTTATACCTGAGAATTTCACAGATTTGACAGGAATATGAGAGAGATTGATTCAATTTCATCATCTCGGAATCCCTATATTTTGTTTGCATGAAACCTCAATTGAACAACGCCATCAAATTTATACATTTTTTCACACAATAATGTATTTTATTCGTGTGTATATAACTTCTTGTGTCGTTAGATTACATACTTCGACATTGCTTGGCTTGTATACTTTACTGCAAATGTATTTTATATTTGATGACCTTGTTTAAATGGAACTTTTGTTTTTGTATAGGCCAGTTATTCTGCTTGATGGTATAAACCTTGGTAATAAATACCGACAAGTTGGTTTAGAAAGACACGTAAGCAAACACTATAACATATTTATTAGAAAACGTTTCGGTCCTGGGACCTTGATCAAGGTCCCAGGACCGAAACGTTTTCTAATAAATATGTTATAGTGTTTGCTTACGTGTCTTTCTAAACCATTCTGCTTGATAACTGCGCTGTCTGTGTATTAGGTTTGAAAAGTGACTAAAGTCGAAATGATTCATTGGTTAATATCTTGAAGTATACAGCAGCGTCTTCATCGATATTATCTCGGTTTCACCATACCTGATTTCCAACTCTCAACTCATTTATCGAACAGCGTTTAATAGACGTTAAAAAAGGCATCAGCCAAACTGAAAAAAAAAGGTGTGCAGACACAGTCTCAGTAAGACCGAAAACTATACTACACTTGATGCCGTAACTTGGTCGTAACTCACAACTTAATTGTCAAACTTCTAAGAAGAATAACACTCTGGTATCAATCCCCCCCAAAAAAAAATTGGGGAGGGGTAGGTAGCCAGAATCATTGTTTCAGTGAAGTTACTAACAACGGATTTCAATTTAAAATTTTCCATAAAAAGAGACCACAAGTTTGCCTAAATTCCCAAGGCAATTTTTTTTTTGTGTGTGAGAGTCCGGCAGAAACACAAGTTCTAAGATATTACACTACTCCACTTTCTGCCAGACGTAGGTCACTCAATTCCTTTTAATTTCTTGTTGTTTTAAATATAGGTTAAATATAGGCGAATGTCCATTAACCAAACATAACCTAACCTAGCCAAACTTAACCTAACCTTGCCTCCCTCACCTACCTGGAGTCTACCTGGAGGGTATTTTGGGGATCAACGCCCCTGCGGCCCGGTCCATGACCAGGCCTCCTGGTGGATCAGGGCCTGATCAATGAGGCTGTTACTGCTGGGCGCACGAAGTCCAATGTAGGAACCACAGCCCGGCTGATCTGGCACTGACATAAGGTATCTGTCCAGATCCCTCTTGAAGACAACCAGAGGTCTAATGGTAATACCCCTTATGGGTCGTGAGAGGCTGTTAAGCAGTCTTGGAACCCTGACACTTATTGTGTTTTCTCTTAGTGTACTATTGGCACCCCTACTTTTCATTGGGGTTAAGTTGCATCGCCTGCATCTTTTGCTTTCGTACGGAGTGATTTCTATGTGCAGATTAGGGACCAGTCCTTCCAGGATCTTCAAGGTGTAGATTATTGTATCTCTCGCCTGCTCTCCATTAAGTACAAGTCAAGTGATTCCAAGCGTTCCCAGTAGTTAAGGTGTTTGATGGAACTTATATGTGCAGTAAAGGTTCTCTGTACATTGTCTAGATCAGCAATTTCACCTGCCTTGAATGGAGATGTTAATGTACAGCAGTATTCCAGCCTAGAGAGAACAAGTGATTTAAAAAGGATCATCATTGGCTTAGCATCTCTTATACTGAATGTTCTCATTATCCATCATATCAGTTTCCTCGCAGATGTGATAGTGGCACTGTTGTGATCCTTGAAGGTCAGATCCTCAGACATTACCACTCCCAGGTCCTTCACATTACTTTTCCGCTCTATTGTGTTTGTAATATACTCAGTTCTAGTTATTATTTCCTCAAGTTTTCCATAACGGAGTAGTTGGAATTTGTCTTCATTGAACATCATATTGTTCTCTGTTGCCCATTGGATAACTTTGTTTATATCTTCTTGGAGCTTTGCCGTGTCCTCAATGGATGACACTCATGCAGATCCTAGCATCGTCTGCAAAAGATGATACAGTGCTGTGGTTTACATCTCTGTCTATGTGTGATATGAGAATAAGGAACAGGATAGGTGCGAGTACTATGCCTTGTGGAACAGAGCTCTTCACTATGGCAGCATCTGATTTAACTGTGTTTACCACTACTCTTTGTGTGCGACTGGTTAGAAAGTTGAAGATCCATCTGCCTACTTTGCCGGTTATCCCTTTAGCACGCATTTTGTGTGCTATTACACCATGGTCGCACTTGTCAAAGGCTTTTGCAAAATCTGTGTAAACTACATCTGCATTCTGTTTGTTTTCCAGTGCATCTAGGACCATATCATAGTGGTCCAGTAGTTGCCAGAGGCAGGAGCGACCTGCTGTGAACCCATGTTGCCCTGGATTGTGCAGTTGTTGGGAGTCCAGGTGGTTTGGTATCCTGCTTCTTAGAACTCTTTTAAAGATTTTTATGATGTGGGACGTTAAAGCTATTGGTCTATAGTTCTTAGCTACTGCTTTGCTACCACCTTTATGGAGTGGGGCTATATCTGTTGTTTTTAGTGACTGTGGAATCTCGCCTGTGTCTAAGCTCCTTCTCCATAGTTTACTTAGGGCCCGTGAGAGGGGTTTCTTGCAGTTCTTAATGAACACAGAGTTCCACGAGTCTGGGCCTCGGACTGAGTGCATGGGCATGTTGTCAATGGCTTTCTCAAAGTCTAGTGGAGTTAGGGTTATGTCAGAAATTTAGCATACATTGGCAGGGTTTTGAGGTTCATTCATGAAAAAATTGTTTGTATTGTCTATCTTTAGACTGATTAGTGGCTCGCTGAACACAGAGGCATACTGAGATTTCAGTATCTCACTCATTTCTTTGTTGTCAACTGTGTAGGATCCGTCATGTCTGAGCAGTGGCCCTATACCAGAAGTGGTTTTTTGCCTTTTTTTGGCATATAAAAACAAATATTTCGAATTTCTTGCAATTTCACTAATCGGTTTTAGCTCCTCTTGTCTCTCCTGGATCCTGTATGAGTCCTTTAACTTAAGTTCAACATTTTCCACTTCCCTGGTTATTGCTTCCTTCCGTGTTTCAGATAATCTGGCATTCTTGAGGAGCTCAGTAATACTTTGCCTTCTGCTGTAGAGGGAGCATCTCTGTCTCTCAAATTTACTTCTTCTCTTCTTTTTTCTTAGGGGAATATGCCTTGAACGTACTTCAGCTACCAGAAAGCTGACCTTTTCAAGGCAATGGTTAGGGTCCATGTTATTTAAGATATCTTCTCAACATGTTTCCTTTATGACAAAGTTTCCCTGGTCCCAGTTGATGTTCTTGTTGTTGAAGTTGTATGTATTTTGCTGATCAGAACTCCTGTGCATGTAAGTCTGGACTTCGATTAGATTGTGATCAGAATTAGTTGCTTCTGATATTGTTGTGTTTCTTACCAGGTCCTCATTATTTGTGAAAATAAGGTCTAGTGTGTTTCTCAGTAGTAGTAACCAGTTACCAGTAACCAGTGTACCAGTAGATGACTCACTACCAACCGTCTCTGCCTGAGTCACTGTCTGTATTCATATTGTGCTGACCACAGCAGTATTCAAACACCCCCCTCACATATGGGTACTGGGGTTAGTTAGTCTTACGAGAGTGAGCAAGGAGGCAGGTCACGGCTGTTTGGGCGCTTCCCACATTATCTGTAATATACGTACTTCCAGCCTACGTGAGTATTTCTTTACCCTATCCACGTGTTCGAACCCCACATGATATGTTCTCCAGTCTTGTTGGCTCCACTATCTCTTGACTTACCTGGAGTCTACCTGGAGGGTATTCCGGGGATCAACGCCCCCGGGGCCCGGTCCACGACCAGGCCTCCCGGTGGATCAGGGCTGTTACTGCTGGCCGCACGTAGTCCAACGTACAAAGCACATCCCGGATGATCCGGCACCGATTTTCGTTATCTGTCCAGCTCTCTCTTGAAGGCAACCAAGGGCCAGGAGATGTGTTTATTGCAGAAATTCAGCAGCTCCTGTGTGTGTGACTCGTCATCTGAGCTGCCTCCAGGGATTGTTTCTGCTACAACATTATTTGCTACATTCTTCCATTTTGTATATCTTAGATTGAAGTCACCAAGCAGCAAGATGTTTGGGGATGGGGCTGGAAGATTTTCCAGGCAGGAGTCAATTTTTGATAGTTGTTCCTTGAACTGTTGGGAAGTTGGATCTGGTGGCTTATATATACAAGTACAATAACTAAGTTTTGGTTCTCGATTTTTGCTGTTAGAACTTCAACTACATCATTTGTGGTGTTCAGTATCTCTGTGAAAATGAGAGACACTTTGACATACAGGCCAACCCCCTAACCTGCCCTAATTTAACCTTACTTACCTAACCTACCCTAATTTAACCTTACTTACCTAACCTACCCTAATTTAACCTTACTTACCTAACCTAACCTAATTTAACCTTACTTACCTAACCTACCCTAATTTAACCTTACTTACCTAACCTACCCTAATTTAACCTTACTTACCTAACCTACCCTAATTTACCCTTACTTACCTAACCTACCCTAATTTAACCTTACTTACCTAACCTACCCTATTTTAACCTTACTTATCTAACCTACAGTAGTTTAACCTTACTTGCCTATCCTACCCTAGTTTAACCTTACTTACCTAACTTGCTCTAGTTTAACCTTATCTACCTAACCTACCCTAGATTAACCTAACTTACCTAACCTACCCTAGATTAACCTAACTTGCCTAACCTACCCTAGATTAACCTAACTTACCTAACCTACCCTAATTTAACCTTACTTACCTAACCTACCCTAGTTTAACCATACTTACCTAACCTTCCCTAGCTTAACTTTACTTAACTAACTTGCTCTAGTTTAACCTTACCTACCTAACCTACCCTAGATTAACCTAACTTACCTAACATACCCTAGTTTAACCTAACCTTGCCTACCTAACCTACCCTATATTAACCTAACTTACCTAACCTACACTAGATTAACCTAACTTGCCTAACCTACCCTAGTTTAACCTTTCCTAGCCTACCCTAGTTTAACCTTTCCTAGCCTACCCTAGTTTAACCTTTCCTAGCCTACCCTAGTTTAACCTTACTTACGTAACCTACCCTAGTTTAACCTTACTTATCTGACCTACCCTAGTTTAACCTTACTTGCCTATCCTACCCTAGTTTAACCTTACTTACCTAACTTGCTCTAGTTTAACCTTACCTACCTAACCTACCCTAGATTAACCTAACTTACCTAGCCTACCCTAGATTAACCTAACTTGCCTAACCTACCCTAGATTAACCTAACTTACCTAACCTACCCTAGTTAAACCTAACCTTACCTACCTAACCTACCCTAGATTAACCTAACCTAACCTAGTTTAACCTTACTTACCTAACCTACCCTAGTTTAACCTAACCTCCCCTAGATTAACCTAACCTAACCTAGTTTAACCTAACTTGATCAGGCCCTGATCCATCGGGAGGCCTGGTCGTGGACCGGGCCGCGGGGGCGTTGATCCCCGGAATAACCTTCAGGTAACCTCCAGGTAACTACCCTAACCTGGTATTGTTTGACCTTCCAATGTCTAAGTGAAGCACTAAGTGTTTAATTGTTTGTCTTATTTTTGTATTACCTAAGCCCAGTTTTAAGGCATCTTGTCTGTCTCGTCATTACGAGGACGGAGGATTGAGCCTGCACCGTGCCTTGTGCTGAATAACTCACACGGGTTTTGCGTTTTTTTTAATATATTTTCTCTCCTTTCTATCTAAAACGTCAAAATACTTTCACCTGTTAGCAGACAGGAAGAGCTGAGTCCTTACTGATCCTTGCGCAGTAGCTAGGATTGAAACCTAGCAGACTAACTTCAGTTTTTTTTATAATTGGGGGGACAATGAGAGATGAAGAACATACTGTATAACAAGCTCTTGCTGGGGTTACATACCGATCTGTGAGGATGTTCCGTAGCTCGATCGGTAGCGCACTCAGCTCACACACTGAGGTCCGGGGTTCGAATCTCCTCCGGTACGGCTGGAAAACATAAGGGACGCGTTTCCATAAGACACCTGCTTTTCCTGTCCCTGTTCACCCATCAGTTTAAAATGGGTACCTGGGTGTTAGTCGACTGGTGTGGGTCGCATCCTGGGACCTAATTTGCCCGAAATGCTCAGCATAACAAGCGGCTTTCTGTATAGCAGTATGTCATTGATGTCAGCTATATAGTAGTATGTCATTGATGTCAGCTATATAGTAGCATGTCATTGATGTCAGCTATATAGTAGTATGTCATTGATGTCAGCTATATAGTAGTATGTCATTGATGTCAGCTAGGACTGTATACCTTGTACATGTACTTGTAGTAAATAAAGATATTATTATTATTATTATTATTATTATTATTATTATTATTATTATTATTATTTTATTATTATTATTTATTTTTTTATTATCACACTGGCCGATTCCCACCAAGGCAGGGTGGCCCGAAAAAGAAAAACTTTCACCATCATTCACTCCATCACTGTCTTGCCAGAAGGGTGCTTTACACTACAGTTTTTAAACTGCAACATTAACATCCCTCCTTCAGAGTGCAGGCACTGTACTTCCCATCTCCAGGACTCAAGTCCGGCCTGCCGGTTTCCCTGAATCCCTTCATAAATGTTACTTTGCTCACACTCCAACAGCACGTCAAGTATTAAAAACCATTTGTCTCCATTCACTCCTATCAAACACGCTCACGCATGCCTGCTGGAAGTCCAAGCCCCTCGCACACAAAATCTCCTTTACCCCCTCCCTCCAACCTTTCCTAGGCCGACCCCTACCCCGCCTTCCTTCCACTACGGACTGATACACTCTTGAAGTCACTCTGTTTCGCTCCATTTTCTCTACATGTCCGAACCACCTCAACAACCCTTCCTCAGCCCTCTGGACAACAGTTTTGGTAATCCCGCACCTCCTCCTAACTTCCAAACTACGAATTCTCTGCATTATATTCACACCACACATTGCCCTCAGACATGACATCTCCACTGCCTCCAGCCTTCTTCTTGCTGCAACATTCATCACCCATGCTTCACACCCATATAAGAGCGTTGGTAAAACTATACTCTCATACATTCCCCTCTTTGCCTCCAAGGACAAAGTTCTTTGTCTCCACAGACTCCTAAGTGCACCACTCACTCTTTTCCCTCATCAATTCTATGATTCACCTCATCTTTCATAGACCCATCCGCTGACACGTCCACTCCCAAGTATCTGAATACATTCACCTCCTCCATACTCTCTCCCTCCAATCTGATATTCAATCTTTCATCACCTAATCTTTTTGTTATTCTCATAACCTTACTCTTTCCTGTATTCACCTTTAACTTTCTTCCCTTGCACACCCTACCAAATTCATCCACCAATCTCTGCAACTTCTCTTCAGAACCTCCCAAGAGCACAGTGTC
>NC_069404.1:63804263-63824263 GCF_026875155.1 Cherax quadricarinatus
GACGATTTTCCGTCAAAAGTGGGAAAAAATGACGACTTTCGTCGTTTGGGGGAAACAAGAGTCTTTCCGTGAAGGGGGAAAAGGGAATTTGACGACTTTCCTTTCGAGGGTGGGAAAAATGAGGGATTTCCGTCGAAGTGGGAAAAAATTTGACGCCCTTTCCCGTCGAAGGGGGGAATGAGACTTTCCTTTCAAAATTTGGGGAAAAAAATGAGATTTCCTCGATGTGGGAAACAAGACGATTTTTCCCGTAAAGGGGGAAAAACAATGACGACTTTCGTCGAAGGGGGAAAGGAATGACGACTTTCCGTGGGAAGTGGGAAAAGAATGACGATTTCCGTCGTTGGGGGGAAAAACAATGACGATTTCCCCGCGTTGGGGGAAAAACAAGGGACGATTTTGTGGGAAGGGGGAAAGAATGACGGAGGGGGGAGAAGGGGCCCCCCTGTAAGAAGGAAGGGGAAAAGAACTGTAATAATAGATTCTGGGGGAAAGGGAACAGACTCCCAGGATCAAAGGGGGGAATGGGGTTAATGGTCCGTTTTTTTCCACGGCGAAAACTCGAGCAGATGTAAATGGTTTTAAATTGCTGGTGCATTTTCCCGGGATTTTTAACTTCAGTGGTTTAGTTTTCCCTTCCCAGCAGACAGCCCCAGCTCTAACTGAAGGGGTTTTGCTATTGTCCCTTCCCAGCATCATTTCATTTCCTTATTTTGTCCCCTGTCTGTCTGGGCTGTTTGGGTTTTCTGGGCTGTCTGTCTGTCCCCCTTTTTCTCCTTCTCTCTCTCTTTTCTCTCTTCTCTCTCTCTTTTCTCTCTCTCTTTCTCTCTCTCTCTCTCTCTCTCTTTCTCTCTACTCTTTCTCTCTCTCTCTTTCTTTTCTCTCTTCCTTTTCACTTTTCTCTCTCTCTCTCTCTCTTTTCTCTCTCTCTCTCTCTCTCCTCTCTCTCTCTCTCTCTCTCTCTCTCTCCTCTCTCTTCCCCTGGGCTCTCTTTGCTCTCTCTCTTTCTTTCTGTCTGGCTCTCTCTGTCTGTCTGTCTCTCTGTCTCTGTTGTCTGTCTCTCTCTCCCTTTTCTCCCCCTCTCCTTTTCTCTCCCCTTCTCTCTCTTGAAGCTGTGAAACGACCCCTGGAACCCCAAAAGGTGAGTACACACAAAAACAATTAAAAAAAACAACTCGAGTCATTACCCGAGAAAATGGTTTTCTTTATTCTTTTGTTAACATAAAGAGAAGGGTGTTTTGTGTGTGGAGAAGAGAGAGAGAGAGAGAGAGGGAGAGGAAAGAGAAGAAAAGGGATGGAAAAAGGGAGGGGAGGGAGATTTAGGGGAGAGAGAGAGAGGGGAGGGAGGGGAGAGAGGGAGAGAGAGGGGAGAGAGTGGGGGGAGGAGTTAAAGGGGGAGAGAGACAACCCAAAAGAATGGAGGGAAGGGGACTCGGACCAAAAGAAAGGAAGGTAGGGAGGGGATACATGAAAGAGGGCACAGAAAATTGGGGGAAAAAAAGGGGAGAAAACATGGGGGAGATAGCCCAAAAAGCCCGGGTTTAGAAGTCGCACACACACACTACACAGGGGGCCCAACCAAACAGACTGGGCCCAGTGTCACCTTTTAGTAGTGTAGATATTGAGAACCACGTGACCCCGTGGTTCTGAGCTTCAATACAGGTAGGTTATAAATGGGGGGGGAAGGGAGGAAAGGGCAGGAGAATGAAGGGCCCAAATTTTAGAGAGGGGACTACACAGGCTTTAAGAATTTCCCCCACGAGGTTCAAAAGGGAAGAGAAACTGGCGGACAATCAGAAAAAAAGACGATTTTAATTTTTGAAAAAAACAAAATGCAAAGGAAACTGAGGAAAAGGTTTTTACCCCAAAGGGGAACAGAAATAACGAGGGAAAGGGCCCGGATTTAGCTTTTTGGTTAATTAAAGGTTTAAGAAAAACCAGAACCCAAATGTGCTAGAGAATGAACCCAGTTTTAGAAGGCAATGGACCTTGGGAGAAAAAGGACGCAGTCGTAGAGCCAGAAAAGAAAAATGCATAGGGAAGGGGGAAGGGCTAGGACAAAATGAAATTGGGCATAGCAGCAAAAGTCTATCTGGCCCGAGAAACTGTTTTTGCAGCCCCATAGGGAGGGGGAAAGGAAAGGAAAAAAGCAGTCAAGGAACCCGGTAATTTTGGTGAGGAATTAAGGAGGGGGAAAACACAAAAAAAAATGACCCGGGAAATATGTGGGTGATAAAATGAAAATTAAAGTATTCAAAGAGGGCAAAGGGGGCTCCAGAAAAAAAGGGAAGGGGGTGGGGGGTACACCGTCAAGTACTGGACACAATACATACAACCGATGAGAAAGTGAAGAGGCTGTTAAGCAAGCTAGATACCTCTTAGGCGATGGGGCCGGATAATCTCTCTCCATGGGTCCTGATAGAGGGAGTAGAGGCGCTATGTGTACCACTAACAACAGTCTTCAACGCATCTATCGAAACAGGGCGACAACCTGAGGTATGGAAGAAGCAAATGTAATCCCAGTTTTTAAAAAAGGAGACTGACACGAAACATTAAACTACAGACCAGTGTTACTAACATGTATAGTATGCAAAGTCATGAAGAAGATTATTAGGAGAAGAGTGGTGGAGCACCTAGAAAGAAATGAGCTTATCAGCGACAGCCAGCACAGTTTCAGGGACAGGAAATCCTGTGTCACAAACCTACTGGAGTTCTGTGACAGGGTGATAGCAGTAAGATAAGAGAGAGAGGGGTGGGTATACTGCATTTTCTTGGACTGCAAGAAGACTTTTGACACAGTTCCACACAAGAGATTAGTGCAAAAGCTGGAGGACCAGGCAGGGATAACAGGGAAGGTACTGCAATGGATCGGAGAATACCTGACAGGTAGGTAACAACGAGTCATGGTACGTGACGAGGTGTCAGAGTGGGCGCCAGTGATATAAGGGGTTCCACAGGGGCCAGTCCCAGGACCGGTGTTGTTTCTGGTATATGTGAACGACATGGCGGAAGGAATATACTCAGAAGTGTCCTTGTTTGCAGATAATGTGAAGTTAATGAGAAGAATTCAATCGGATGAGGACCAGGCAGAACTACAAAGGGATTTGGACAGGCTGCAGGCCTGGTCCAGAAACTGGCTCCTGGAGTACAACCCCAACAAGTGCAAAGTCATGAAGACTGGGGGAAAACAAAGAAGACCGCAGACGGAGTACAGTCGAGGGGGTCAGAGTCTACAGCCCTAACTCAAGGAAAAGGATATTGGGGTGAGTATAGCACTGGGCACATCTGAGACGCACATCAACCAAATAACTGCTGCAGCATTTGGGCGCCTAGCAAACCTAAGAATAGCATCCCAACATCTCAATAAGGAATCGATCAGTACCCTGTATACCTTGTACGTCAGGCCTATATATATTGGAGTATGCAGCACCAATTTGGAACCTACACCTAGCCAAGCACGTATCCTGGAGGACAGGAGAGATAGGGGGTAATATGATAACACATAAAATACTGAAAGGAATCGACAAGGTGGACAGAGACAGGATGTTCCAGAGATGGGACACAACAACAAGGAGTCTCAGTTGGAAGTTAAAGACTCAGATGAACCACAGGGATGTTAGAAAGTATTTCTTCAGTCACAGAGTTGTCAGGAAGCGGAATAGTCTGGGAAGTGATGTAGTGGAGGCAGGACCCATACAAAGCTTTAAGAAGAGGTACGATAAAGCTCTTGGAGCAGGAAGAGTGACCTAGTAGCGACCAGCGAAGAAGCTGTGAATCGACCCTTGCAACCACAACTAGGTGAGTACACACACACACACACACACACACACACAACACACCCCACACCACACACACAAAAAAAAAAAAAAAAAAAACTGGAGGACCAAGCAGGGATAACAGGGAAGGCACTACAATGGATCAGGGAATACTTGTCAGGAAGACAGCAGCGAGTCATGGTACGTGGCGAGGTGTCAGAGTGGGCACCTGTGACCAGCGGGGTCCCGCAGGGGTCAGTCCTAGGACCAGTGCTGTTTCTGGTATTTGTGAACGACATGACGGAAGGAATAGACTCTGAGGTGTCCCTGTTTGCAGATGACGTGAAGTTGATGAGAAGAATACACTCGATCGAAGACCAGGCAGAACTACAAAGGGATCTGGACAGGCGCAGACCTGGTCCAGCAATTGGCTCCTGGAGTTCAATCCCACCAAGTGCAAAGTCATGAAGATTGGGGAAGGGCAAAGAAGGCCGCAGACGGAGTACAGTCTAGGGGGTCAGAGACTACAAACCTCACTCAAGGAAAAAGATCTTGGGGTGAGTATAACACCAGGCACATTCCTGAAGCGCACATCAACCAAATAACTGCTGCAGCATATGGGCGCCTAGCAAACCTCAGAACAGCATTCCGACATCTTAATAAGGAATCGTTCAGGACCCTGTACACCGTATACGTTAGGCCCATATTGGAGTATGCGGTACCAGTTTGGAACCCACACCTAGCCAAGCACGTAAAGAAACTAGAGAAAGTGCAAAGGTTTGCAACAAGACTAGTCCCAGAGCTAAGAGGTATGTCCTACGAGGAGAGGTTAGGGGAAATCAACCTGACGACACTGGAGGACAGGAGAGATAGGGGGGACATGATAACGACATAAAAAATACTGAGAGGAATTGACAAGGTGGACAAAGACAGGATGTTCCAGAGATTGGACACAGTAACAAGGGGACACAGTTGGAAGCTGAAGACACAGATGAATACAGGGATGTTAGGAAGTATTTCTTCAGCCACAGAGTAGTCAGTAAGTGGAATAGTTTGGGAAGCGATGTAGTGGAGGCAGGATCCATACATAGCTTTAAGCAGAGGTATGATAAAGCTCACGGCTCAGGGAGAGTGACCTAGTAGCGATCAGTGAAGAGGCGGGGCCAGGAGCTAGGACTCGACCCCCGCAACCTCAACTAGGTGAGTACAACTAGGTGAGTACACACACACACACACACACACACACACACACACACACACACACACACACACACACAAGCACACACACACACACAAGCACACACACACACACACCTTGCCAGAAAACATTCATTCCTCCTCCTGACAACAGACTAAAACACTCATCTCTTGATCCCCTTTGCTCATCTTTCCCCCCCTCACCCCCTCTCCGTCCCTCCCCTTCCCATCCCTCCTTTCCATTCCCTCCTCCTTCTCCCTCTCTTCCCCCAACACCATCCACCTGCCGCTTACCTTAACCTTCCCTCTCGCCTTCTTGACCCTTCCATCACCTCTCTGCCTCTTCCATTCTCCCTCTTATAGTGTCTTATATATATATATATTTTATATATATATATATATATATTATATATATATATAATTATATATTTTATATATATATATATACATATATATATATATATATATATATTATATATATATATATATATATATATATATATATATATATAATATATATATATATATATATATTTTATATATACATTTTTGTCCTTTTTTCTGTCTTTGTGGCCTCGAAAGCCTTTTTTTTTTTTGGTATGCTACTCTATATCTATTTATCTGTGTGTCTGTTTTGTCTGTCTGTCTGTCTGTTTATCTGTCTGTCTGTCTGTCTGTCTGTCTGTCTCTCTGTCTGTCTGTCTCTCTCTCTCTCTCTGTCTCTCTCTCTCTCTCTCTCTCTCTCTCTCTCTCTCTCTCTCTCTCTCTCTCTCTCTCTCTCTCTCTCTCTCTCTTACACTTAGAGATTCTCCGGATACTAGGATCAGAAGGTCCTGAATTTATTTGACAAGTTGAGAACTGTTATTCCACTTCGACTCACTCCGAAGAATGGTTCTCACTTACAGAAGATAAGTGTCCATTAAATTTACTTTTCTCCTGGGTAAATTAAAATATAAAATTTAAAATTTTGCCCAGAGGGGAGGGCGAGTATGTCGATTTTTTTTTATATTTTTCAAATATACTTGACTTTGCAAACTACATTGATCTTAGGCTGCAGACGACATTTTTTTAGATGGTAACAGCAAGGACTAGCTATGTTTATCTGTACGTGGGCAGGGATACCTAGCAATAAGGATACTTATTGTAAAAGGTAAGAATAGATCTGTTTACTAAAGCAGTCAAGAAGGATGGGGTTGGTGCTGCTAATGGCATGTCAGTTCTTGGTGCTGATGTTATCCGCTGTCACTATGGCGGCGCTGTGTTCCCTCACGGGAGGAGTGATGTTGCTTCTAGAGTGCTCCCAACTCGTGGTCAAATGTTGAAAATTTAATTTATCCATCACAACGCAGAATTTTTTTTTTTTTTTTTTCACTCTTAGACTCATTCAGGATGGGTTGGGTTTCCCACTCATTTCTCCATCATAAAGGATGTGCTGTGGTTTTATAGTACATCATTCAGGATGGGTTCCTCCTTCATACTCCGTTCTATAAGATGGGGTTTTCTCTCATACTCCACCATGCAGGATGGTTTTCCTCTCATACTCCATCATGCAGGATGGTTTTCCTCTCATACTCCACCATGCAGGATGGTTTTCCTCTCATACTCCACCATGCAGGATGGTTTTCCTCTCATACTCCACCATGCAGGATGGTTTTCCTCTCATACTCGATCATGCAGGATGGTTTTCCTCTCATACTCCACCATGCAGGATGGTTTTCCTCTCATACTCCATCATGCAGGATGGTTTTCCTCTCATACTCCACCATGCAGGATGGTTTTCCTCTCATACTCCATCATGCAGGATGGTTTTCCTCATACTCCATCATGCAGGATGGTTTTCCTCTCATACTCCACCATGCAGGATGGTTTTCCTCTCATACTCCACCATGCAGGATGGTTTTCCTCTCATACTCGATCATGCAGGATGGTTTTCCTCTCATACTCCATCATGCAGGATGGTTTTCCTCTCATACTCCATCATGCAGGATGGTTTTCCTCTCATACTCCATCATGCAGGATGGTTTTCCTCTCATACTCCACCATGCAGGATGGTTTTCCTCTCATACTCCATCATGCAGGATGGTTTTCCTCTCATACTCCACCATGCAGGATGGTTTTCCTCTCATACTCCATCATGCAGGATGGTTTTCCTCTCATACTCCATCATGCAGGATGGTTTTCCTCTCATTTCTCCATCATGCAGGATGGTTTTCCTCTCATACTCCATCATGCAGGATGGTTTTCCTCTCATACTCCACCCTGCAGGATGGTTTTCCTCTCATACTCCATCATGCAGGATGGTTTTCCTCTCATACTCCACCATGCAGGATGGTTTTCCTCTCATACTCCATCATGCAGGATGGTTTTCCTCTCATACTCCACCATGCAGGATGGTTTTCCTCTCATACTCCATCATGCAGGATGGTTTTCCTCTCATACTCCATCATGCAGGATGGTTTTCCTCTCATACTCCATCATGCAGGATGGTTTTCCTCTCATACTCCACATGCAGGATGGTTTTCCTCTCATACTCCATCATGCAGGATGGTTTTCCTCTCATACTCCACCATGCAGGATGGTTTTCCTCTCATACTCCCTCATGCAGGATGGTTTTCCTCTCATACTCCACCATGCAGGATGGTTTTTTCCCCTCATACTTCACCATGCAGGATGGTTTTCCTCTCATACTCCATCATGCAGGATGGTTTTCCTCTCATACTCCACCATGCAGGATGGTTTTCCTCTCATACTCCACCATGCAGGATGGTTTTCCTCTCATACTCCACCATGCAGGATGGTTTTCCTCTCATACTCCACCATGCAGGATGGTTTTCCTCTCATACTTCACCATGCAGGATGGTTTTCCTCTCATACTCCACCATGCAGGATGGTTTTCCTCTCATACTCCACCATGCAGGATGGTTTTCCTCTCATTTCTCCACCATGCAGGATGGTTTTCCTCTCATACTCCATCATGCAGGATGGTTTTCCTCTCATACTCCACCATGCAGGATGGTTTTCCTCTCATACTCCATCATGCAGGATGGTTTTCCTCTCATACTCCACCATGCAGGATGGTTTTCCTCTCATACTCCACCATGCAGGATGGTTTTCCTCTCATACTCCACCATGCAGGATGAAATTTCTCATATACTCCATCATGCAAGATGAACTGTACTCATCAGGTATTGAAACCTGTTAGCATGAGCTAGGAGACAACGGGAGGGAGATGATGAAGTTTCAGAGCGCAGATATCACCATCTTTATAAAGATATCACAATCTTTTCAAACTGTCATGATCTAATTACAGCAAATTCAACTTTTTTTGGGGGGGGGGCAGCACCCTTTGCTACAACGTGTTTCAAACTGCTTGTTTAAGTTCGTGTCACTGATGCTGTGCTCCTGTAATGTGCTGCATAAAAACCATACCACGGGCGGGATTTGAACCCGCGGTCAGAGAGTCTCAAAACTCCAGACCGTCGCGTTAGCCACTGGACCAGCTAGCCAGTGGCTAACGCGACGGTCTGGAGTTTTGAGACTCTCTGACCGCGGGTTCAAATCCCGCCCGTGGTATGGTTTGTTTGCAATCGTGTCATTACGATTTCGTGAGTCATGTGCTGCATTTATCTTTATAGTGTGGAAGAGTGTGTTTATTTCTGTTCTCCACACACACTTTACGTTGTCTCTCCCTTCTTATGAGTTGTTACACTAACCAGCCACGCATATGTAGTTCCCTGATAACGTGAGAAATCACGGAAGCGCTTGGAAGTTCGCTATATTTTTTCACATTGGTTGTTTTGCATATACAGGTAACCTAAGTGCATTCTGGCAACCATCGTCTCTGCTCCTCTATTTCCACCTTTCTTGCCATAATCATGATTCGCTATTTTCTAACATATCTCTTTCATTAAACTCATTCTCTAGTTTCAATTTGTGTTTTAACTGTAATATGTTGCAGTGTTTCCACTTCGTAAGGTGTGTTACCTTGTACCTCTTTTACGAGTTTATTAACACTCGCTCATTTCCTTCCAATTTAACGTCAGATTGCTTTCGCAAGATCTTTATTATGTTTTAATGTCCTCTACAGTACTGTTATTAATAGAGAAAAAGACATTTATGTACCGGTCAAGACACTTATTAGAGGAAACGTTTCGCCACGAGTGAAGAAACGTTTCCTTTAATAAATGTCCTGAACTGTACGTAAGTGTCTTTTTCCACATCTTCCCGGTATCACCATAACATTTGTTCAACTGTTATTGATAGTTTAGGCTAGTCAGTGGATTTTTTTTTTTTTTTGGATTAACTAATGCAGACTGGAGTGACGAGACCCAGTCACATACTCTGGCAGACTTTTTTCAAGGTATAGAGGTATTCCTGAGGGATATCATATAATGTTCTTCAATTTGTGGGTATTATATACCCACAAGTTGAAGAGGAAGATAAATGTGTTGCTGCTATTGCCACTACTACTACTACTACTACTACTACTACTACTACTACTACTACTACTACTACTACTACTACTACTACTACTACTACTACTACTATTACTACTACTACTACTACTACTACTTCTACTGCTACTTTCTACTATATCTACTACTATTACTACTACAACTTTTACGTATATATATATATATATATGTATATATATATATATATATATATATACTATATATATATATATATTATATACTACATACTATATATACTATATTATATATACTACTATATATATATACACGACTACTCAATATTTACTACTATGTCTTACTACTCTCTCTACTGATACGATACTACTGAAGTTGTTCTACACTGGTACATACGCACCTCGTGGCTACATACTAGTACACTCCCGTGACTACTAATCTGATCTATCTATGTCTGATCGTTAAAGGACTGCACTAGAACTTATCAATTCACTCCTAAAGACACCCTATCCACGTCTTCAGGAGTGTACTTTTCAGATCTGGTGATCCGTACACAGCTTTAGGATTGGTGATCCAGCAATTCCATTATCGGATTACTTATTCAGCAGTGTATTATTCAGGTCTCTATGTCAGTCTAACCTCCATATATAAGTGTTCCTACAACTCACTTCCAGATCTTGTGATTCAAGTTCGTGCATCGTTTTCAGGTTGAACAGGAATGGCATGAGCACTTTCAGATCTGGTGATCCAGCAGCATCACTTTCAGGATCTGGTGATCCAGCACATTCACTTTCAGGATCTCGGTGATTCCCGCAGCATCACTTTCAGGATCTGGTGATCCCAGCCAAAGGCATCACTTTCAGGATCTGGTGATCAGCAGCATCACTTTCAACATCTGGTGATCCAGCAGCATCACTTTCAGATCTGGTGATCCAACAGCATCACTTTCAAGATCTGGTGATCCAGCAGCATCACTTTCAAGATCTGGTGATCCAGCAGCATCACTTTCAGGATCTGGTGATCCATCAGCATCACTTTCAGGATCTGGTGATCCATCAGCATCACTTTCAGGATCTGGTGATCCAGCAGCATCACTTTCAAGATCTGGTGATCCAGCAGCATCACTTTCAGGATCTGGTGATCCAGCAGCATCACTTTCAGGATCTGGTGATCCAGCAGCATCACTTTCAAGATCTGGTGATCCATCAGCATCACTTTCAAGATCTGGTGATCCAGCAGCATCACTTTCAGGATCTGGTGATCCATCAGCATCACTTTCAAGATCTGGTGATCCATCAGCATCACTTTCAAGATCTGGTGATCCAGCAGCATCACTTTCAGGATCTGGTGATCCAGCAGCATCACTTTCAGGATCTGGTGATCCATCAGCATCACTTTCAGGATCTGGTGATCCAGCAGCATCACTTTCAGGATCTGGTGATCCATCAGCATCACTTTCAGGATCTGGTGATCCATCAGCATCACTTTCAGGATCTGGTGATCCAGCAGCATCACTTTCAAGATCTGGTGACCCATCAGCATCACTTTCAAGATCTGGTGATCCATCAGCATCACTTTCAGGATCTGGTGATCCATCAGCATCACTTTCAAGATCTGGTGATCCATCAGCATCACTTTCAAGATCTGGTGATCCAGCAGCATCACTTTCAGGATCTGGTGATCCAGCAGCATCACTTTCAGGATCTGGTGATCCATCAGCATCACTTTCAGGATCTGGTGATCCAGCAGCATCACTTTCAGGATCTGGTGATCCATCAGCATCACTTTCAGGATCTGGTGATCCATCGGTGAATATCTTATCGTGACTTAGATCAATTTCATCACAGGTAATAAAAAGGTAATTCATATACAGATGGTTTCGATAAAAGATAAGTTGAAGAATGAGTCTCGTGCAACACTCGTGCAACACTCGAGCAACACTCGTGCAACACTCGAGCAACACTCGTGCAACACTCGTGCAAGTCTCGTGCAACACTCGTGCAACACTCGAGCAACACTCGTGCAACACTTGTGCAACACTCAAACAACATTCAAGTAACACTCAAGTAACACTCGAGCAACACTCGAGCAACACTCGTATAACACTCGAGCAACACTCGTGCAACACTTGTGCAACACTCGAGCAACACTCGTATAACACTCGAGCAACACTCGTGCAACACTTGTGCAACACTCGAGCAACACTCGTGCAACACTTGTGAAACACTTGTGCAACACTCGTGCAACACTTGTGCAACAATCGTGCAACACTCGAGCGACACTCGTGCAACACTCGAGCAACACTCGTGCAACACTCGAGCAACATTCGGGTATATTTATTGTGGAATCCTCTCGCCAGTCAGTGTCTTCTTCAGTCTAATGCGGAGAAGAATGGTGTAAGACGAGGAGATTGAGGTAATGAGTCCCCCAGTCTGGAGTTGATGTGTTCAGTCCATCAATCCTGATGAACTACTGAACACATTATCGCCAGGCTGAGGGACTGATTACCTCGAACTACTAAGCATCTTACACCGTTCTTCTCTGTCTTTGATGAAGCCACTAACTGCTGAATGGCTTCCACAATACATACATACATACATACATATATATATATATATATATATATATATATATATATATATATATATATAATATATATATATATATATATATAAATATATATATATATATATATATATATAATATATATATATTTACACCAGAGTTGGACCCCATCATATATATATATATATAGATATATTATATAATATATATACATATATAATATATATATATATATATATATATTATATTTATATATATATATATATATATATATATATATATATATATATATAAATATATATATATGCCATGACCTTACACAGGTAATGACACGGGGACAGGAAATGGGTCTCATCCTGAATCCATCCAAATGTGAAATCATCTCAGTCAGTCAACAAGTGATAAATGCAGTGAGATCAAAACTACCAGGAGCAGCAGTCCTTGCCCCCACAAATAGTGTCTTGCTAGGAGCACCTCTGGGAAGCAATGCCATTGACACAATTCTCAGGAAGAAATTGGAAGAGTTAAGGAGAATGGAACAACGAATAGGCAATCTGGACACCCACGATGCCTTGTACCTTCTCACAAAGTGCTTGAGACTGCCCAGGTTGACATATTTCCTAAGATGTGCACCTTCATATGATAACCCTATACTGCACGAATATGACAGTATTCTGAGGCAGATTTTTACGAAAGTACTTAACCTTACTCTAGAAGACGGGCAGTGGAACCAAGCTACACTTCCAGTCAGACTAGGAGGCATTGGTGTCCGCAAGTCATCACAGATTGCGTTACCTGCTTTTCTCTCCTCGTGTATTGCATCCAGAGAGCTTGTAGCAGCGATTCTCCCTGAACATCTTAGGGACAAGATTGGAGCCCAGGACCAAAAATTCATTGACGGAGCAATGATCTGGGATAATCTAACGGGCTCAGAAACCAGACCTGCTCCTCCCAACAACTACAAACAATCGCACTGGGATGGTCCAATAGTGGAAAATATAGCCTCAACGATGCTTCAGAGTGTGTCAGAGAAGGATAGAGCCCGCCTGCTGGCAGTGAGAGCCCCTCATGCTGGGGACTTTCTGTTGGCTGTTCCCAACTCCAGCCTTGGCACACGCCTCGACCCACAGACCATCCGCATCGGTGTTGCCCTTCGACTTGCCGCCCCTATTCTCGCCGAACACAGGTGTATTTGTGGCAGTGAAGCAGCAGACCGATTCGGGTACCATGGTCTTGTGTGCCGTAAATCCGAGGGAAAGATTGCAAGACATGAGGAGGTTAATAACATTATCAAGAGGAGCCTCACAACAGCTGGATGCCCAGCAGTAAGGGAGCCACCCCAACTATGCAGATCTGATGGCAGCCAGAAGCGTCCAGATGGTATCACCCTTCAAGCCTGGACAGATGGGAAGCAGGTGGTGTGGGACTATACATGTGCATCTACCTTGGCTGATACCTATCTCCAATACACCAGGGAGGAAGGAGGGGCAGCTGCCAGCTTTAGGGAGTCCCAAAAGTCTAGAAAATATGGAGAACTTGCCCATCATTATATGTTTGTTCCCATAGGCTCAGAGACCCTTGGCTCATGGGGAAAGAGTGCATCTAATTTCCTTAAGGAGCTGGGAAAAAGACTCATCAGGGTAACTAGGGATCCCAGGGCAGCTAGTTTTCTGTTCCAGCGGCTCAGCGCGGCTGTTCAAAGGGGTAATGCATGCTGCATTTTGGGCACACGCCCCAGCTCTGAGGAGCTGGATGAGATTTTCACCTTATAATCGGTGATACACACGTAACAACATGTATATATATATATATATAATATATATATATATATATATATATATATATATATATATATATATAATATATATATATATATATATATATATATGCCACCTTTATATCAACAATGTATCTCTTAAATCTTCTGTGCCATATTATGTAATAAAATATTCCTATTGGTAAAAAAAAATAGTTTAAAAGATGGGGTGGTAGGGGAAGTGGAATATTCAAATGGCTTCAGGAAGAAATCCAAATATTCTTCCTTGAAGCCTTTTTATCCACTTCTCCGAGGCTATGGGTCCCACAATTTACACCAGAGGTGGACCCCATATATATATATATATATATATATATATATATATATATATATATATATATTATATATATATATATATATATATATATATATATATGATGGGGTCCAACTCTGGTGTAAATTGTGGGACCCATAGCCTCGGAAAAGTAGATAAAAAGGCTTCAAGGAAGAATATTTGGATTTCTTCCTGAAACCGTTTGAATATTCCACTTCCCCTACCACCCCGTCTTTTCATTCTTTTTTACCAATATGTATATTTTATTACATAATATGGTACAGAAGATTTAAAAGAAACATTGCTGATACAAAGATGGTGTATACAGTACATGAGGTGTGAGAGGTACATGTCTAGTAGATATTGTTAGGTATTTGTCACTGATTATAATGTGAAAATCTCATCCAGCTCTTCAGAGCTGGGGCGCGTGTCCAAAATACAGCAGGCATTACCCCTCTGAACAGCCGCACTGAGTCGCTGGAACAGAAAACTAGCCAGGGAGTAGAATGAAATTAGCTCAGTGGCGTCCACACCACCGTATATCTTTCGATGGTGGGTACAACATCTAGCTTGGCTGGATGCACCATTGTTAAGGATTGTGTGGTCTAGTGGTCTGAAGCGTCATACGTTTTCTCTCAACATGAGGCGGGCCAAAGCAGCATGGGTTCGACTCCTTGGCTAGTGTAGTGCAGTGTTGTTATATATATTAGTATAAGTGTTAATTAAAATCTATAAACCTTATATCCAGTAAATTCTTCATCCACATTTGTCAGTTTAGTAGTGCTGGTGGAGAGAGTAGAGAGAGCCTTCTGCTTTATTATCCAGATCACAGCTGTCTAGACAGAATTCGCGATACTTAATACAGTAGTCAAGTTTTTATAAGCAGTTATCCTCGATGTACATCAGAAGTTTACCTGATATCTGTTGTTTCCATGAACTCTCTCTCTCTCTCTCTCTCTCTCTCTCTCTCTCTCTCTCTCTCTCTCTCTCTCTCTCTCTCTCTGTCTCTCCTGTCTCTCTTCTCTCTCTCTCTCTCTCTCTCTCTCTCTCTCTCTCTCTCTCTCTCTCTCTCTCTCTGTCTCTCTCTCTCTCTCTCTCTCTCTCTCTCTCTCTCTCTCTCTCTCTACTCTCTCTCTCCTTCTCTCTCTCTCTCTCTCTCTCTCTCTCTCTCCCTTACACTGCCATCCCTTTAACCTTCTCAACAGAGGGACAGACCAACAATGGGAGTCACTGTAGTAGAAGCGATAACAAGAGCCTTGTACTACTTTATTTTGGTGGTAGCGGTGGTGGTGATGATAGTGGTGGTGATGATAGTGGTGGTGATAGTGGTGGTGGTGATGACAGTGGTGGTGATAGTCGTGGTGGTGGTGATATTGGCAGTGATAGTAACTCACGAAATAGTAATGACACGATTGCAAACAAACCATGCCACGAACGGGGATAGAACCCGCGATCAGAGAGTCTCAAAACACGTCTGTATAAACTTGCATTTGTGGTCACAGTGGTGCCTGTGCTAACCTTCCTATGGTGTAGAAATATACCTAGTTGAATGACTCTTATTGTGGCTAGCTGGTCTAGTGGCTAACGCGACGGTCTGGAGTTTTGAGACTCTCTGATCGCGAGTTCTTTCCCCGTTCGTGGTGTTGTTGTTGTGGTGGTGGTGGTGGTGGTGATATTGGTAGTCACAGTGGTGGTGATGATATTGGAAGTGATAGTGGTGGTGGTGATATTGGCAGTAATAATAGTGGTGATATTGGTAGTGATTATGATGGTGATATTGCTAGTGATAGTGGTGGTGATATTGATAGTGATAGTGGTGGTGATATTGGTAGTGATAGTGGTGGTGATATTGGTAGTGATAGTGGTGGTGATATTGGTACTGATAGTGGTGGTGATATTGGCAGTGATAGTGGTTGTGGTGGTGGTGATATTGGTAGTGATAGTGGTGGTGGTGATGATATTGGTAGTCATAGTGGTTACCTGGAGGTTACCTGGAGGTTATTCCGGGGATCAACGCCCCCGCGGCCCGGTCCATGACCAGGCCTCCCGATGGATCAGGGCCTGATCAACTAGGCTGTTACTGCTGGCCGCACGCAGTCCGACGTACGAGCCACAGCCCGGCTGATCCGGCACTGACTTTAGGTATCTGTCCAGCTCTCTCTTGAAGGCAGCCAGGGGTTTATTGGCAATTCCCCTAATGCTTGATGGGAGGCTGTTGAACAGTTTTGGGCCCCGGACACTTATGGTGTTTGGTGGTGATGATATTGGTAGTGATAGAGGTGGTGGCGAAACTGGTAGTGATAGTGGTAGTGATATTGGTAGTGATTATGGTGGTGATGTTGGTAGTGATTATGGTGGTGATGTTGGTAGTGATAGTGGTGGTGGTGGTGATATTGGTAGTGATAGTGGTGGTGGTGGTGATATTGGCAGTGATAGTGGTGGTGGTGGTGGTGATATTGGTAGTGATAGTGGTGGTGGTGGTAATATTGGTAGTGATAGAGGTGGTGATGATATTGGTAGTGATAGTGGTGGTGGTGGTGATGGTGGTACTCTTCCTGGGAGTGGTTAAATTCATGAGGTAAAAGGGTCATCAAATTTACTGGAAAAAAATAACACATTATTTTTACAACAGATCGTAATAGGACAGTGAGAGAAGCGAGGCTCAGGTGAAGGTGTGTAAGAGAGAGGCTGATTATAACACTATGTAACACAATATTTGTTCCTGGCAAGTAACTGTTATTTTCCAACTCCTTTTATTGCAGTACAATAGAAAATGCCCATTATTCCTTTTAAACTTTGCTTTTGTGGCTTATAGGATGAATTTTTGACAAAAAAAAAATGATTAAATTTCAATGTTTTTTTGCTAGTTTTGCTTGTAAAACAAAAAAAAATAAAATTTACATAAATAAAATAAAATTTACACTAATTTTATTTTAATATTTCTGAAACATTTACAAAGTTAAAACTGAGAAATTTTTGTAGATTTGCGAGCATGTAACAAATCACTTTCCCGTTTTAAGCCCCCAAATGTAGTCTCCCATCATGTTTTTATTTATAAGATCCCTGATATCTGTGTTCAAAGTCCGTTATATCTTGGTGGAAGCGTTCCCCTTGCTCCTCTGAGTATGCTCTCATATTCTCCTTGAAATTGTCAAGATGAGCATCAAGGATATGGATCTTAAGATGCAGTGAATGAGCGAAGGGAAGAAATGGATACTTCTTCCCATTGTGCAGAAGTACAGCTTTTAGGCTTCAGGAGAAGCTGTCAGCGAAGAGTCTCCACTCATCTGGATTGCATGCAATTCCAGTTGCATCAAACAAGTCTGATACATCATTACAGTAGCACAACCTGTCTTCATTAGTGAAGAAGCTTGAGAAATGTTGATGACGTTTTCTATGCCTTGTCACTTGCACACTTTCATCCACCAAGTCCCACTCCTTGATCCTTGAAATCAAAAGCTCAGCAACAGCTGCATCTATGAGATCATAGTCTTGTTCACTTTGCTCTTCATTTTCTGATTTACTGCTTTTACTCTTCTGACAGTTGACTTCTTTCTGGAGGTGTAGGTGCAGGAAGATCAGCACTGGTGCAATAGAAGAGGGATGGTCTGCATTTTTCCCATTTCGGTGTTTGGAAGGATCCACCAGACAGCAGCAGCAGTTGGTTGAGTGATCAGTGGCTCATGCCATATTCTAGGAACAGAAAATTTCATGGCTCTTTTTTCTCCTCTATACCAACACATCGGCCGTCTCCCACCAAGCAAGGCAGGTGACCCGAAAGAGAAGAAACACTTTCATCATCACTCACTCCATCACGGTCTTGAAATAGACTTGCAGATACTACAGTTCACAGGTGAGAGCATTCATCTAACAACTGAATAGTCCCGTGTTCGAGTACCTAGCACTGAGAAGCATTAAGGCAAATATTGTTAATCTTCTGAACACAGAATATACACCGTGTGCCTCTCAGTGTAGGGAACAAATATTTTTGACTGGTGGTGAACAGGTTAAAATTCTCGCCTTTACTGACTTTTTGAGTGCTCAGTAGACTTTAAGCTCGTTTACCCTACCAATCCCTATAGTCCCTGCCCACCTAGCAGTAAAATTAGGTATGCATGTGTTAGCTATCTCTTGTGGGTCGCATCCGTGAAAAAAATTCTTAGAGAACTCTAGTCCTTCTGGAATGTGATGTTTGGTGTAAGAAAACAGTTTTGTGTACCAAAATTCTATTACTTTTTGGAAGTATTCACATGTTGGGAAAATTTTTTCCAAATATTTTACGTTGTTAGTAAAAAATAACTCCACAATCACCACCAACACCACCACCGCCATCACCACCACCACCATCACCACCGCCACCGCCACCGCAACCACCACCACTACCACCATCGCCACCTCCACCGCAACCACCACCACCACAACTACTATCACCACCACCACCACCACCAACACCAACACCACCAATACCATCACTACCACCACCACCACCACCACACACCACCACCACCACCACCACCACCACCACCACCACCACCACGTCAAACTTCATAATTATATTACCACAGACACAACCACTAAACAACCAGTACAACCCATACACCTCCTTCGGAGACCAATCAACCCCCTATCACATACAGTACAAGCCATACCAACACCACAAGCTCTACCCCCCACTATTCTCAAAACCACAACCATCTCCCTCCCAGGCCCTTTCCTCACCACTAACCACCACCACCATCACTTCTCCCCTCCACACCCACAGTCTCCTCATCCTCAGCATCACCTGTGTGGGGGACCTGGCTTGAGATGACTGACTTACAACATCAGTTAGCACCGAAAGACGTAGCATCAATTTGCTTCACCTTACAAGTGGAGAACCTTTCTTCCCAGCTGTTTATCTTGTGACAGTAGCCGCGAGCAGTCAGTAACTGCCCACTTCTTTTTCTCTTATTAATACTGCTTCTCTTCTAACCGTCTAGAAAACACTGTATAAACGCTTCTTTTCTTAAAGTTCATGTGTGTGTATGTGTGTGTGTGTGTGTGTGTGTGTGTGTGTGTGTGTGTGTGTGTGTGTGTGTGTGTGTGTGTGTGTGTGTGTGTTGTGTGTGTGTGTGTGTGTGTGTGCGTGTGTGTGTGTGTGGCGCCCCGCCTCTGCTGATCGCTACTGGCTTCGAGAACCTTGTCGTACTTCTACTACCCGTTCCTCCAGGTCGCTCCATTTCTGATTACTCTAACCTGGAGGTTACCTGGAGGTTATTCCGGGGATCAACACCCCCGCGGCCCGGTCCATGACCAGGCCTCCGATGGATCAGGGCCTGATCAACTAGGCTGTTACTGCTGGCCGCACGCAGTCCAACGTACGAGCCACAGCCCGGCTGATCCGGCACTGACTTTAGGTGTCTGTCCAGCTCTCTCTTGAAGGCAGCCAGGGGTTTATTGGCAATTCCCCTAATGCTTGATGGGAGGCTGTTGAACAGTTTTGGGCCCCGGACACTTATGGTGTTTCCCTTAGTGTACCAATGGCGCCCCTACTTTTTATTGGGGGCATTTTGCATCGCCTGCCCAGTCTTTTACTTTCGTAGGGAGTGATTTCTGTGTGCAGATTTGCGACCATTCCTTCCAAGATTTTCCAAGTGTAGATTATGATATATCTCTCCCTCCTGCGTTCCAACGAGTACAAGTCAAGTGCTTCCAAGCGTTCCCAGTAGTTAAGGTGCTTGACAGAACTTATACGTGCAGTAAAGGATTTCTGTACACTCTCTAGATCTGCGATTTCACCTGCTTTGAATGGAGATGTTAATGTACAGCAGTATTCCAGCCTAGAGAGAACAAGTGATTTGAAAAGGATCATCATGGGCTTGGCATCTCTCGTTTTGAAAGTTCTCATTATCCATCCTATCATTTTCTTTGCACGTGCGATCGTGGCACTGTTGTGATCCTTGAAAGTGAGATCCTCAGACATT
>NC_069404.1:63829263-63899263 GCF_026875155.1 Cherax quadricarinatus
TTGCTGCAATTATTGCTAATGATAATGTTGTTGATACTACTTCTATTACTGCTGCAGTTGCTGCTACTGCCACTGATGTTGCTGTTGTTGTCCCTACTGTTACTGTTGCAGCAGTTGTTGCTACTGCTGCTGATGTTATGCTAGTGCTGTTACAATTGCTACCGCAGCTTTTGCTACTGCTGTTGTTTGTTCTGTTGTTATTGCTGCTGTTCCTGTTATTAAGTAATTGCTCTTGCTACTGCAGTTATTGCTGCTGTTGATGTTGGGTGTTGTTGTTCCTGCTGCAGCTGTTATTGTTCTTGCTGCTGACGTTGTTGCTACTGCTGTTTTGTTGTTGCCGAAATTGCTGATATTGTTGTTATTGCTGTTGTCGTTTTCGCTATTGGTCCTACTACTATTAATGCCGCTACTGCCGTTGCTTCAGTTGCTGCCGCTGTTGTTGCTGTCGCTGTTGTTGCTGTTAGTGTTTACTACTGCTGTTATGACTTGCCTTTGTTGACGCTATAATCGCCACGGCTACTTCTTGTACTACTGTTGCTATACTAGCACTGTTGCTACTGTTGACTCTTAGTGATAGTAAGGAACCCGTTATTGCTGCTGTAACTGAAGCTCCGACTGTCAAATTCTCAATTTCTGTGGCTACTTCTAGAGAGTCTGGTACAGCCAGTGGTGCTGTAGGTCTTGTTGCTTCTACAGATGGTACTGACCAACTGCTGCAACCGCAGGTGGTGCTGTAGAACTGCCAGCACTACACCTTCGCCAGGATGTAGCAGACACATAAGTAACGGTAATCTACAATAATTGGTATAATGTTATTATTATTGGGGAAGCGCTAAACCGATAGGGGGGTCACACAGCGCTTATATGGAACGGATGAGGTAATCAAGGGCTGATCCAAGGAAAATGGAGAGTAGTTCCAGTTCCTTGGATCAAGATACCTTCGCCGGCAAATAGGGGGCTAAAATTTAAAAGCCAAGTTGCTAACACAATAAGAGATCAATCTTGTTCACAGTAGAAAACACATACTTGTATACATAATATTTAATAAATTTGGTGCGCTAAACCCATGTGGGTAATTTGGTGTAGGGTCGGGTGAGGGCTTGAACCTCCGTCCGCTTGGCGAGGAACAGATGCGTTACCATTCAGTATGCAATTCGCGGACAATAATTGGTAGATAGCAATCAGGCGCTTGGTGGATAATAACAATAATAATAATAATTCCAGGTAATTTAAATTCTCCATTGGGTCTGAACGTGCGATAAATTCTCTGTATGTTTTCCAACCTGGAAGATTCTGGAGAGACTGGTTCCTAATATGCACACAGCAATCACTCCATACGAAAGCAAAAGACTTGGCAGGCGATGCAACATACCCCCAGTGAAAAGTAGGGGCGCCACTGGTACACTAAGAGAAAACACATTAAGTGTCCGGGGCCCAAGACTGTTCAACAGCCTCCCACCAGCAATAAGGGGCATTACGGGAAGACCCCTGGTTGTCTTCAAGAGGGAGCTGGACAGATACCTAAAGACGGTGCCGAATCAGCCGGGCTGTGGTTCGTACGTTGGATTATGTGCGGCCAGCAGTAACAGCCTCGTTGATCAGGCCCTGATCCACCGGTAGGCCTGGTCGTGGACCGGGCCGCGGGGACGTTGATCCCCGGAATGTCCTCCAGGTAGCTTCCAGGCAACCTTTGCTATTTCTTCTTGAACGGAGTTGTCAACATTGAGAAGTAGTCTAAGTGAGAGGGAGCAAAAGTGATTTGAAAAATGTTACTATTGACATCATTTCTCTTATTTAGTAAGCTCTCATTACCCACCCCAGTTATTTTCCAGATTTTCGCAGCATTTGCCTTATTGTATTCTGTAAACGACTGGGCCGCATGTGGCCCTCATAAAAAATTATGAATTCCCGTTTATGTAGGTCCCACACTGCACAACGTCAACAAAGCCGTGCGGCCCTCACCACACACTTGGCTCACTTGTGTAAGAAGGTTGACGACCAGTACCCTACCACTACCTTAACACTTAGATGTGATTGCAGTAATAATAATTCATTTCATGGGATTACCCTACAGTGTTTTGTGACTTTCTCTGTCTTTCCATATCTGAGCAATTGCAGTTTGTCCCCAATAAACATGTTATTTTCTACTGCCCACTCGAAGACTATTTATATTCTCTCAGTTTCCTCGGGTAGCCCTAATTCACTGAATCAAGAGCCAGTCACCAGCGTGGAGGAACCTCCCTTGAAGGTACGTTTTACCAAAATATGTAGATGTTTACCTTTGTTTCAAGCAGGACCAACACAGTTCGGTTGATTTCCAGGTTAGGTCAAGCTAGGTTAAGTTAACCTAAATAAACCTATTTGTTTTATGTAAAATTAAGCAACAATAACGAAATATCATTTAAATCACAGGTTTACAATACCGACGAAATGATGGATAAGACATATGACAAACACATGTGTCTTATTTATCGATAAGGAAATAACCTTGCGACAAGTGTGATAGCATAAGACATAATGTGGCTCCTGAGAGCGCACTTGACCTTGAAGAATAGAATTACCGTTACCTTTGACGAGTTCCGAGAGTTTTTCTACTCTTGGAGCCCGGCCATGGGCCAGGCTCGTCTGGTGCTTGCCTGGTCAACCAGGGTCTTGCTGTTGGTGGCCTGCAGCTCCACATATCCATCACAGCCTGGCTGATCTGACACCTGGCGAAGATACTTGTCCAGTTTCCTCTTGAAGACTTGTACACTTGTCCCGGTAGTTTCTGATATCTTCTGGTGAGATGTTGAATAATCCGGGACCACGACTGTTGATACAATGTTCTCTTATTATGCTCACTGCACCACTGCACCTATTTGAATCATTACTGAAGGTAAAAACCAAAACATGCAGTGACCTGGTAAACCCTGCAATGTGCTGGGTAGTCAAAGCAATTATTAACCAATACATTACTAAGACTAATAACAGCGAATAATTTAAAGTCCTTGAAAAATGCGAGCGCAATTCACCTCATGGCTTAAAAAAGTATAAAAACTAGGATGCTATTAGTACACTACTAGAGTACTACTTGGACATTTACTAGAACACTGCTAGATAGTGTTCCTCTAATTAAGAATGTAACGCCTAGTTGGGGTAAGTTAGCTGAATCTTAACCGGTTGCAGGTCATCATCTGACAGAGACCCGCGCCAGAACACATACTAACACCAGAGATTGTCCAGAAGTCGTTCGTGGGGCGGTGGCTCTCAAGTTAAGGTACTCGTCTTGGTGCACTGCCAGACAGGCATGGTTGTTTGGGGTTGTGAGAGGTTTGTTGTGGCTCGGGTAATTCTCGAGTCTAGTTAATTGTGCGCCTGTGTGGGCCAGAAGCTGGGCAGCAATGTGTTCCCAATGTTTATTCGTCATGAAATAACATTATCTCATGACGGCCCGCTCAGTGGTTAAGAATCATAGGTAGGGATCACTAGTCTCGCGTTTCTGTTAATTTTTTCCGAGACCTGGTTCCTAGGGACTTTCTGTATCCATATGCTCTTGAGCTCCCGTCCATAGGATGGATATGGGGGTGCACAATTAACAAGCAGCATCGGCGGCAAAATTTAAAATCTAAATCGATGTATGTTAAGATGTTGACGGGTACACGTCAGTAGTAACAGTGTCCACCACTGGTTGTTTGTGGTGCGGTGGCCAAGCTGGCACGGTACTCCACCTGGTGTTATGCCAAGTATATGTGTGTGTGTGTGTGTGTGTGTGTGTGTGTGTGTGTGTGTGTGTGTGTGTGTGTAAGGGATCATGATTAGCTATGCTGCGACACACCTGGTGATGCACCTGAGAGGTGAGCGCTGTAATTTTTGGACGTAAATACAATACAACGTGTTAACGTGCCTTTCTCGTGATTAGCGGTGTGAAGGTTCAGCAGCCCTATCAAACCCTCAAGAGTATTTGATAAGGCTGGTTCCTCCTTACGGAAATTAAAAGACAGAAGTCAATGATAAATACGATAAACAATTTTATTAATATAAAAACACTTAAATATGAAATTAAATAATTAGTGACTCAAAGCTAATATGTACACAATACGTAGTTAAGAATGGTGCCGTGCCGATGTTCTGGGCACGTAACTCTGAATCGTAGTTTGAAACGCTGAGCCTTTGTTGATAACAATGGGGGAAGGGTTGGGGGAGTCACAGGTGGACGTGACTGTTGACACACTGAGTAGACAGTGACCCCACGAATAGAGATTCTGACGAACAGAGGTACTGTGATCCTCTGACCACCACAGCACTTGTGAAGCAGTCGAGTCGCCAGTAAAGAACCACCATGAAACGTTAGTGGAGTTATTACGAAAAAGGCTGCTAGAATGGTGTGTAGCAGAGTGGTCGGCTACGAGTGGAAGGTGGACTAGTGTAGGTAGAGATGCCAGACTGACACTCAGATCTTGTCACGCTCTATGCAGCCCTTCTTATCTCGCCTGTGTCTGATGACCCGAGCCGACAATCAAGGCTAAAACAGAGTAATAAAAAATTATACACCACTCGAGAAATCACTCACATGATAGGCGTACGGCCTTTAAAAGAAATGGTAAGGATTAAATGGTGTTACACTACGTAAGTCTAAATCAGGGCAGGAAGAATATGCAGCATAAAAACTTAAGAGTGAGGGTCTTACTGAAACCCAGTTAACCCAAACACATAAAAAATTAAAAAGGAGTGGAACGAATACTTGTATATTTGATGGGAGCCGCAAATCAAGTGACTGACAACAAACTACCGCCACAAATTCGTTCATACTTCCACCACTCGTATCTAATGAACTTTTTCCTCACAAGAGGACGGAAGATGAAGCTCCCACTGCTCCTTGAGGCGCCAGGAGCTGAATCTCAACCCCTGCAACTACAATTAGGTGAGTACATGTTTTAGCTTCACGCGAACCTAGCAATAACCTTATATTATGTTATACTTCTGTTAGGGATATCTGTAGGACTATCATTAAGGTACCCATTTTCCTATAAAGTGAACCGGGGCAGCAGGTGTAAGATCTACCCACCTCTCTCCTGCTGTCAGAGACTCGAACCCCCGTCATTCTGACCATGAGCCGAATGCCTTTGTTTCTCTTCGATTTCCCTTATTCTATACAACATATTAGGGAAAATACGATGAAAGATATCTCGAGCAAGTATCGTAAAATATACACATATATACTCTCCTGTTAACCCTTCTAGGGCCTAGTTCGTGTTTTTTTTTTTTGTGGTGAAAAGGATGGACGTGGAGGTTCACAGTAAACTAGCCACTACCGTCCATTGGTCAGACGTTCAGTGTATACGACTACTACTACTACTACTACTACTACTACTACTACTACTACTATATTATAATAATAATAAATGAAAAATAATATAGTGTTTTTTTAAAACCATTTGGATGCATTTTACTGATCCAGTTGAATACTCTAGGACCACAGATGTTGGCTAATTACACGAGGGTCACTAAAGTTGCATGTCACCTGTTCACTACCAGTTAAGAAAACTTCTGTTCCTAAAACAGGAATTTTAGTAAACTCAGAGTGCATATACACTGACAAACATACACTTCTCGGTGTTATTATTGTGATGTAGTCCAGCTGGGCTTGTGAGGTCTCTGGGGAGACCTAATTTAACCAATTATATGGTCACACCTTGCCTTGGCAAACGTCTGTAGCCACGCCCACGTCTGAGGTCTTTTGTTCTTGACGGCGTCAGACCTAGGCGTCAGGTCGTACACGTGGTTGTGGAGGGTGCTTGGACCACCATAAAAGCTCAAGGAAGAGCTGAGTAGGGAGATTAGAGCGGAGCTGCTGCTGGGGTGCAGAGCTCCTGAGCAGAGACTTCGAGCGGAGCTGCTGCTGGGGTGCAGGGCTCGGGAGAAGGCTGCTGAAGTCTCTGGAGGAGACTCTTGGAGGCATTGGACAGAGTACTGACTTGGCGCAGTACTCGTGCTGTGTAGGTCTTGGGACCTGTGGCTTAGTTCCTGTAGTGAACTGTCCTCTGTACTATTTGTAAGTTATATTCATTTTCGTCAAGTTGATTGTATTTCCCTGTCTCACTGCTTATGTGTACCACCTCATTTATCTAAACCCCAATGATGTACTCCTGTTCCCAAATATATTATTGTACAAGGACTTAATAATAAACTGTGTTTGAGTAGAATAGTAATATTCACTGTCCCCGTCATTTATTCTTATTTCCATTTATTTATGTTTAGTTAAAGTAGTGAGAGGGTGAGTGGTGGAGTGTGGTGGGTAGAGTATAAGAGGTGAAGGTGTAGTCACCAGTGACCTCACATTACCTACCGACCTCCGCTAATCATCATCCCTCCTACTGCCTCGGCTGTCACCTACCTACTGATTCCCCCCTCTTACTCCCATATCCCCCTAATCATTCCCCCCTACATGACATTATCTTCTAGGACCAAATATGTCGACACACGGTTCTTAACTGACGTAATATTATATTTAATATGTTTTTGTATATACGTGATCAAGCCTTACCTCCTTCTTCTTCTTCTTCTTCTTCTTCCTCTTCTTCTTCTTCTTCTTCTTTCTTCTTCTTCTTCTTCTTCTTCTTATTATTATTATTATTATTATTATTATTATTACTATTACTATTATAATAATAATAATAACAATATTAACACACATACACATACACACACACATACACACATACACATACACACACACACACATACACACACACACACACACACACACACACACACACACACACACACACACACACACACACACACACACACACACACACACTCGTGGAGGAGTCACGCGGTTTGAGCTCGTGTTTTGGTGGTAATTTCTGACTGTGCCATAAGGAATAGAGTGTGGGATATAGGCCTGTGCACGCATAAGAGTGCATATAATCACTTAAGCCCCGAAAAAAGGAAATATAAGTGATCACAGAAAAGAAAACAAAGGAAATATTGGCTGAGTGTTTAGTGAGGGCCGTTGGAAGGGTGAACGGTTGTGTCAGGCCTAAATAGTGTTGCCACAATAATGCTGTGGGGTATTTTGAAGAATAAGTGCGACTCAAGACCAGGGAGATAAGAGATATGTATAGATGTGTCAGTAAATACAGTGAGTGAAAAAAACTAGAAGAGCTAGAGACTATAGTGCATACAGGAAGTTAGTGGAAAAATTACCGAGAAGCATTAAACTTCTTCAGCTTCTGGGACAGGACAGACCCGCAACGTTACTCCACTGCCAGCCGCAAGTAATATTCACCTAGTTTGAGTTGCATGGACTCAATAGTACCTGTCTCTAGCTGGAATTGGGGGTCACTCTCCTCGAGCTATCAGAATTAGAATAAGCAGCATTTACTGGCATTTAATAGAATTTAGAGATAGCGGCATATAGGTGAAGCCTAGTGTATTTATTTTTGAACGTAATTTTAAACGCATAAGACAGTACACTGGGAACCAAGAGATCGGGTACATATACAATACATATGTAGTACATACGTGGGAAATAAGGACTGTTTACATAAACATATGCACACACACTAGGCGAGGACAGCTCTGCTGTTAGGCACTTGAATAGCTGTAGCACACAACACACACACACACACACACACACACACACACACACACACAACACAAACACAAAACACACCACACACACACACACATATGCACACACATAACACACACACACAACACACACACACACACACACACACACACACAACACACATACACACACACACACATATACAGACACACACACACAACATATACAGGATTTTACACCTTCCTGTGAAGTGACCCTATAACCTTCCCCCCCCTCTCCTCTTCCTCTCTCTCTCTCTCTCTCTCTCTCTCTCTCTCTCTCTCTCTCTCTCTCTCTCTCTCTCTCTCTCTCTTTTTTATCTCCCCTTTCTCTCTTCCTCTCACTCTTTCTCTCTTCCTCTCTCTCTCCCTCTCCCTCTCTCTCTTCCTCTATTGCTCTCTCTCTTCCTCTTCTTTTATCTCTCTCTCTCTTCCCTTGTCACTTGCCCCTCTCTCTCTTACCTTTTCCCTCTCTCTCACTTTCTCCCCCTTATTCCTTTCTTTTTCCCTCCTTCTAGGCTCCCCTTCTCTCTCTCCCTATCTCTCACTCTCTCCCCCTTTTTCTTTTTCTCTTTCTCTCTTTCACTAAAAAAAAAAAAAAATGGTTGGGACTCGCAGGAATCAGAGATCAGATGACAATGGTACTGGTAGGGAGGAATGGATGGAGGAACAGTGGAAAAGGATAGAGCAAGAATGGGAGAGAAAATTAGGAAAGCTTTCTGAAAAAATGGAGAAAGAGCTCTCTGTGAAATGGGAAAAGAGGTTGGAGAAGGAGATGAAGAATTGGGAGGCACAAGTCGAAACTGCAGTAGCCAGGGTAAAGGTCCTAGAATTTGAGGTAAACAGGCGGGAAGCAAGTCTCAGGGGCAGTGACCAGAGAAGACACACCATACGAAGATGAGAGGCTCAACAGGAAGGAAGGAGATATGAATTATGCTAAGGTCATATCAGCCTGCAAAGAAGGGCCAGGGAGTGGAAGGGAAGAGCAGATGGGTGCAGATGGAGAGGGAGATAGGTCGAATGCTGAGGCAAAAACCATGCTACCAAGAGCCACTGGATAAATCAAGGGAGAAAATGACCACATACAGACAGGAACCAGAGTCACAGAGGGAGAGGCAATGGGAGAAGGAAAGGGCAAAATCAGTGATTATCCATGGGCTTTGGGAGAGAGAGGAAAGGACACACACTGAAAGATGGCAGGAAGAAAGAAAGGAGATTGAGAAAATCATCACGGAAATAGGGGGAGAAGACATGGATGAGATTGTAAATTTTCAGAGAATAGGGGGTACTTGAAGGGAGAAACCGACGATCAAGCTGATTCTCAGGACAGAAACAGTGCAGAACAGGATCCTCCAAGAGAAACCACGGTTGAAAAGCTCGGAAGAGTACAAGAAGGTGTTCCTAGACAGAGACAGGACACAAACAGAGAGACAGCAGCTGAGGGAGAGGACAAAAAAGCGAAAGAAGCTAGGAAAGGAGACAAGGATGGAACCAGCAGAGGTCAGTCAGAGCAGAACAGAGCAGCAGGGCAAGCACACACACAACTATCCTCAGAACCCCACAACCTATCACACCATCCCAACACACAATACAATCCATACCCACAGCTTCCACCCAACCCCCCAAACCCAAATAGAATCCCAGTATGCTACCAGGTCTCCCACCCCCACAGGCCCCCCAAACCACAGTGTTGGAAAACTGAAGGTATGGTACACAAACGCTGATGGAATAACAAACCAAGTGGGAGAAGTGGCACGAAAGAGTCAAAGAGGCATCACCAGACATCATAGCGATCACAGAAACCAAGCTTACAGGTATGATAACAGATGCCATCTTTCCAGTGGGGGTACCAGATCCTGAGAAAAGACAGAAGGAACAGGGAGGGGGTGGAGGAGTGGCATTGCTGATCAAACACCGATGGAATTTTGATGAGCTGGAGAGAGAAGACAGCGGAGAAGAAAGTGATTACATAGCGGGAATGCTTCACTCTGGTGGTCCCAAGGTGATAATTGCAGTGATGTATAACCCCCCACAGAACAGCAGGAGGCAAGGCAAGGAGTATGACGAGAGCAATAGAGCGATGGTTGACACACTGGCTGCAGTGGCGAGAAGAGCTCATGCATGCAGGGCAAAGCTCCTGATCATGGGCGACTTTAACCACAAGGAGATCGAATGGGAGAACTTGGAGCCACATGGGGGCCAAGATACATGGAGGGCTAACATGATGGAGGTGGTACTGGAAAACTTCATGTACCAACACGTAAGGGACACTACAAGAGAGAGAGGAGAGGATGAACCAGCAAGACTGGACTTAGTATTCACCTTGAGTAGTGCAGATATTGAGGACATCACATATGAAAGACCCCTTGGGGCCAGCGATCATGTGGTTTTGAGCTTCGAATACACAGTAGAGCTACAAGTGGAGGGGGAAGCAGGAAGGCCAGGACAAATGAAACCAAACTACAGGAAAGGGTACTACACAGGAATGAGGAACTTCCTGAATGAGGTTCAGTGGGACAGAGAACTGGCAGGGAAGCCAGTTAATGAGATGATGGAATATGTAGCAGCAATGTGCAAGGAGGCTGAGGAGAGGTTTGTACCCAAGGGTAACAGGAATAATGGAAAAGCCAAGATGAGCCCATGGTTCACCCAAAGATGCAAGCAGGCAAAAACCAAGTGTGCTAGGGAATGGAAGAGATATAGAAGGCAAAGGACCCAGGAGAATAAGGAGAGCAGTCGTAGAGCCAGAAACGAATTTGCACAGATAAGAAGGGAGGCCCAACGTCAATAAGAAAACGACATAGCAGCAAAAGCCAAATCTGACCCGAAGCTGTTATACAGCCACATCAGGAAGAAAAGAACCATCAAGGACCACGTAATCAGGCTAAGGAAGGAAGGAGGAGAGACAACAAGAAATGACCGTGAAGTATGTGAGGAACTCAACAAGAGATTCAAAGAAGTGTTCACAGAGGAGACAGAAGGGGCTCCAGAAAGACGGAGAGGTGGGGTACACCACCATGTGCTGGACACAGTACACACAACCGAGGAAGAAGTGAAGAGGCTTCTGAGTGAGCTAGATACCTCAAAGGCAATGGGGCCAGATAACATCTCTCCATGGGTCCTGAGAGAGGGAGCAGAGGTGCTATGTGTACCCCTAACAAAAATATTCAATACATCTATCGAAACAGGGAGATTGCCTGAGGCATGGAAGACAGCAAATGTGGTCCCAGTCTTTAAAAAAAGAACAGACATGAAGCACTAAACTACAGACCAGTGTCACTGACATGTATAGCATGCAAAATCATGGTAAAGATTGTCAGGAGAAGAGTGGTGGAACATCTAGAAAGGAATGATCTCATCACCAGCAGCCAACATGGTTTCAGAGACAGGAAATCCTGTGTCACAAACCTACTGGAGTTTTATGACATGGTGACAGCAGTAAGACAAGAGAGAGAGGGGTGGGTGGATTGCATTTTCTTGGACTGCAAGAAGGCGTTTGACACAGTACCACACAAGAGATTAGTGCAAAAACTGGAGGACCAAGCAGGGTTAACAGGAGGCACTGCAATGGATCAGGGATACTTGTCAGGAGACAGCAGTGGTAATGGTACGTGGCGAGGTGTCAGGTGGGCACCTGTGACCAGCGGGGGTCCACAGGGTCAGTCCTAGGGCCCGTGCTGTTCTGGTATTTGGAAGACATGACGGAAGGAATAAACTCGAGGTGTCCTGTTTGCAGATGACGTGAAGTTGGATGAGAAGTTCATTCGATCGAAGACCAGGCAGAATACAAAGGGATTGGAGAGGCTGCAGACCTGGTCAGCAACTGGCTCTGGAGTTCAATCCACCAAGTGCAAAGTCATGAGGATGGGGAAAGGGCAAAGAAGACCAGACAGACGGGTCAGTCTAGGGGGGCCCGAGACTACAAACATCATCACAGGCAATAAATCTTGGGGTGAGTATTAACACCAGGACATCTCCTGAGACCCATCAACCAAAACTGCACAAGATATGGGCGTCTGGCAACTCAGACACAGAATTCCGAATCTTAATAAGGGAAAACCTTCGGACCCTGTACACGTGTACGTTAGGCCATAATTGGAGTATGCGGCACCAGTTTGGAACCCACACCTAGCCCAAACATGTAAAGAACTAGAGAAAGTGCAAAGGTTTGCAACAAGACTAGTCCCAGAGTTAAGAGGTATGTCTATGAGGAGAGGTTAAGGGAAATCAACTGACGACACTGGAAAAGGACAGGAGAGATAGGAGGACATGATAACGACTTACAAAATACTGAGAGAAATTGGACAAGGTGGACAAAGACAGGATGTTCCAAAAGATGGACACAGCAAACACGGGGACAAATTGGAAGCTGAAGACACAGATGAATCAAGGGATGTTAGGAAGTATTTCTTCAGCCACAGAGTAGTCAGGAAGGGGAATAGTTTGGGAAGCGATGTAGTGGAGGCAGGATCCATACATAGCTTTAAGCAGAGGTACGATAAAGCTCATGGTTCAGGGAGAGTGACTTAGTAGCGACCAGTGAAGAGGCGGGGCCAGGAGCTTGGACTCGACCCCTGCAACCTGAGCTAGGTGAGAACTAGGTGAGTACACACGCACACACACACACACATGCACATGCACATACACACATACACACACACACACAACATACACACATACACACACACACATACTGAGAGGAATTGACAAGGTGGACAAAGACAGGATGTTCCAGAGATTGGACACAGTAACAAGGGGACACAGTTGGAAGCTGAAGACACAGATGAATCACAGGGATGTTAGGAAGTATTTCTTCAGCCACAGAGTAGTCAGTAAGTAGAATAGTTTGGGAAGCGATGTAGTGGAGGCAGGATCCATACATAGCTTTAAGCAGAGGTATGATAAAGCTCACGGCTCAGGGAGAGTGACCTAGTAGCGATCAGTGAAGAGGCGGGGCGAGGAGCTCGGACTCGACCCCCGCAACCTCAACTAGGTGAGTACAACTAGGTGAGTACACGCACACGCGCGCGCGCACACACACACACACACACACAGGCCTAGTGTCTAATCGACATGTGCCTAGGACAAAATGGTAACTAACTAACTAACTAACTAACACACACACACACACACACACACACACACACTCACACACACACACCTGGAAAGGAACAAGATTATAAATGAAAACCAGCATGGGTTCATGGAAGGCAAATCTTGTATCACAAACCTCCTGGAGTTTTATGACAAGGTAACAGAAGTAAGACACGAGAGAGAGGGGTGGGTAGATTGCATTTTCCTAGACTGCAGGAAGGCCTTTGACACAGTTCCCCACAAGAGATTAGTGCAGAAGCTGGAGGATCAGGCGCACGTAAAAGGGAGGGCACTGCAATGGATAAGGGAATACCTGACAGGGAGGCAGCAACGAGTCATGGTACGTGAAGAGGTATCACAGTGGGCGCCTGTTACGAGCGGGGTCCCACAGGGGTCAGTTCTAGGACCAGTGCTATTTTTGATATATGTGAACGACATGATGGAAGGAATAGACTCTGAAGTGTCCCTGTTCGCAGATGACGTGAAGTTGATGAGAAGAATTAAATCGGACGAGGATGAGGCAGGACTGCAAAGAGACCTGGACAGGCTGGACATGTGGTCCAGCAACTGGCTTCTCGAATTCAATCCAGCCAAATGCAAAGTCATGAAGATTTTGGAGGGGCAAAGAAGACCGCAGACAGAGTATAGGCTAGGTGGACAAAGACTGCAGACCTCACTCAGGGAGAAAGACCTTGGGGTGACCATAACACCGAGCACATCACCGGAGGCACACATCAACCAAATAACCGCTGCAGCATACGGGCGCCTGGCAAACCTGAGAATAGCGTTCCGATACCTTAATAAGGAATCGTTCAAGACACTGTACACTGTGTATGTTAGGCCCATACTGGAGTATGCAGCACCAGTCTGGAACCCACACCTGGTCAAGCACGTCAAGAAGTTAGAGAAAGTACAAAGGTTTGCAACAAGGCTAGTCCCAGAGCTCAAGGTAATGTCGCACGAGGAAAGGTTAAGGGAAATCGGACTGACGACACTGGAGGACAGAATGGTCAGGGGAGACATGATAACTACATACAAGATACTGCGGGAATAGACAAGGTGGACAGAGATAGGATGTTCCAGAGAGGGGACACAGGGACAAGGGGTCACAACTGGAAGCTGAAGACTCAGACGAGTCACAGGGACGTTAGGAAGTATTTCTTCAGTCATAGAGTTGTCAGCAAGTGGAATAGCCTAGCAAGTGAAGTAGTGGAGGCAGGAACCATACATAGTTTTAAGAAGAGGTATGACAAAGCTCAGGAAGCAGAGAGAGAGAGGATCCAGTAGCGATCAGTGAAGAGGCGGGGGCAGGAGCTGAGTCTCGACCCCTGCAACCACAATTAGGTGAGTACACACTCACCAAGCAGGGATAACAGGGAAGGGAATACAATGGATCAGGGAATACTTGTCAGGAAGACAGCAGCGAGTCATGGTACTTGGCGAGGTATCAGAGTGGGCACCTGTGACCAGCGGGGTCCCACAGGGGTCAGTCCTAGGACCAGTGCTGTTTCTGGTATTTGTGAACGACATGACGGAAGGAATAAACTCCGAGGTGTCACTGTTTGCAGATGACATGAAGTTGATGAGAAGAGTTCAATCGATCGAAGACCAGGCAGAAATGCAAAGGGATCTGGACAGGCTGCAGACCTGGTCCAGCAACTGGCTCCTGGAGTTCAATCCCACCAAGTGCAAAGTCATGAGGATTGGGGAAGGGCAAAGAAGACCGCAGATGGAGTACAGTCTAGGGGGTCAGAGACTACAAACATCACTCAAGGAAAAAGATCTTGGGGTGAGTATAACACCAGGCACAACTCCTGAAGCGCACATCAACCAAATAACTGCTGCAGCATATGGGCGCCTGGCAAACCTCAGAACAGCATTCCGACATCTTAATAAGGAATCGTTCAGGACCCTATACACCGTGTACGTTAGGCCCATATTGGAGTATGCGGCACCAGTTTGGAACCCACACCTAGCCAAGCATGTAAAGAAACTAGAGAAAGTGCAAAGGTTTGCAACAAGACTAGTCCCAGAGCTAAGAGGTATGTCCTATGAGGAGAGGTTAAGGGAAATCAACCTGACGACACTGGAGGACAGGAGAGATAGGGGGGACATGATAACGACTTACAAAATACTGAGAGGAATTGACAAGGTGGACAAAGACAGGATGTTCCAGAGACTGGACACAGTAACAAGGGGACACAGTTGGAACTTGAAGACACAGATGAATCAAAGGGATGTTAGGAAGTATTTCTTCGGCCACAGAGTAGTCAGGAAGTGGAATAGTTTGGGAAGCGATGTAGTGGAGTCAGGATCCATACATAGCTTTAAGCAGAGGTACGATAAAGCTCATGGTTCAGGGAGAGTGACCTAGTAGCGTCCAGTGAAGAGGCGGGGCCAGGAGCTTGGACTCGACCCCTGCAACCTCAACTAGGTGAGTACAACTAGGTGAGTACACACACACACACACACACACACACACACACACACACACACAAATGGTAACTAACCACACACACACACACACACACACACACACACACACACACACACACACACACACACACACACACACATACACACACACACACACACACACTCACACAACTAACACACACACACACACACAACTAACACACACACACACACACACACACACACAACTAACACACACACACACACACAACTAACACACACACACACACACAACTAACACACACACACACACACACACACACACAACTAAACACACACACACACACACAAAATGGTAACTAACACACACACACACACACACACACAAAATGGTAACTAACACACACACACACACACATACACACACACACACACACACACACACACACACACACACACACACACACACACACAACTAACACACACACACACACACACACACACACACACACACACACACAACTAACACACACACACACCACACACACACACACACACACAAACTAACACACACACACACACACACACACATACACACACACACACACACACACACACACACACACACACATACACACACACACAGGATGTTAGAAGTATTTCTTCAGTCATAGAGTAGTCAAGTCATGGAATAGTCTAGAAAGTGAAGTAGTGGAGGCGGGAACCATACATAGTTTTAAGGCGAGGTATGATAAAGCTCATGTAGCAGGGAGAGAGAGGACCTAGTAGCAATCAGTGAAGAGGCGGGGCCAGGAGCTATGACTCGACCCCTGCAACCACAAATAGGTGAGTACAAATAGGTGAGTACACAACTAACACACACACACACACACACAACTAACACACACACACACACACACACACAACACACACACACACACACACACACACACACACACACACACAACTAACACACACACACACACAAAATGGTAACTAACACACACACACACACACACACACACACACACACACACACACACACACACACACACACACACACACACACACACACACACACAACTAACACACACACACACACACACACCACACACACAAACTAACACACACACACACACACACACACACACACAACTAACACACACACACACAACTAACACACACACACACACACACAACTAACACACACACACACACAACTAACACACACACACACACACACACACACACACACACAAAATGGTAACTAACACACACACACACACACACACCACACATACACACACACACACACACACACACGCACACACACACACACACACACACACACACACACACACACACACAACTAACACACACACAACACACACTTTCACTCACCTGGTCGCAAGAATATTTCCCACAAATTTGCATAATTACACTCTTTGCCTCCCCTTCCCCCCTCCCTCTCTATCCCCTCCTTCCCTCTCTCCTCCCCTCCTCCACCTCTCATCCCCTCCCTCCCCCTCTCCCCAGCCTCCTTTAGCCAGATGTCTGATCTCACGACACTACTTCCGGCGAGAGATTCTCTCCCATCATGGAGGAGAGATGAGGCTGCTTCTCCTCTGTCCTACAGGCAAGGTACCTTCATGCTACTGAAGGGCTCTTGATCCCTGGATTTAGAGCCATTTTCCCCTTTCTCGATCGCATGTCATTGACTCCCATTCCCAATAAGCTGTATTACCCATGCGGGTTTGCCCGTTCCCCTTGAATTTCATAATAATATTAGTAATAATAATAATAATAATAATAATAATAATAATAATAATAATAATAATAATAATAACAGAAATAGAAATAAAAATATATCCAGCAACAACAACAGCAACAACAATAACAGGAACAACAACAGCAAAAAACAGAAAAAACAACAACAACAAAAGAACAATTGGTCCGGAATGTAAAGTGGGTTTGTAAATTAATTTATGTTATCCACTTATACGAGATATAGAGGGATAGACAGAGTGATAGATAGAGGAATAGACAGAGTGATGGAGGGATAGACATAGTGATAAAGGGATAGACAGAGTGATAGAGGGATAGACAGATAGAGGGATAGACATAGTGATAAAGGGATAGACAGAGTGAAAGAAGGATAGACAGAATGAGAGAGGGATAGACAGTGATAGAGGGACAGAGTGACAGAGGGATAGACAGAGTGGAAATATAAACACAAATGCAGTACAATGTGATCCTTTATTGACAACGTTTCACCCACACAGTGGGCTTTTTCAAGTCACACACGGATCTACCTGGGGTGGAAGGTACGAGAGTATTTATAGTCATGTTCAGAATGTTGAGGTCAGGTGGAGAATGCTGCATCCGATGATCTACCGGGTGGGGTTATAGAGTCTTGGGTAGCTTGGGGTATTGGACAAGTTGTAGACCTTCTGCAGTGTTCTATGTTCTTATGTGGGATAGCGATGAAGAAGTTTCTTGGCGAGTGGTTCAGCTATGTTATAGAAGCCATTGTTCTGGTTGAAATTGTTGGTTGTAGAGATGAGCGATGATTCCAGGATTCTTCTGTATTGAGTGTTGTCTTCCGGATAGACAGAGTGATGGAGGGATAGACAGAGTGATAGAGGGATAGACAGAGGAATAGACATAGTGATAGAGGAATAGACAGAGTGATAGAAGGATAGATAGAGTGATAAAGAATAGACAGAGTAATAGAGGGATAGACAGAGGGATAGAGGGATCGACACAGCGTTAGAAGTATAGACAGAGTGATAGAGGGATAAACATAGTGATAGAGGGATAGACAGTGGGATAGAAGGATAGAAAGAGGGATAGACATAGTGACAGAGGGATAGACAGAAGGATAGAGGGATAGACAGAATGATAGAGGGATAGACAGAGTGATAGAGAGATAGACAGAGGGAAAGAGGGATAGGCGGAGTGATAAAGGGATGGAGAGCGCTATATTGATGACTGCAGTGATAAATAAAGGTAGATGGGGTAAATGGAGAGAGGAGAAAGTACAGTCTCCATTATTGTTGTTTAGTTGACGAGTTGTTGTAGCCACGGTACTGTGTTGACGAGTTGTTGTAGCCACGGTACTGTGTTGACGAGTTATTGTAGCCACGGTACTGTGTTGACGAGTTGTTGTAGCCACGGTACTGTGTTGACGAGTTGTTGTAGCCACGGTACTGTGTTGACGAGTTGTTGTAGCCACGGTACTGTGTTGACGAGTTGTTGCAGCCACGGTACTGATGACGAGTTGTTGTAGCCACGGTACTGTGTTGACGAGTTGTTGTAGCCACGGTACTGTGTTGACGAGTTGTTGTAGCCACGGTGCTGTGTTGACGAGTTGTTGTAGCCACGGTACCGTGTTGACGAGTTGTTGTAGCCACGGTACTGTGTTGACGAGTTGTTGTAGCCACGGTACTGTGTTGACGAGTTGTTGTAGCCACGGTACCGTGTTGACGAGTTGTTGTAGCCACGGTACTGTGTTGACGAGTTGTTGTAGCCACGGTGCTGTGTTGACGAGTTGTTGTAGCCACGGTACTGTGTTGACGAGTTGTTGTAGCCACGGTACTGTGTTGACGAGTTGTTGTAGCCATGGTACTCTGTTGACGAGTTGTTGTAGCCACGGTACTGTGTTGACGAGTTGTTGTAGCCACGGTGCTGTGTTGACGAGTTGTTGTAGCCACGGTACTGTGTTGACGAGTTGTTGTAGCCACGGTGCTGTGTTGACGAGTTGTTGTAGCCACGGTGCTGTGTTGACGAGTTGTTGTAGCCACGGTACTGTGTTGACGAGTTGTTGTAGCCACGGTACTGTGTTGACGAGTTGTTGTAGCCACGGTGCTGTGTTGACGAGTTGTTGTAGCCACGGTACTGTGTTGACGAGTTGTTGTGAGCCATGGTTACTCTGTTGACGAGTTGTTGTAGCCACGGTACTGTGTTGACGAGTTGTTGTAGCCACGGTACTGTGTTGACGAGTTGTTGTAGCCACGGTACTGTGTTGACGAGTTGTTGTAGCCACGGTGTGTGTTGACGAGTTGTTGTAGCCACGGTACTGTGTTGACGAGTTGTTGTAGCCACGGTACTGTGTTGACGAGTTGTTGTAGCCACGGTACTGTGTTGACGAGTTGTTGTAGCCACGGTGCTGTGTTGACGAGTTGTTGTAGCCACGGTACTGTGTTGACGAGTTGTTGTAGCCACGGTACTGTGTTGACGAGTTGTTGTAGAAACGGTACTGTGTTGACGAGTTGTTGTAGCCACGGTGCTGTGTTGACGAGTTGTTGTAGCCACGGAACTGTGTTGACGAGTTGTTGTAACCACGGTACTGTGTTGACGAGTTGTTATAGCCACGGTACTGTGTTGACGAGTTGTTGTAGCCACGGTGCTGTGTTGACGAGTTGTTGTAGCCACGGTGCTGTGTTCACGAGTTGTTGTAGCCACGGTACTGTGTTGACGAGTTGTTGTAGCCACGGTACTGTGTTGACGAGTTGTTGCAGCCACGGTACTGTGTTGACGAGTTGTTGTAGCCACGGTACTGTGTTGACGAGTTGTTGTAGCCACGGTACTGTGTTGACGAGTTGTTGCAGCCACGGTTCTGTGTTCACGATTTGTTGCAGCCACGGTACTGTATTGACGAGTTGTTGCAGCCATGGAACTGTGTTGACGAGTTGTTGCAGCGATGGTACTGTGTTGACGGGTTGTTGCAGCCACGGTACTGTGTTGACGAGTTGTTGCAGCATTGGTACTGTGTTGACGAGTTGTTGCAGCCACGGTGCTGTGTTGACGAGTTGTTGCAGCCATGATACTGTGTTGACGAGTTGTTGCAACCATGGTACTGTGTTGACGAGTTGTTGCAGCCACGGTGCTGTGTTGACGAGTTGTTGCAGCCATGATACTGTGTTGACGAGTTGTTGCAACCATGGTACTGTGTTGACGAGTTGTTGCAGCCATGGTACTATGTTGACGAGTTGTTGCAGCCATGGTACTGTGTTGACGAGTTGTTGTAGCCACGGTACTGTGTTGACGAGTTGTTGTAGGCATGGTACTGTGTTGACGAGTTTTTGCAGCCATGGTACTGTGTTGACGAGTTTTTGCAGCCATGGTACTGTGTTGACGAGTTGTTGTAGCCACGGTGTTGTGTTGACGAGTTGTTGCAGCCATGATACTGTGTTGACGAGTTGTTGCAGCCATCCTACTGTGTTGACGAGTGTTTGCAGCCACGGTACTGTGTTGACGAGTTGTTGTAGCCACGGTGCTGTCTTGACGAGTTGTTGTAGCCACGGTACTGTGTTGACGAGTTGTTGTAGCCACGGTACTGTGTTGACGAGTTGTTGCAGCCAGGTACTGTGTTGACGAGTTGTTGTAGCCACGGTACTGTGTTGACGAGTTGTTGTAGCCACGGTACTGTGTTGACGAGTTGTTGCAGCCAGGGTACTGTGTTGACGAGTTGTTGTAGCCACGGTACTGTGTTGACGAGTTGTTGTAGCCACGGTACTGTGTTGACGAGTTGTTGTAGCCACGGTGCTGTGTTGACGAGTTGTTGCAGCCACGGTACTGATGACGAGTTGTTGTAGCCACGGTACTGATGACGAGTTGTTGTAGCCACGGTACTGTGTTGACGAGTTGTTGTAGCCACGGTACTGTGTTGACGAGTTGTTGCAGCCACGGTACTGATGACGAGTTGTTGTAGCCACGGTACTGTGTTGACGAGTTGTTGTAGCCACGGTACTGTGTTGACGAGTTGTTGCAGCCAGGGTACTGTGTTGACGAGTTGTTGTAGCCACGGTACTGTGTTGACGAGTTGTTGTAGCCACGGTACTGTGTTGACGAGTTGTTGTAGCCACGGTGCTGTGTTTGACGAGTTGTTGTAGCCACGGTACTGTGTTGACGAGTTGTTGTAGCCACGGTGCTGTGTTGACGAGTTGTTGTAGCCACGGTACTGTGTTGACGAGTTGTTGTAGCCACGGTACTGTGTTGACGAGTTGTTGTAGCCACGGTACTGTGTTGACGAGTTGTTGCAGCCAGGGTACTGTGTTGACGAGTTGTTGTAGCCACGGTGCTGTCTTGACGAGTTGTTGCAGCCATAGTACTGTGTTGAGTTGTTGCAGCAATGGTGCTGTGTTGACGAGTTGTTGTAGCCACGGTACTGTGTTGACGAGTTGTTGCAGCATTGGTACTGTGTTGACGAGTTGTTTTAGCCACGGTACTGTGTTGACGAGTTGTTGCAGCCACGGTGTTGTGTTGACGAGTTGTTGCAGCCATGATACTGTGTTGACGAGTTGTTGCAACCATGGTACTGTGTTGACGAGTTGTTGCAGCCATCCTACTGTGTTGACGAGTTGTTGTAGCCACGGTACTGTGTTGACGAGTTGTTGCAGCCAGGGTACTGTGTTGACGAGTTGTTGTAGCCACGGTACTGTGTTGACGAGTTGTTGCAGCCACGGTACTGTGTTGACGAGTTGTTGCAGCCATGGAGCTGTGTTGACGAGTTGTTGTAGCCACGGTGCTGTGTTGACGAGTTGTTGCAGCCACGGTACTGTGTTGACGAGTTGTTGTAGCCACTGTACTGTGTTGACGAGTTGTTACAGCCACGGTACTGTGTTGACGAGTTGTTGCAGCCATGGAGCTGTGTTGACGAGTTGTTGCAGCCACGGTACTATGTTGACGAGCTGTTGTAGCCACGGTACTGTGTTGTTGGGTTATTGCAGCCATGGAGCTGTGTTGACGAGTTGTTGCAGCCACAGTACTGTGTTGACGATTTGTTGTAGCCACGGTACTGTGTTGACGAGTTGTTGTAGCCACGGTACTGTGTTGACGAGTTGTTGCAGCCACGGGACTGTGTTGTTGGGTTATTGCAGCCACGGTACTGTGTTGTTGGGTTATTGCAGCCACGGTACTGCGTTGTTGGGTTATTGCAGCCACGGTACTCTGTTTGGTCGGTTATTGCAGCCACGGTACTGTGTTGTTGGGTTATTGCAGCCACGGTACTGCGTTGTTGGGTTATTGCAGCCACGGTACTGTGTTGTTGGGTTTTTGCAGCCACGGTACTGTGTTGTTGGGTTATTGCAGCCACGGTACTGCGTTGTTGGGTTATTGCAGCCACGGTACTCTGTTTGGTCGGTTATTGCAGCCACGGTACTGTGTTCTTGGGTTATTGCAGCCACGGTACTGTTTTGTTGTGTTACTGCAGCCACATTACTGTGTTGTGTGTTGTCAGTCGTTTTAGCCACCATGTTTTGTTTAAGTTACACCAGCCACTGTATTGTGTAGAGAGTTGTTCCACCTCATGATATTGTGTTGTGGATTGTTCAGCCCACGATGCATCACGTTGTTCCAGCCACGGTATTTGGCAGCTGCCACCTCGCCTGAACTCTGCTGCAACAACCAGCCCACACAAAGAGCGACCAGACTCAGACATCAGAGCGTAAACAAGGAGTTCGGATAAATTCAGAACCTTTAAACCTGCCTGGATATATAAACCGGATCCTCTTAGTTAGGGACTCCATGCGAGGCAGCCTCCCACATATGGGACTTTGATCCCCTTTGCCACTCGAAATGAAAGCCAGGGGAGTTGGATTCTACTCGGGATAATGAAGGTAGACAGTCCTGTCTGATTCACAGCATTGGTTTAAAGCTGGTGTCTGCTCACTTCGTATATCTGATGCTATGGAGGTATTGCTAGGAGGTTTGTGTAAAGGTGTGTAGAGTTACCTGTCTGAACTTACGTGACTGTGTGTGTGTGTGTAAGTTAGTTACCATTTTGTCCTAGGCACATGTCGATTAGACACTAGACCTGTGTGTGTGTGTGTGTGTGTGTGTGTGTGTGTGTGTGTGTGTGTGTTTGTGTGTGTGTGTGTGTGTGTGTGTGTGTGTGTGGTGTGTGTGTGTGTGTGTACTCACCTATCTGTGGTTGAGGGGGACAATTCACAGCTCCTGGCCTCGCCTCTTCGCTAGTATCTACTAGATCCACTTTCTCCCTTCCTACTCCAAGAGCCTTATCGTACCTCGTCGTAAAGCTACGTATGGATCCTGTGTGTGTGAGTCGTCAACCTTCTTGCTATCAACGAACACAGAAACAATATCCTCTGTACTTCCTAAATAATACATTAACAGTGAACGTTTACAGGCTAGAATGCTAGAAGAAATATTTAACGATGTGCTCTATACTTGAGACTGTGGGACCGATTACCTCATCTTCCATGTGTTTTCTGTGGGACCGATTACCTCTTCTTCCATGTGTTCTCTGTGGGACCGATTACCTCATCTTCCATGTGTTTTCTGTGGGACCGATTACCTCTTCTTCCATGTGTTTTCTGTGGGACCGATTACCTCATCTTCCATGTGTTTTCTGTGGGACCGATTACCTCATCTTCCATGTGTTTTCTGTGGGACCGATTACCTCATCTTCCATGTGTTTTCTGTGGGACCGATTACCTGATCTTCCATGTGTTCTCTGTGGGACCGATTACCTCATCTTCCATGTGTTTTCTGTGGGACCGATTACCTCTTCTTCCATGTGTTTTCTGTGGGACCGATTACCTCATTTTTCATGTGTTCTCTGTGGGACCGATTACCTCTTCTTCCATGTGTTCTCTGTGGGACCGATTACCTCATCTTCCATGTGTGTGTGTGTGTGTGTGTGTGTGACTGTGTGTGTGACTGAGTGTGTGGCTGTGTGTGTGTGTGTGTGTGTGTGTGTGTGTGTGTGTGTGTGTGTGTGTGTGCTCACCTAGTTGTACTCACCTAGTTGAGGTTGCAGGGGTCGAGTCCGAGCTCCTGGCCCCGCCTCTTCACTGGTCGCTACTAGGTCACCCTTTCTGAACCGTGAGCTTTATCATACCTCTGCTTAAAGCTACGTATGGATCCTGCCTCCACTACATCGCTTCCCAAACTATTTCACTTCCTGACTACTCTGTGGCTGAAGAAATACTTCCTAACATCCCTGTGATTCATCTGTGTCTTCAACTTCCAACTGTGTCCCTTTGTTGCTGTGTCCCATCTCTGGAACATCCTGTCTTTGTCCACCTTGTCAATTCTTCTCAGTATTTTGTATGTCGTTATAATGTCCCCCCTACCTCTCCTGTCCTCCAGTGTCGTCAGGTTGATTTCGCTTAACCTCTCCTCGTAGGACATACATCTAAGCTCTGGGACTAGTCTTGTTGCAAACCTCTGCACTTTCTCTAGTTTCTTTACGTGCTTGGCTAGGTGTGGGTTCCAAACTGGTGCCGCATACTTCAATATGGGCCTAACGTACACGGTGAACAGGGTCCTGAACGATTCCTTATTAAGATGTCGGAATGCTGTTCTGAGGTTTGCTAGGCGCCCATATGCTGCGGCAGTTATTTGGTTGATGTGCGCTTCAGGAGATGTGCCTGGTGTTATACTCACCCCAAGATCTTTTTCCTTGAGTGAGGTTTGTAGTCTCTGGTCCCATAGACTGTACACCGTCTGCGGTCTTCTTTCCCCTTCCCTAATCTTCATGACGTTGTACTTGGTGGGGTTGAACCCCAGGAGCCAATTGCTGGATCAGGTCTGCAGCCTGTCCAGATCCCTTTGTAGTTCTTCCTGGTCTTCGATCGAATGAATTCTTCTCATCAACTTCACGTCATCTGCAAACAGGGACACTTCGGAGTCTATTTCTTCCGTCATGTCGTTCACAAATACCAAAAACAGCACTGGTCCTAGGACTGACCCCTGTGGGACCCTGCTGGTCACAGGCGCCCACTCTGACACCTCGCCACGTACCATGACTCGCTGCTGTCTTCCTGACAAGTATTCCCTGATCCATTGCAGTGCCTCCCCTGTTATCCCTGCTTGGTCCTCCAGTTCTTGAACTAATCTCTTGTGTGGAACTGTGTTAAACGCCTTCTTGCAATCCAAAAAATGCAATCCACCCACCCCTCTCTCTCTTGTCTTACTGCTGTCACCATGTCATTGAACTCCAGTAGGTTTGTGACACAGGATTTCCCGTCCCTGAAACCATGTTGGTGCTGTTGATGAGATCATTCCTTTCTGGGTGTTCTACCACTCTTCTCCTGATAATCTTCTCCATGACTTTGCATACTATACATGTCAGTGACACTGGTCTGTAGTTTAGTGCTTCATGTCTGTCTCCCTTTTTAAAGATTGGGACTACATTTGCTGTCTTCCATGCCTCAGGCAATCTCCCTGTTTCGATAGATGTATTGAATATTGTTGTTAGGGGTACACATAGCGCCTCTGCTTCCTCTCTCAGGACCCATGGAGAGATGTTATCCGGCCCCATTGCCTTTGAGGTATCTAGCTCACTCAGAAGCCTCTTCACTTCTTCCTCGGTTGTGTGCACTGTGTCCAGCACATGGTGGTGTACCCCACCTCTCCGTCTTTCTGGAGCCCCTTCTGTCTCCTCTGTGAACACTTCTTTGAATCTCTTGTTGAGTTCCTCACATACTTCACTGTAATTTCTTGTGTGTGTGTGTGTGTGTGTGTGTGTGTGTGTGTGTGTGTGTGGCTGTTTTTTTGTTTTGTGTGTGCGTGTGTTGGTTTAATCTTAATTTTATCAATTAGATTTAAACGCAGGTGTACAAGTTTTTACACATATTTAAATAACAGTTTACGTTTAGCATACTTTCTTGTGCTTATTTGAAAGTATTTGCCCCTTTACACTTACTGAGTTATCTTTACACTTACTGAGTTATCTTTGCACTTACTGAGCTATTTTACAATTACTGAGTTATCTTTACACTTACTGAGTTATCTTTACACTTACTGAGTTATCTTTACACTTACTGAGTTATCTTTACAATTACTGAGTATCTTACACTTACTATTACTTTACACTTACTGAGTTATCTTTACAATTACTGATTATCTTACACTTACGATTATCTTTACAATTACTGAGTTATCTTTACACTTACGATTATCTTTAACTTACTGAGTTATCTTTACACTTACTGAGTTATCTTTACATTACTGGTATACTGGAGTTATCTTTACACTTACTGAGTTATCTTTACACTTACTGAGTTATCTTTACAATTACTGAGTTATTTTACACTATGAGTTATCTTACACTTACTGAGTTATTCTTACACACTTACTGAGTTATCTTTACAATTACTGAGTTATCTTTACACTTACTGAGTTATCTTTACACTTACTGAGTTATCTTTACACTTACTGAGTTATCTTTACAATTACTGAGTTATCTTTACAATTACTGAGTTATCTTTACACTTACTGAGTTATCTTTACACTTACTGAGTTATCTTTACACTTACTGAGTTATCTTTACAATTGCTGAGTTATCTTTACACTTACTTAGTTATCTTTACACTTACTGAGTTATCTTTACATTACTGAGTTATCTTTACACTTACTGAGTTATCTTTACAATTGCTGAGTTATCTTTACACTTACTGAGTTATCTTTACACTTACTGAGTTATCTTTACAATTACTGAGTTATCTTTAAACTTACTGAGTTATCTTTACACTTACTGAGTTATCTTTACACTTACTGAGTTATCTTTACACTTACTGAGTTATCTTTACACTTACTGAGTTATCTTTACAATTACTGAGTTATCTTTACAATTACTGAGTTATCTTTACACTTACTGAGTTATCTTTACACTTACTGAGTTATCTTTACACTTACTGAGTTATCTTTACAATTACTGAGTTATCTTTACACTTACTGAGTTATCTTTACAATTGCTGAGTTATCTTTACACTTACTGGGTTATCTTTACAATTGCTGAGTTATCTTTACACTTACTGAGTTATCTTTACACTTACTGAGTTATCTTTACAATTACTGAGTTATCTTTACACTTACTGAGTTATCTTTACAATTGCTGAGTTATCTTTACACTTACTGAGTTATCTTTACACTTACTGGGTTATCTTTACACTTACTGAGTTATCTTTACAATTGCTGAGTTATCTTTACACTTACTGGGTTATCTTTACAATTGCTGAGTTATCTTTACAATTACTGAGTTATCTTTACAATTGCTGAGTTATCTTTACAATTACTGAGTTTTTACACTTACTGAGTTATCTTTACAATTACTGAGTTATCTTTACACTTACTGAGTTATCTTTACAATTACTGAGTTATCTTTACACTTACTGAGTTATCTTTACACTTACTGAGTTATCTTTACACTTACTGAGTTATCTTTACAATTACTGAGTTATCTTTACACTTACTGAGTTATCTTTACAATTACTGAGTTATCTTTACAATTACTGAGTTATCTTTACACTTACTGAGTTATCTTTACACTTACTGAGTTATCTTTACAATTACTGAGTTATCTTTACACTTACTGAGTTATCTTTACACTTACTGAGTTATCTTTAGGCTTACTGAGTTATCTTTACACTTACTGAGTTTTCTTTGCACTTACTGAATTATCTTTACACTTACTGAGTTATCTTTACGCTTACTTAGTTACTCTTTTCACCCTTTCTTGGTACTGGTGAGGGCGCTGTATAGCCCATGTGGCTTAGCGCTTCTTTTTGATTATAATAATAATAATAATAAACTGGTACTGGTGATATTTTATACGGTGTGCCAAGCCTCTTACTTTCGTGAAAAGTAGTTGAAGAGTGCAGGTTGCAAAGCAGTTCCTCTAACATTTTCCTGGCTCATGTTATGATGTTTCTCTCTCGCCTACGTTTCCTGGGAATACAGTTCAAGGACTATCCCAGCAGTGAAAATTCTCTGTATAGTCCATAACTTCTTGGCAAATAGAACACAAAGAGTAATAGTAAACAGAGTAAAGTCTGAGGCGGCTACAGTGAAAAGCTCTGTTCCACGAGGCACAGTACTCGCTCCCATCCTATTCGTCATCCTCATATCTGACACAGACAGATGTGAGATATAGCTCCGTGTCTTCCTTTGCTAATGACACCCGGATTGCCATGATAGTGACCTCCATCGAAGACACTGTAAGACTCCAAAGCAGTCATGAACCAAATCTTCAAATGGGCCACTGAAAACAATATGAAGTTCAATAAAGAGAAATTTCAACTACTCAGACATGGAAAACTTAAGGAAATTAAAACTGCATCAGGATATTCAGGAAATTTTAGCCATACAATAGAGAGAAAAAGTAAAGTGAAGGACCTGGGAGTGATAATGTCAGAGGATCTCACCTTCAACAACGTATCTGCCGCATCTACTAGGAAAATGATATGATGGATAATGATGATGATTCTCTTCAAATCGCTTGTTCTCTCTGTGCTGGAATATTGCTGTACACTAACTGACCCCTTCAAGGCAGGCGAAACTGCTGACCTGGAGAGTGTACAAAGAACTTTCACGGCACACATAAGTACGATAAGGCACCTAAATTACTGGGAACTGTTGAAGTCCCTTGACGTGTGTTCCCTGGAACGCAGGAGAGAGAGATACATGATAATATACACTTAAAAAATCCTAGAGGGATTAGTACCAAACTTGCACACGAAAATCACTCCCTATGAAAGCAAAAGACTCGGTAAGAGATGCAACATTCCCCAAATGAAAAGCAGGGCGCCACGATTACACTGAGAGACAACACAATAAGCGTCAGGGACCCAAGACTGTTCAACTGCCTCCCAGCATATATAAGGAGGATTACCAATAGACTCCTGGCTGTTTTCAGGAAGGCACCGGACAGGCACCTAAAGTCAGTACCCGACCAACCGGGCTGTGGTTCGTACGTCACTGTGCGTGCGGCCAGCAGTAACAGCCTGGTTGATCAGACCCTGATCCACCACGAGGCCTGGTCTCAGACCGAGCAGCGGGGGCGTTGACCCCTGAAACCCTCTCCAGGTGTAATTTTGTCTGCCTTTAAAGGAAATGATAAAGTTCGGCAATATTTTAGTCTCGAGAATAGAAGTACCGTAAAGAGTATCATCGTTGTTTTATTTTCAAAGTTCTGGTTACCCAACCTATCATTTTTTCCTTGGGGCTGTGAGACTAATACACTGTTGTCATTTTTTAAACTCAATATCTCACATTATTACTTCTAAGTCCCTCGCATTTCTCATCTGCTCTATTTTATGCTTAGTTCTAGTTATTACTGCTTGGGTTTATTCGTAGCTTGGTAAATGAAACTAGTACTCGCTAAATTTCATTTTGTTTGCTTTGGGCCACTCCAAACACTGGTTTATGTCAAATTGGAGATGTGTCTTCAACAGATGTCACTCTCAAGCACATTCTGGTACCGTTGCAAAGGATGATACACTGGCGAGGGGTGTGGGTGTCGGGTGTGGTTGAGGGGGGTTAGATAAGGGGTGACTGTGGGGGGTTAGGGGGTGAAGGGAAGTGTTAGTAAAGGGTGTGGCTCACCTGAGAGGTGGGTTGAAGGGTGCATGTGGAGAGGAACAGCTGGGTGTATAAATGGGGTTTTTAGCGATGTATAACGAGTGTAAAGGTACGTACAAACTACTGTGGAACGTGTGGGTGGAACGTGAGGGCAGAACGTGTTGTTTCAGAAGAGGATAGGCAGACAATATGTGGCCAGATGGATAGCGAGCGAATGTGAGAGGGGGGTGGGAGGTAGGCTGGCTGGGCAGGTATGGAGGTGGCAGGGTGATGGAGGAGTGAGTGGGCGGTAGGAAGCGTGTACGTGGGCAGCAGGTGGATGGGTGGGTGGGTGTGGGCGCGATGAGAGGGAGGCGAGAGTGGGCTGGAGGGCAGGTAAGCACAAGGTACCTAGCCAGGGTGGTACCTAGCCAGGGTGAGGTTGCAAGGTGGGATGGTCTCAGCTGACGCCCATGTCAACACGCTTTCACAAATACTTAAATCCCACTGTTATCATACACTCAGCCACCAGAAACATAATGCATCACAAAATCCACATCCACACGTCGTCAAATAAATAAATAAAAAATAACTAAGAAGCTACATCCCAGCGTGCATTCATAAATGACAGCAGCAGTAGCAGCCTTTTACACATTATTCGACAACGAACGCACGAAGAAAACGAAAAAAAGGTCTACGAATGCTCCTCTTTGGAAAACAAAGCTCATTCATTCATTACAGCTAAAAATACTCTCAAATCAGTGCGCACTCATCATGGGAGATTGCCACACAGGATAACAACTCTCCCGCGGGCTCTCCCACTCGCAACACTTACGAATGATCGAAACATTGGCGGAAAAGGTGTGGTAGTGCGAGTAAATTTCTCGTGGTTCTTGCATCGGAGGAAGAGCTCGCCATCTGGGCCGCGGTCAAAGCTCTCCGGCTATTTCGTGCACAATTTCGCAATTTTTTTTCTCTCTCAGTTTTTCTTCTCTGTTTCCAATTATTTTTTTTGTTTCTTCCTCTTCTTTTCACTGTCTCACTTGAAAGGAGCCGCGAGTTGCTATCCCAGGTCCTTCAGGAGAGAGAGAGAGAGAGAGAGAGAGAGAGAGAGAGAGAGAGAGAGAGAGAGAGAGAGAGAGAGAGAGAGAGAGAGAGAGAGAGAGAGAGAGAGAGAGAGAGAGAGAGAGAGAGAGAGAGAGAGAAAGAGAGAGAGCTATGGCCTCACCTCCTTTAACCCTCACCAAGAGGGCCGTAATTAACACACTAAGTATCAAAATTTCCTCCAGGCTGCATGGGCGCCCTTGTTCCAATTACTTCTGGCCGACGCATGCCCAGGTAACGATCGTCAGCGCCATGTTCGCCCGTCCTCACCCGGATCATCCAAGTGTTCCACCATAATTCTCCCAGAAAAAAAAAGAGAAGCTGGTATATACGCAAGAGTGCGTGGCGGCGGCAGTGCCACCAATAGCCTGATCGATCAGGCCAGCACGCCAGGAAGCCTGGTCTGTGGGAGCCAGAAAAAAAGGTCACAGGGGTAAAAAATTCACGGAAAGAAAGTCAAAACCTAACCTAACCTAACCTAAATAAAATGTGCCTTTTTTTTATCACCCAGTCAAAATTTGTGACTTTTTTCTGTGACTTATTTTCTCCTGTGGCTTTTATTCTGGACACCGGTCTGTGACCGGGCCACGGGGGATGCAGTGACCTCTAGAAGCAACAACAGGTTACCTTACATGTACCTATTAAAAATAAATAGGTGTTACCGCTATAATGCTGCTAGTTTCACTCTGAGATTAAGCTGGAGCCGAACATTTCTCGCATTCGCACATGTTAAAAAAAAGTGATGGGAGAATATACGAGTTTTTTTTTATTCTTATGGATTTAGAAGTTAACAGACAGGAGTGTCCCGCTTTAGAGTGCTTCGTTTTACGGCGTTTCGCCAATGCAGCGGTTTTCAATTATACCCACTCTTGATTCAGGCTTCCTACAATGATTATATTCACCACTCACTATAACCTAAGGATGAAAATAGTTGAAGATAAGTAATGTTTGCACTGCATATGCATTTTTTAGGCCTAGCTCTATTGCTCTATTGTTATCAGGCTTTTATATGCATCTGAAAGTGAAAAATAATATGTTCCACTTTACAGCAGTAACCCTGGCCCTAACCTGCCGTATAAGGGAGGCCCTATTAAAAATAAATAGAAGATATTTCCTGGAGTATTTCAGTTCAGTCTCTTAATTTCTGAAAGCCTCTCTGAGCACGGTTGCAAGAGGTGAAAACACGATTTAAACGAAGAACGAATATGACTTAAACGAAGTTTAATCACAACTTAAACGCGGTCTTAACATGGTTTAAACGCGGTCTAAACACGGCTTAAACTTGGCTTGAACATGGTTTGAACGGAGTTAGGAAGAGATGAGAGGGGTTGAGGTCAATCCACTATGTCAATCCACGCCACCTGCCACACCACCTGCCACACGGCCACACCATCTGTCACACGCCCACACTACCTGCCACATGCCCCCACCACCTATCACACGTCCCCACCACCTGTAACACGCCCACACCAAATGCCACACACACCACCATCTGGCACACAACCATACCACCTGCCACACTTCCTCACCACAAGGCACAGGTCCACACCACCTGCTACACTCCTCACACGCCCAACCACCTGTAACACTACCGCACCACCTGCCACACACATTACCTGCCATACTACCTGTCACACACTCTCACCACCTGACACCCCCATCACCTGTTACACACCTATACTACCTGTCACACACTCACACCACCTGTCACACACCTACACGACCTGTCACACTACCTACCAAACGTTCCCACCACCTGTTACACACCCACACCATTTGTAACATAGTCATATACAAACACCACATGTCACACACCCACACCACCTGCCACACACCCACACCACCTGCCACACACCCACACCACCTGTTACACACACACACATCACCTGCTACGCACTCACACCACCTGCCACACGCCCACACCACCTGCCACACACCCACACTACCTGCCACACACCCACACCACCTGTTACACACACACACCACCTGTCACACGCCCACACCACCTGCCACACACCCACACTACCTGCCACACACCCACACCACCTGTTACACACACACACCACCTGCCACACGCCCACACCACCTGCCACACATCCACACCACCTGCCACACACCCACACCACCTGTCACAGATGGTGAGTACTTTAATAAAAGCGTTTCTATGCTCTTGGACCCACCTCTCAACGTTTTGCTGGGCTACAGCTCTTGAACCCACCTCTCAACCTGCTGCTCGCTGACAGCTGTTGGGCCCACCTCTCAACCTTTTGTTGACTGACATCTCTTGGACCCACCTCTCAACGCTTTGCTGGGTTGTAGCTCTTGGACCCACCTCTCAACCTGTTACTCGCTGACAGTTCTTACAATTTTAGACTGTATATTCAGTGGTAATTCTGTGTTGGTGTTGTGTACGTAGTGTTCCGCGTCTGTCTGCGGCTGAGCGTTGAAGTGTTGCTTAACGTCACTACCGGTCATCTGTTCATCGTTGTTATATTGTTCTAGTTCCCCTAGTGTGGAATAATCTGCTAGTGTCAGTTCTAGAATCTATTTTGTATCCTCCGAGTGTGTAACAGCCTGTCTGTGTCAACTCTGTCTGTTCCTCGAGTCTATTGTCTATCAACCGAGTGTCGTTATATCAAGCTCTCGCAATCTCTCTCTCTCTCTCTTCTCTCTCTCTCTCTCTCTCTCTCCCTCCGTAGCTGTTCCTTAGCTTCAGAATCAGCTATGTAACATGTTTTCTGTTTCAGAAACAACTGTGATTCATATTATTCAAACATTATGATTTTTCATTTTTTTTTACTAGCATATTCAAGGTGAGGGCTCCACGCCTGCGTTGCGAACTCGAGGGTTGTTGGGTTACAGCCTTACTGGCTATCACTCATGTTTTAGGACTGCTAACGAGCGCTTTCCACGTTATTCACCCTGCGTCTACTTTTAGGGACGTGTTTAGGGGCTGTTGAGAGTTCAGGCGTTTATCTGCCCTACTTCCCGGTCTCCGGATTAGGTTGGACAAGGACCTGCCTAGTATGGGCCGATAGACCTGTTACAGTGTTCTTTCTTATGTATTTTTAATGCAGTATGTGGTCCTTTATTAGCGACTTTTCGACGTTTCGTCCTTTTTTTCTAGTACCAAACACGTCTATTCGTGATTCCCTAAAGCTCACTACGAGGGCTAAATTTCGTCAGTAAAGGATTACAGTATATTTAAATTTGTGTTTCTCTTTCTTCCCTCCCTCACATAGTTGAGGTCCAGGTTAGTCATGGTACTTGATCCTAACGCCCAGGTGTTTTTCCTTGCTTGACCCGGGTTGTTGCTGTAGTGCTTAAGAGATTAACCTAGTGACGAGGTTTCGATCCGTACTGGACTATTGCCAAGATGCAAAAATGTTCCAGGATGTGGCGAAATGTCGTCATAAGGTTTCTCTGCGATGTGTAGATTCTGGGTGAATTGTTTCAGCCACGGTATTACGACTTATTTTTCTTCACATTTGCCACTCCCTCGGGAGCTAGGGACGGAGTCACCCTTCGGAAAAGATCAGTGTCGAGATATCGTTCCAGTCGAATATATTATTTGCATCAACACTGCTGGATTCCGTGAGTCGCTTACCACCCTTGTGATCCCTACTGTCTGTGGCCTTGCATCCTCGCCCATTTTCCACACCTTATATTTGGATTGCAATCGAGTAGCCACTTTGCAGACCACTCCTGCTCTCTATCCAAGACTGTATTCTGTTCATTGTCATTATTTATGATTGTTTATCAGTGATTGATTGAGGGTTCGGTTTGTGTTGGGAAGGTGCTGTTTGAGTGTAAGTATATTTAGGTACAGGTACAGATACGTAATCGTAAGAACACATACTTACATAATACCACGGTTGCAAATATACTCACTTCCCAGGGGTTCTAACCCCACCCGTACAGTGGTTTAATTATGAGACATAGTAACAAATACGTAAATTACATAAGATAACCTCTCAAAAAGTCAAAGTGACTTATTACCACTGGGGCCCATCATGTAATATCACGTAAAGCTTTGGTTTAAATAACACTGCTGATTATAACCTTAAAAATTAAAACAGCTAAGAAATTCACCTGTGTAAATATCATTTACATTTAAAAAAGATACAATATGGATAAAGTGAACTGAGTTATTTACATAAACATTAACGAAAGGATCAGCTTACAATAATAGGTACACCAATGTTAACTATACTTAAAATCACTCTCCTCCCTTTCTGTAGCTTCATTCATTAGGTGTGTTTTAGCTCTCTTCCTGAACTGTGTGTGTGTGTGTGTGTGTGTGTGTGTGTGTGTGTGTGTGTGTGTGTGTGTGTGTGTGTGTGCGTGTGAGCGAGCTTACCTATTTAAGGTTACGTGTGTGGGGGGTGAGTGAGTGGGGGAGAGTTAATTAGAAGGTTGGATGTGGGCTGGCATTGGTGTGGGCGTGGGTCAGGTCGTGTGAATGTGAGGGCGGCTGGCAGGTGTGCAACCGCATGAGCGTGGGCGGGCGTGGGCGTGCGAGTGGTGGCAGGTGGAGGTGTGGGCGTGTGAATGGGTGTTGCAACAGCGCGGGCGTGGATGATAGAGGGCAGGTGGCAAATGGTGAGCCAGCAAAAAACGCACATGTGTGTGTGTATGTATGTGTGTGTGTGTGTGTGTGGTGTGTTGTGTGTGTGTGTGTGTGTGTGTGTGGTGTGTGTGTGTGTGTGTGGTGTGTGTGTGTGTGTGTGTGTGTGTGTGCACGCTGGCCCTGGCGGCCGTACTGGCGCCACTGTGTCGGGCCAGAGACGAAGCAGCTCTGCAAGTTCAGGCTGAAGTATTTTTTACTCTCTCTCTCTCTCTCTCTCTCTCTCTCTCTCTCTCTCTCTCTCTCTCTCTCTCTCTCTCTCTCTCTCTCTCTTCTCTCTTTCTCTCTTCCACACAGGAGAGACAACACGCAGGTAAATACACAAGAGTACATGAGAGAAACAGGTAACAAGAGGACTTTAAAAGTCCTGACCGAGGCCTCGCGGCTTAGAAGGATTATCAACTTCTGTGTAGATTAAAGAATATCATGCATTATCTAAATGTTTGAATCAAGGATAGTAAGCCAGAAGGCTCTCTTCCCACCCTCCTCTCCTTCCGACCGCTGCCGATGTAGTTTCTGAACCAGCATCATGAGTCCCTTGATTTCAGTTTGCCTATGTTAAGTATCTTGGTGCATGAAATAATTGTATTGTCTTTGTGCTTACAGCTTCAGAGGATAATTTGTTCCATTATCTATAATTCTATTTTAAAACCTTTTTTTTATTTACCTACGTTCGAATGCATCTTTTAACTTTATGCTTCACTCCACTGTTTCGAATTATAGATTCGAAACAGCGTGAGTGCTTCAAAATCATTCAGTATCTTGAAGTGAGTCTTTCTTTATAATGTTTTTGGAGACCATAAACTGGATGACATTTTTTTTAAATGCGGTTCTAAAAATTGCATTATGGAGAATTAGTAAGGCTTGTGGTGTTTTGTTCTCGAAATTCATAGTTATGAGGACTAGTATTATGCTAGCGTTGCTTCTCACAGATAAGCATTGAATGGTACTTTGTAGTTATTGTTGACGATCACTCCAAGGTCCTATTCTTCTCTTTTCTCGGATAATTATCAGTGTGCTCTGGAAGGCGCATTTTCCCCAATTTTGTGTTATCTGCAAATTTTTCTATCTTAGGTGTGAGCCCCATGTCAAGAATATTTATATATATTGTGAAGAGAATTGTACCAAGATTCGATGTTCCAGGAACTCTTCCGTTTACGTCTAGCCACTCAGACACCTCTCCATTCAGTACCACTCCCTGATTTCCATTAGTGATCCGGACATGGAGTTTGTCTCCTATATCATACGCCTTTTTGGCCAGCACTTTTCGATGGGGTTCCTTGCCTAATTTTTTTTTTAATGAAGATGTTCGACATCCGTTGCTATTATATGTCCGTGTTTATATTTATGCAATTAAATAATCTGAGTAAGTTAGCAAAGCATGATCTTTAATTGCGAAATTCATGTTGATTTCTAGTTAATAAATCATGACGTTACAGGAAAATTATCGATCTTGGCCCCAATATGAGTCGCTGTTTACTTAAAATTTATGTTAAGCTGGTGGGACAATAGCTGAGGGCACAAGTTTTATCTCATTTTTTTGAATACTTGGGTAACGTTTGCTAACTTTCAGTCTTGAGGCACCTTACCATATCTCTTACTAGGTAATTGATTTGGTATTTGTGTTAGTTGACAGCTCTTATAGGCAGTTCATGTAGTCTGCTTGATTTATTTATATTCAGATTTTTTCCTGAGCATTTTAAAAAATCAAGGAGGCTAATTTCGTTAATAATTTTTTTTTTTTCGATTCTGAACCTAAAAGGAAATTTTGCGACCTGGGAATGTTAGTGTCGTGTTCAGCTGTAAATCGAGACCCTGAATGTTGCGTTGAGTGTATCTGTCGTTCTGTTTTTCGTCCGTTATGCCTGGTTAAGTGTCCTGTCCATGTTTTCACCTTTTTACTCCAGAAATATCTGAGAGGATTCTTTTGAATTACGTCTGATGTACAAAGTTCGACTTTCAAATTTTTGTTTAGCATTCCTAGTTTTTCTCTCGTCTCATCTTTATATTGTCAGTTCGGTCTTTCAGGTTGTCAGTCAATTTAAATTCCTTATAATCGTTTTTTTTTTCAGCCTATCAACTCGTCTAGCTGTTTTGTCATCTAGTCTGTCGTTGCTTTATCCTTTCCACGCTTTCTTGTTCTTGCTACATTACCCCTTTCGATATCTGGAATTATGATTTTTAAATCTGGTCACATTTCTTCTACAATGTTTGGATTTAGTAGTCAGATTCAATTTATATTACTAATATCATCATAATGTTATTCCGGATCTCAAGTTTGTGGTTTTATTTTGCATCGATGGATGTTGTGATGTTTCCTAGTTTACCTGCCACCTCTCATAATTGGAGGAAAAAAGTCACTATCTGTGGTCAGAACGAGATCCAGTTAATTGTTGCCACGAGTGGTTAACATAACAACTTGTGTTAGAAAGCTGTTTTGATTCATGGTAGCAAGTCTGGTTACCTGACTGACTGTTGTAGTTTATGTTAGGGGCATTTAAGTCACCAACAGTTATTCCCTCTGTGTTTTTACTTTATTTAAGATAGCGATGTACTCCACCGAGCATATATTTTTTTTCGTGCCTAGAATTTTGGTATCTGTGGAGTCATTGTTTCTTTATAGTGCTTTGGAAATTCAGTCGAATGAAAGTCATAGATAACATACATTTTTTTTTGTGCTAGTGGCAGCATTAATGAAAATAATGAATGCAGACGAAAACTATTTCTGCTGTTAAATAGCTGTTTGGACTAAACCAAGTCACTCTTATGAACGTGTGTGCTGAGAATTCGTCCCTCTTTTCCAGAATATACTACAAGAAGCAAGTAGAGTACATAATGAGGGGACAGGACACAGGAAGAGTACACAGGGAGTGAGAAAGACGCAGAGTTCATAGGGAAGCGCAAAATGCTGATACATTACATGGACGAGATGCAGGTAGATAGGCAGGGAAGCAGACTATTTATGTCGCTATTTATTTGTGATGCCTCTTCCTATTGATGAGGGGCTCTTGATCTACGGAATCGAATCTGTGCTCCAGTTTCCTGAATTGAGCCCGAATGCCTTCCATCCTTCACCCCACCCGCGACACGTCCTGTATAAACCCTTCTAGTTTAACGCTCCCTCATAATAATAATAATAATAATAGTGATACCTGCTTAAGCTCCTTACTGCTCTGCCTGCTGAAACTGCTGCTGCTGCTGCTGCTGCTGCTGCTGCTGCTGCTGCTGCTGCTGCTGCTGCTGCTGCTGCTGCTGCTGCTGCTGCTGCTGCTGCTTCTTGTAGTGTTGATACTGCTGGCTTCGCTGTTGTTATTGCTGATCTTGTTGTAGCTGAGGGTACTGTTGCTGTGGCTTCTGATATTTTTGTTGTTGCTGCTGCTGGTTTTATTGTTGCTGCTGTTAGTTTTGTTGTTGTTGCTGTTGGTGTTGTCCTTGCTATAGTTTCTATTATTGTTGTTGCTGCTGGTGTTGTTATTATTGCTGGTGCTGTTGTTGCTGCTGCTCTTGTTGTTCTTTATGCTGCTGCTGCTCCTATTGTTGCTACTTCTGGTGTTGCCACTGGTATTGTTGCTGATGGTGTTGTTGTCGTTGTTGTTGTTGCTGCTGCTGGTATTGCTGCTGTTGTTGTTGCTGATTCTTGTGTTGTCCCTTGCTACTGCTGATGTTTTTCCTGGTGTTGGTGTTGCTGCTGAAGTTGTTGCTACTACTGCAGGTGTTGCTGCTGCTGCTGGTGTTGCTGTTGAGGTTGTTGCAACTACTGCGGCTGTTGCTACTACTGCGGGTGTTGCTGCTGAGATTGTTGCTACTACTGCGGGTGTTGCTGCTGAGGCTGTAGCTACTACTGCAGGTGTTGCTGCTGCTGTTGGTGTTGCTGCTGAGGTTATTGCTACTACTGCAGGTGTTGCTGCTGGTGTTGCTGCTGAGGTTGTTGCTACTACTGCGGGTGTTGCTGCTGAGATTGGTGCTACTGCTGCGGGTGTTGCTGCTGATGTTGTTGCTTCTACTGCGGGTGTTGCTGCTGAGGTTATTGCTACTACTGCGGGTGTTGCTGCTGAGGCTGTAGCTACTACTGCAGGTGTTGCTGTTGCTGTTGGTGTTGCTGCTAAGGTTATTGCTACTACTGCGGGTGTTGCTGCTGAGGCTGTAGCTACTACTGCAGGTGTTGCTGCTGCTGTTGGTGTTGCTGCTGAGATTGGTGCTACTGCTGCGGGTGTTGCTGCTGATGTTGTTGCTTCTACTGCAGGTGTTGCTGCTGAGGTTGTTGCTACTACTGCGGGTGTTGCTGCTGAGGCTATGCTACTACTGCGGGTGTTGCTGCTGAGGCTGTTGCTACTACTGTGGGTATTGTTGCTGCTGGTGTTGCTGCTGAGGTTGTTGCTACTACTGCGGGTGTTGCTGCTGAGGTTGCTGCTACTACTGTGGGTGTTGCTGCTATTGTTATTGTTGCTGCTGGTGTTGCTGCTGCTATAGCAAAATGTTATTGATGCTGTTGCTGCTATTCTTTTTGATGCTATTGCTATTGGTATCATGTGGGGTTCGAACACGTGGATAGGGTAAAGAAATACTCACGTAGGCTGGTAGTACGTATATTACGGATAGTGTGGGAAGCGCCAAACAGCCGTGACCTGCCTCCTTGCTCTCACTAGTAAGACTGACTAACCCCAGTACCCATATGTGAGGGGGTGTTTGAAATACTGCTGTGGTCAGCAGCAATATGAATACAGACAGTGATTCACGCAGAGACGGTTGGTAGTGAGTCATCTACTGGTACACTGGTTACTGGTAACTGGTTACTAGGAACTGGTACTACTACTGAGAGCTCGGCGATGCTAACGTATGTCGTCCCGACATACAACTAATACAAACTAGAGATGGCAGGTATACGGCTTGGGCTGATTCTATACAATGTCAAAGTACACAACAATTGAACATTATAACATACATAAGTAGAATATTGGAATGGAAGCTTACGTAACTGAAACTGTAATGCAATACAAGATATAATATAACACAGCTCATCGAATGAAACTCATCAAATGAAACTCATCAAATGAAACTCAACGAATGAAACTCATCGAATGAAACTCAACATTGAGATTACACAATAGAAGTGATAAAAAAAATTTTTGATCGATCGATCTGTATTCATGTGATCTACGGATTCTGAGGAAGGAATATATACAAAGAAAGAAGTGTTTAACAGAAAGGCAGATTCGGTGCACTCAAATCTAGACTGTTAACTCTCAGAATTCGGAGAGAACGTGAACACAAAAAAAATTCTTGAATACTGATAAGTTGATACTGTAATTATTCATCTATACAGGTTATTTACATTTAACCCCAACTCTGCTAGGGTAAGATTGACATATGCAGAATGGGTGTCATCTCTGGGAGGATCAAACTCTGTTGCACTGGCTAACTCATGCTGTATTTGAGGCAAATCTGAATTGGTAGTTACAAATGATACTTGAGGATTTCTCAATACCTGTCGTGTATGTAGGGAATAACGACATTCAGGTTATTCGTCTGACTGAGTATCAGAGTAAGAGAGTACAGGATCAATAGGATTGTCAGAGTCTGTCACATTAGTCTGGGTTGGAACATCATTATCATCACATACTAACTTCATATGATCTAAATGCGATTCTTTATACTGACCAGTACTAATTTCTCTAACCTTATACTTATTACCAGTGATATGTTCAACTACTCGATAAGGACCAACAAACTTTTGATCAAGCTTTGGCATTGCAGATGTTTTGTTAAAGTTAGTCAGCATAACTCTCGAACCTACTTTGATTTTGGATGGCTTTGCTCGAGTGTTTGCGACTCTTGTAAATTCTGCTGTTGATTTATGAAGTGTTTCACGGATTCTTCTAAAAACACTTTGAGCTAAGCTGGTACGAGTTGCTATGAAATCATAAGACTGACTAACCCCAGTACCCATATGTGAGGGGGTTGTTTGAAATACTGCTGTGGTCAGCAGCAATATGAATACAGACAGTGATTCACGCAGAGACGGTTGGTAGTGAGTCATCTACTGGTACACTGGTTACTGGTAACTGGTTACTAGGAACTGGTACTACTACTGAGATTGGTGCTGCTGGTGTTGCTGCTGTTAGTGTTGCTGCTGTTGGTGTTGCTGCTGTTGGTGTTGCTGCTGTTGGTGTTGCTGCTGCTGATGTTGCCGCTGTTGATGTTACTACTGGTGTTGTTGCTTATGGTGTTGCTGTTTATGGTGTTAGTGTTTATGGTGTTGCTGTTGTTGGTGTTGCTGTTGTTGGTGTTGCTGTTGGTGTTGCTGGTGTCGATGCTGTTATTGCTGCCATTACTGGTGTTAGTGTTTCTGTTTTTTTTGTATTCCTGTTGGTGTTGCTGCTGGTATTTTTGTTCCTTCTGTTTCTGTTGTTGCTGTTCCTTTTGATGTGGCTGTTTGCTGTTGTTGCTGCTTCTCCTGCTGTAGTTGCTCCTGCTTCTGTTGTTTCTGCTGTTGATCCTGCTTCTGTTGTTTCTGCTGTCCATCCTGCTCTGTTGTTTCTGCTGTTGATCCGGCTTCTGTCGTTTCTGCTGTTGATCCTGCATCTGTTTTTCTGCTGTTGATCCTGCTTCTGTTTTTTCTGCTGTTGATCCTGATTCTGTTGTTTCTGCTGTTGATCCTGCTTCTGTTGTTTCTGCTGTTGTTTCTGCCTCTATTGTTTCTGCTGTTGATCCCGCTTCTGTTGTTTCTGCTGTTGATCCTGCATTTGTTGTTTCTGCTGTTGATCCTGCTTCTGTTGTTTCTGCTGTTCATCCTGCATCTGTTGTTTCTGCTGTTCATCCTGCATCTGTTGTTTCTGCTGTTCATCCTGCATCTGTTGTTTCTGCTGTTGATCCTGCTTCTGTTGTTTCTGCTGTTCATCCTGCATCTGTTGTTTCTGCTGTTCATCCTGCTCTGTTGTTTCTGCTGTTGATCCTGATTCTGTTGTTTCTGCTGTTGATCCTGCTCTGTTGCTTCTGCTGTTAATTCTGCCTCTATTGTTTCTGCTGTTGATCCCGCTTCTGTTGTTAATGCTGTTGATCCTGCATCTGTTGTTTCTGCTGTTGATCCTGCTTCTGTTGTTTCTGCTGTTGATCCTGATTCTGTTGTTTCTGCTGTTGATCCTGATTCTGTTGTTTCTGCTGTTGATCCTGCTTCTGTTGTTTCTGCTGTTGATCCTGATTCTGTTGTTTCTGCTGTTGATCCTGCATCTGTTGTTTCTGCTGTTGATCCTGCTTCTGCTGTTTCTGCTGTTGATCCCGCTTCTGTTGTTTCTGCTGTTGATCCTGCTTCTGTTGTTTCTTCTGTTGATACTGCCTCTGTTGTTTCTGCTGTTGATTCTGTCTCTGTTGTTTCTGCGATTTATCCTGCATCTGTTGTTTCTGTTGTTGATCCGGCTTCTGTTGTCTCTGCTGTTGATTATGCCTCTGTTGTTTCTGCTGTTGATTCTGTCTCTGTTGTTTCTGCGATTTATCCTGCCTCTGATGTTTCTGCTGTTGATCCTGCTTCTGTTGTCTCTGCTGTTGATTCTGCCTCTGTTGTCTGCTGTTGATTTTGCCTCTGTTGTTTCTGCGATTTATCCTGCATCTGTTATTTCTGTTGTTGATCCGGCTTCTTTTGTTTCTGCTGTTGATTCTGCCTCTGTTGTTTCTGCGATTTATCCTGCCTCTGTTGTTTCTGCTGTTGATCCTGCTTCTGTTGTCTCTGCTGTTGATCCTGCTTCTGTTTTTTCCGCTCTTCTTCCTGTTTCCTTTGTTGTCGTTGCTTCTGATTCTACTTTTGTGTCAGCCGTTGATTTTGTATTATTACTGATGCTGTTGCAGTGTTGGTGAAGCCACTGTTGCAACTAGAGCCGTTGTTGCTTCTGTGACTGTTGCGAATATCCTGTCACTGTGTCTTCACTGATGCTAATGAGAGGCTCTTGATCAAATGAATTGGAGCCTCCATTCCTTTCCTGGAATCAAATCTGATTACCCGTCACCCTTGCAATAATAATAATAATAATAATAATAATAATAATAATAATAATAATAATAATAGCGTATGTATTTCTTGGTTTTGTGTTGCTGTTATTGTTTGTGTTGGTGCTGAGGTCATTTATGTTACTTTTGTCTCTGGCATTCCTGTTGTTGCTGAGCTTAAAGATTTTGCTCTTACCTGGAGGTTATCTGGAGGTTATTCCGGGGATCAACGCCCCCGCGGCCCGGTCTATGACCAGGCCTCCTGATGGATCAGGGGCTGATCAACGAGGTTGTTACTGCTGGCCGCACGTAGTCCAACGCACGAACCACAGCCCGGCTGATCCGGCACTGACTTTAGGTATCTGTCCAGCTCTCTCTTGAAGGCAGCCAGGGGTTTATTGGCAATTCCCCTAATGCTTGATGGGAGGCTGTTAAACAGTTTTGGGCCCCGGACACTTATGGTGTTTTCCCTTAGTGTACCAATGGCGCCCCTACTTTTTATTGGGGGCATTTTGCATCGCCTGCCCAGGCTTTTACTTTCGTAGGGAGTGATTTCTGTGTGCAGATTTGGGACCACTCCTTCCAAGATTTTCCAAGTGTAGATTATGATATATCTCTCCCTCCTGAGTTCCAACGAGTACAAGTCAAGTGCTTCCAAGCGTTCCCAGTAGTTAAGGTGCTTGACAGAACTTATACGTGCAGTAAAGGATCTCTGTACACTCTCTAGATCTGCGATTTCACCTGCTTTGAATGGAGCTGTTAATGTACAGCAGTATTCTAGCCTAGAGAGAACAAGTGATTTGAAAAGGATCATCATGGGCTTGGCATCTCTCGTTTTGAACGTTCTCATTATCCATCCTATCATTTTCTTTGCACGTGCGATCGTGACACTGTTGTGATCCTTGAAAGTGAGATCCTCAGACATTACTACTCCCAGGTCCCTTACATTATTTTTCCGCTCTATTGTATGGCCGGAGTCAGTAGTATACTCTGTTCTAGTTATTATCTCCTCCAGTTTTCCATAACGGAGTAGTTGGAATTTGTCCTCATTGAACATCATATTGTTTGCTGTTGTTGTTACAACTGCTGTTCTTACTTCAAGTTATTTATATTGGTAGTGTTACTATTTTTGCTACTGTTTGTTGTTGTTTTTGGTTGCTGGTGTTTTTCTTGTTATTATTGCTTTTGTTGTTATTATTGTTGTTTTGATGTCACTGATGTCGCTGCAACTGTTGTTCTTAATTCTTGTTGTTATTTCTGTTGGTAGAGCTGCTGTTTTTACTACTGTTTTTACTACTGTTTGTTGTCGTTTTGTTTGCTGGTGTTTTTCTTGTTATTATTATTGCTGTTGTTTTTGTTATTGTTGTTGATAATGTTGCCGTTGTAGTACTGTTATTATTGCTGCAGGCGGGTGGCTCCTAGGCTGGATCAAAGACTGTTTGTTCAACAGAAAGTTTAATGTTGTGTTGCAAGGTCTTTGAAGCGTAACTAAAGACTTTTGAATTAGGACACCCACTGGGAGGTGTCCTCTGCCGATCTTATTCATATATTTATTCAGTGCTTTACCTAGTGTTATGTCTGGCCAGTTCTGTTAATATATCACTATTCACTCGCCATGAGTACAAATCCCTCCCGTTTCGTGGTTTATGATTGTATCGTTTGCTTTATTGATTATAATGATTCACAGGTTCTGATTGGTATCAGAACCTGGCTTATCGTATCAGATGGGAAGTCGAAGATGCTTAGTAGGCGTCCTTCCCTACTGAAAAATCTTTGTCCTTTGTAAATATGCTCACGCAAACTCATCCACACATCTGCTCAGAAGCTCCTACAAATATTCTTCACTCCAGGTGAGCACTCCTCCAAATGGATCATAGAAATTGAAACTGACCTCCATAACTGACCAGATACAGGTATTTGGGATTTGAAATCCCCTCTATTTGGATGTGTTGTGACAAGACTGTGTCGATAATGCGATGACAGGCTCAGAGTACTTACAGCTGTAGAAAGATTTCTTCCAGGGGATGGAGCTAATGTAAAAATTCTGAGTATGTTGTATTTTGCTTACATCAGATCACTGGATGAATATACAGCGCCCTTGCTTTTTCTTGTGTTAGATTGGAAGACCTTGAGATTTTAAGCACGGTGTTAATAGGCTCACGTAAACTCATCCACACCCTTGCACAGAAGCTCCCAAAGTATTCTTCACCCCAGGTGAGCACTCATCCAAATTGATCATAAAAATTAGATATGATCTCCAAATTACTCAAATACATTGATTTATGACAGTAAGACGAGAGCGACACTTCCTAGTACCATGGGAAATTACATCTTTCCGAAGCACTATTCCTCATTCCCTCCCAAAGCTTCGTCATGAAGCTAAGCATGGTGCCTTAAGCTGAACTGGTGCTTTAGTCATACAGCACTCTATTTCTCAAATTATGCATGTTACTGATGACTCTGTTCATAATCCACTGTTATGTAAAGCGATGGTTCCTGTATGAAGCACACATCAACAACCGGGCTTCCGCTTTTCAGGCTAAACTGTTTGCTATACTCCTTGCACTCAAATATGCTCATCTGTATAAAGTTGACACATTATCCATAAATACCCTTAACTCCAGAAGTGTAAATGTGACATGCTCATATCAAAAATCAGATGAATTATAGAATTAACAATTGGCAAAAGCATATATGCCTTCAGTGAGTGAGATGGTTGAACATTTTAGCTGCCAACTCACAGTCTGAGAACCATCCATGCATCTATTATCATTCTGTCCAGAAAGAGGAACGACATACTTGTGGTACATCCAACAAAATCAGCAGACTCTTGGACGTCACTACCACCCGGCGTCAGCTAGCCTACCAGTTGTGTAGATGTTAACTTTGCCAGAGGAACTATTCTCACAATTTGCGTCATTATGAGCTGAACTGCGATAAAATGAATGAATTCAGAGACAGCTCACTTACAAATGCTCAAGAACTGTCAGAGTTTTATCCAGAGTGGTATATTGCCAACCATTCTGAAAAAAAACACCCAGACTTTGCCTATTGTAAATAACTCACAACCACCTAAACTTGTTTGCGTTCAAGCATATCTTGCCAAAATATTGAGTGTTATAAATAACACACGACCACATACAGGCTACATTACAGTGTTCTGGAGGCTGAAATCGTGCCTGTATAAACAACTAGAATTAGATTTTAGATTTTGCCACCGAGGTGGCTAGTTTATTGTGCACCCCATATCCATCCTGTAGACGGTAACACAAGCGCATATGGATACACAAAAGGCCTAGAACTAGGCCCCAAAAAGGTTGACAGGAGTACATCTGGATTTGTATCTACAGTTCACTTATCTGTTATAACTTATTGCGATAGTTTCAAAATCATTAATTCGTAAATTACCATTATAGCTTGTTAGCTATCAAAACTTTGAGGTCCAGCCCCTGGACCCATTGTGTGCCTCTGTAATATTTTGACTACCGGCCATAGGATGGGTATGGGGTGACTACCTCACTCAAGATGAGTATAGATTGACTACCCCCCACGGGAGGGGTATGGGGTGACTACCTCACACACGATGGGTATACCTGGAGTTTACCTGGAGAGAGTTTCGGGGGTCAACGCCCCCGCGGCCCGGTCTGTGACCAGGCCTCCTGGTGGATCAGCGCCTGATCAACCAGGCTGTTGCTGCTGGCTGCACGCAAACCAACGTATGAGCCACAGCCCGGCTGATCAGGAACTGACTTTAGGTGCTTGTCCAGTGCCAGCTTGAAGACTGCCAGGGGTCTGTTGGTAATCCCCCTTATGTGTGCTGGGAGGCAGTTGAACAGTCTCGGGCCCCTGACACTTATTGTATGGTCTCTTAACGTGCTAGTGACACCCCTGCTTTTCATTGGGGGGATGGTGCATCGTCTGCCAAGTCTTTTGCTTTCGTAGTGAGTGATTTTCGTGTGCAAGTTCGGTACTAGTCCCTCTAGGATTTTCCAGGTGTATATAATCATGTATCTCTCCCTCCTGCGTTCCAGGGAATACAGGTTTAGAAACCTCAAGCGCTCCCAGTAATTGAGGTGTTTTATCTCCGTTATGCGCGCCGTGAAAGTTCTCTGTACATTTTCTAGGTCGGCAATTTCACCTGCCTTGAAAGGTGCTGTTAGAGTGCAGCAATATTCCAGCCTGAAGAGTGTCATCATGGGCTTGGCCTCCCTAGTTTTGAAGGTTCTCATTATCCATCCTGTCATTTTTCTAGCAGATGCGATTGATACAATGTTATGGTCCTTGAAGGTGAGATCCTCCGACATAATCACTCCCAGGTCTTTGACGTTGGTGTTTCGCTCTATTTTGTGGCCAGAATTTGTTTTGTACTCTGATGAAGATTTAATTTCCTCATGTTTACCATATCTGAGTAAATGAAATTTCTCATCGTTGAACTTCATATTGTTTTCTGCAGCCCACTGAAAGATTTGGTTGATGTCCGCCTGGAGCCTTGCAGTGTCTGCAATGGAAGACACTGTCATGCAGATTCGGGTGTCATCTGCAAAGGAAGACACGGTGCTGTGGCTGACATCCTTGTCTATGTCGGATATGACTACCGCCCGCAGGATGGGTATGGGGTGACTACCGCCCACAGGATGGGTAGGGGGTGACTACCGCCCACAGGAGGGGTATGGGGTGACTACCTCACATAGGATGGGTATGGGGTGACTACCGCCCACAGGATGGGTATGGGGTGACTACTGCCCACAGGATGGGTATGGGGTGACTACCGCCCACAGGATGGGTATGGGGTGACTAGCATTTACTGGATGGGTATGTTGTTGATTTTGTTGTTTCTCCTGATTGTTGTGTTGCAACAGCTACCGTTGCTGCTTTTGCTAAGTCTGCCGTTGTTACACTTGCCTTTACTAATGTTGCTACTTTTACCGTTGCCATAGTTGCTACGCCTACAGCTGCTACTGTTTTTATACCTGCCGCTGCTACACCTGCGAAAGCTACTGTTACTGCACCCTCCGATGCTACACCTACCGTTGCCACACCTGCTACTGCTGCTGTTGCTACACCTGCTGCTGATACTGTCGCTGCACCAATTGTTGGTACTGTTGTTACACCTGCTGCTGTTGCTTTACCCGCTGTAGTTGCTACACTTACTGCTGTTGCTGTTACTACACCCGCTGCTGGTACTGTTGCTACACCTGCTGCTGCTGCTACACCTGCTGCTGGTACTGTTGCTTCACCTGCTGCTGGTACTGTTGCTACACCTGCTGCTAGCACTGCTGCTTCATCTGCTGCTGTTGCTGCACCTGCTACTGCTGTTGCTACACCTGCTGCTGATACTGTTGCTACACCTGCTGCTGGTACTGTTGCTACACCTGCTGCTGGTACTGTTGCTACACCTGCTGCTGGTACTGTTGCTACACCTGCTGCTGTTGCTTCACCTGCTGCTGTTGCTATACCTACTGCTGGTACTGTTGCTTCACCTGCTGCTGTTGCTAAACCTACTGCTGCTGCTGTTGCTACACCTACTGCTGGTACTGTTGCTTCACCTGCTGCTGGTCCTGTTGCTTCACCTGCTGGTACCGTTGCTTCACCTGCTGCTGTTGCTCTTGCTACACCTGCTGCTGCTGCTGTTGCTACACTTGCCACTCCTACTGTTGCTACACTTGCCACTCCTACTGTTGCTACACTTGCCACTCCTACTGTTGCTACACTTGCCACTCCTACTGTTGCTACGCTTGCCGCTGCTACTCATGCTTCACTTCCTGCTGCTACTGTTGCTACACCTGCCGCTGCTACACTTACCGTTGCTACACCTGCTGCTTCTACTGTTGCTACATCTGCCCGGCTGGGGCTGTCTACAACCAGTTATACAAGTGGGTGACTCATAGACTGAGAATGGGTGGGAGTGGTCGACCGAGGGTGTACCTGGCGCCACTGGTTGTATATGCTCTTGACTAAGTGTAAATACCTCTTTACTGGGTGTAAATGCTCTTGACTAAGTGTGAATACCTCTTTACAAGGTGTAAATGCTCTTGACTAAGGGTAAATACCTCTTACTGGGTGTAAATGCTTTTTATTGAGTTCAAATACTTCACTGATGGATGTATATTCTGTAAATTGTCAATTACTGGAGTAAATACTCCATTATTGGGTGTATATTGTTTATTATTAGTGTAAATAGTCCATTACTAGATGTAAACACACATCGCTGATTGTACTCGGTCATCTGGGCCAAGATGTAGACGGGAAATGCTGTAGATTCTACCCAAAGGTGGTAATGTAGACTTACCCAGAAATGATGGTGCACATTTTTTTTCAGAAAGGGCGTAGACGGGTTTTCTAGCCAAAAATATAGTCTGTTAGACAATGAATGCATGATTTGTATGTAAGTGTATCTGGGTGTAGAGAAGTTTATTATGGAGTGTCATGTAAACTATTGCTTCAGAAGTCCATTTGTAGAGCAGGATTTATTGGTCCAAGTCGGACCGAAACGTCGGTATAAGTTTCTTTCTCCTATGTGCGGGTTATTTGTACATTGTTTCAGTCACGGTATTGTGTCTGTTTATTCTTTATTGGCTGGAGATGACAGGGTGTAGATGGGAGTGTAGGTGGGTGTTGCTAGGTACTGGAGAGCGTATTCTTCTAGTTGTGTTGGTGGAGGGATGTCGAGTCTCGTCTCCTGTGAGTGTAACCTTAGGTACAGATGTCTTAGGTAGAATACCTTGGAGAAGTGTAATGGATGCGTTGAGTGTAGCGAGTGTACTGACGGAGGACACTGCGCCTTCTGTGTATCTGTGACCTGCGATATACCTGTGAGTAGTTTCAGGAAGTTTTCCTACCCTTGCAGGCCAGTCTGGGGCCACCATACACAGCTTATTCAACCAGCTTGTTGCTGATGGAGGGTCGTCGGCCCACATAATCATCACAACCTTGATGATCTAATAGCTGGCGGAACTAGTGACCTAGTTTCCTCCTGAAAACGTTTACAGCTGTTCCAGCAATGCTAATAACCGCTGGTAGCAGCTTAAACAGTCTTGGGTCACATATGTCAATACGGTACTCTCTTATACTCTATATTCATGAGTCACGTGCTTTTCACTGGGTTTGTTTTACACTTTCCTTCCATATTTCTCACTTCAGTATGTTGTTATGGTAGTTTTAAAGATTTGTTGGTTATATATGAACAGTGAATGGTCTCTGATCTCTTTTCAGCACTGATATCTTTCCTGCTTTGAGCGGAGTCGTCAACACCAAACAATATAGTAAATTCGAAAAAACAAGTAATTTCAATGACATTATTTCCTTTTTTTTTTTTTTGGAAAGTTCTTATTATCCATCTTAGCATTTTTCTGATCTCGTGGTATTTGGCTTATTGTGTTCCGTAAATGACAGGTCAACTGACATTATACCCAAGTCTTTTGCAGTGTCCTTTCGTTCTACGAGATGATTGTCCAGTTTTATATCAAGTGCTCCTTTAGAGTTCTTCTTTCTTTCCATATAGCAGCAGTTGGAATTTGACAATAATGATCATGATATTTTCAGTTACTCACTGTAAGACTGTATTGGTGTCTTGTTCGTAATTTTTCTTGTCTTTTACCAAGGCGGCTTTGAAGTTTATTTTGGTATCGTCCACAAAGTGTAATATGAAGCCGTTTCTAGTGTAATATCTATGTGTACTGTGAGGATGAGAAACAGCAAAGGCGCCAGAACCCTGCCTTCTGGTGATTAACTTTTCTGTTTCGCTTAGGATAGATTTTCTTTGTTTACCACTACTCTTTGTGTTCCATTCATTAAAAAAATGAGTATTCATTTTCCTGCCGTTCCTGTCATACATGTTGACCTTATTTTATGATAGCATTTGTTAAATACCTTAGTGAAGCCAGTGTAGACTACGTCTGCATTTTAGATTTCTTTCAATGTCTACGTAATTTTGTCATAATGGTCTAATAGTTGTTACAAGCACGACTTTCCCACTTCAGATCCATGTTTCATTTTTAAATTTGGCTTCTCACGGCCTTCATGCTATCCGAGGTTAGTAGTACTGGTCTGTAATGTTTCTCTAGTGCTGTACTGCCTTCTTTGTGGGAAAGAGCTTTGTCTGCACTCTAAAGGCCTCTGGGATTTCACTTTGGCCTAAGCTCTTTCTCCAGAGAATACTGAGAGCTCGTGCTAGTTGCGTTTTACACCTCGTTATAAATAAAGAGTTCCATGATGCTGCATGTGTGGGCACGCTTCCTATTTCCTTATCTAATTCTGGGATAATTGGGCTGATATCAGATGTATGACTTGTAAGGTGGACAGAGGTAATGATAAAAGCTATCCGGATCTTTCAGTCTACAGTCGGTCGCTAAATCCCTGGCCTTCTAAACATTAATTCATTCTTATCTTTCAAAATTTCGGTCTTTTCTATTTTGTCATCAATGCTTGAAACTTCCCTGAGCAGCGGATTGTTTTTTAAAACAGTTTGTGACAGAGCCAACTAGGGAAATAACCTCCTTGACTTGGTTCTTGCCAGTAGGGAAACACTAATTAATAATCTTGAGGTTAATGATGAGCTTGGGGAAAGTGATCACAAATCACTCAGTTTTAATATATCATGGAATTCCCCTAATAATGGCAATCAAGTCTCCGTCCCTGACTTTCGCTTGGCTGATTCATAGGACTGAAAAATTACTTAGGTGGGCTGAACTGGAATGACCTGACTAAGGGTCAGGAAAGGGGGTTTGATGGTTGCCGATACGAGCTTTCCGGGGCCATAGTTCTACTGCTCAGTCAAATTATGTTCCAAATAGGGAAATCAGATCAACAAAAATGATCCAAAAAATGATGAACAATAGTTTTAAAATTCTGATTGGTCAAAAGGGGGCATATATAGGCAAATCAAAAGAGGGGGAGGGGGCAATTGGAAAATCGTTTATATTCAGTTAAAGAGAGAAATAAAAAAGGGAATTAGAAAAGCAAAAAGAGTTTAAATGAGGTTAAAGTTGCAAGAGAATCGAAGAACAAACCCCAAAAGGATTCTTTCAGGTATACAGAAGTAAGATCAGGGACAAGATAGGCCCACTCAAAAGTTCCTCGGGTAGCTCATGACAGTGATAAGGAAAGTGTAGAATTTTTAACACATTACTTCCTCTCAGTTTTTACACAGGAGGATACCAGCGATATTCCAGTAATGATAAATTATTTGAACAGGACGATAATAAACTGTGTACTATTAGGGTCACAAGGGGACATGGTCCTTAGGCAAATAATAAATTAAAACCTAACAACCCCCAGGCCTGATGAACTGTATGCAAGGTCTAAAGGAATGTAAAGGGAGCTTAGCACACTTGGCTAATCTTTTCAAAAATATAACTACAAACTGGCATGGTGCCAGATAAGTGGAAAATGGCAAATTTGGTGATACCTATTTTCAAAACAGGTGACAGGTCCTTAGCTTCGAACTAATAGACCAAAAAAAGCCAAACCCTTTCCATAGGGGAAAATTTTAGGAATAAATAATTTGCCGAGCATTTTCGTAGCCACCTTGAAAGCATAAATTAATAACGAATCTCAGCAATGGTTTTTACAAAGGGGCGTTCCTGCCTTACGAATTATTAACTTTTTTTCACTAAGGTATTTGAGGAGGTAGATCATGGTAATGAATATGAATTTTGTATTGGACTTCAGTAAGGCTTTTGACAGGTCCCACATCAGAGACTATTGGGGAAAAATTAAAGCACATGGATAGGAGGAGAAATTTTTTCCGGGATAGAGGCATGGTTGACAAATAGGCAGCAGAGAGTTTGCATAAATGGGAGAAAATCAGAGTGGGGAAGTGTCACGAGGGTGGTGTCCACAGGGGCCCAGTGTTGGGCCCCCTGCTTTTTCACAATCTACATAAACGACATAGATAGGGCATAAGAGCGACATCGGCAAGTTTGCCAAATGACACCAAAATAGGCGGTCGAATTCATTCTGACGAGGACATTCGAGCACTCGGAAGATTTGAATAGACTGATGCAGTGGTCGGAGAAGTGCAATGCAGTTTAATTTAGACAAAATGCAAATTTCTAAATGTTGGACAGGACAATAACAATGCCAATATAAAACTAAATAATGTAGATTTATATTACGGATGCGAAAAAGAATTTAGGAGTTCTGGTTAGCAGTAATCTGAAACCAAGACAAACTTTGCTTTAAGTGTTCGCAATAAAGCTATAGAATCCTTGGCTTCATATCAAGAAGCATAAATAATAGGAGCCCCTCAGGTTGTTCTTCAACTCAAATACATCCTTGGTTTGGCCTCATTAGATTATGCTGCACAGTTTTGGTCACCTCATTACAGAATGGATATAAATTCTTGGAAAAAGTAAAAAGGGAAAGGATGACAAAGTTGATCCCATGTATCAGAAACCTTCCCTATGAGGATGGGGAATAAGGGCCTGAATCTGCACTCTCTAGAAAGACGTAGAATTAGGGGGGATATGATTGAGGTGTATAAAGGGAAGAAAAGAATAAAAAAAGGGGGTTTGTAAATAGTGTGCTGAAAATATCTAGCCTAGACAGGACTCGCAGCAATGGTTTTAAGTAGGAAAATTCAGATTCAGGAAGGATATAGGAAAGATCTGGTTGGTAATAGAGTTGTGGATGAGTGGAACAAACTCCCAAGTACCGTTATAGAGGCCAGAACGTTGTGTAGCTTTAAAAATAGGTTGGATAAATACATGAGTGGATGTGGGTGGGTGTGAGTTAGACCTGATAGCTTGTGCTACCAGGTCGGTTGCCGTGTTCCTCCCTTAAGTCAATGTGACCTGACCTGACTAGGTTGGGTGCATTGGCTTAAGCCGGTAGGAGACTTGGACCTGCCTCGCATGGGCCAGTAGGCCTTCTGCAGTGTTCCTTCGTTCTTATGTTCTTATGTTCTTATATGTTTACAAATGGTTGTTGAAGTTAAAGTTAGTGAGCATCATTCACGTTGGTTAGTTCTTGGATTCTCTACGTATGCAATTGTTCTTATCTGTACGTCGATGAGAATTTGATCGAAGTATATTTGAGTTTATCATGTTTCCTATTAGTTCCTCATTCTTCGTGAAGATTAAATCAAGCATATTTTCGTATCCAGTAGGTTCTGTTGATTCAAAGGAAGCTTCTCGCAGAACTCCAATAATTCTTTGGTAAGCGTCTGATCGACTGAGGTACAACCAATCCTTCGGCCCTGCTTCCACACACACACACACATACACACACACACACACACACACACACACACACACACACCCACACACACACACACACAAACACACACACACACACACGCACACACACACACACCAGGGTCTCCTGTATTTTATGGTATACTGAGAAATCTGGGTATACGTTAAGGAGAGACTAGATATAGTACACAAATAAACCTTACATAGGAGAGAAACTGCAGGTTATTTGTGTGTTGTTCCAGTCAGTATTGTGCCTTTTTGTTCTTGATTAGTTATAATAGTTGTACTGGAGTTGTTACTAGAGTCATGATATGACTCCTTCAGTATTGCCACCACTGTGGTGGACACTAAATCTCTGTGACTCGTTACACACATGAAGGTAAATAGCCAGTGGGAACTGTGAAATACGTTTTCACTTTAATGTTCTTGTAACATCCATGGGCCAGTAGGCCTGCTGAAATGCTATTCTACAGTATTCTTATATATTCAGTAGGCCTACTGAGATGATCCTCTATACATATGCTTCTGTATCAAGCACACATCTTTCCATGGGCCAGCAATACCTAAACGATGCGAACGAAATACCACACCATTAAAACCTTTCTAAATAAAAATTCAGAGTTTTTCGCACCTATCATTGTGAAATTATGCTATAAGATTATATATAATTTCCTTTTTATATCTTACAACGCTAGATTACTACTGTATTCAGTGATAAAACTATATTCCTAACGTCTCTCTTAGATTTTACGAGCTGAGTCCTGATTATAACGTTGTAAGAGAGAGTTCTCAGGTGTAATGTGGCCTCAAGCGACTCCCAAACGTTTTTCATCAAGTTTGTTCGTAAATTTATTACACTGTCGTTAAATGTAACGATGTTAGCTAGCTAATGATGTCATTTAGGTAACGATCTCGTCAAGCGTAACGATTTCGTTGAATGTAACGATTTCGTTAAGTGTAATGACATTGAGAGGTGTTGTCATTTCGTAAAATGTAACGATTTCGTTAAGTTGTAACGATTCCGTTAAAATGTAATGATATTGTTAGATGTAACAAGTTCGTTAGATGGGACGATAACGTTCAGCGAAATAAGTTTAAGTGTAATGATTTCGTTAAATGTAACGAACTTTAAACCTTCGAACAAGTGCACGAAATGATACAGAAAAACAAGCAAATAAATAAAAATTACAGTCTTATTGTGAATTATGTGCAGTGTTGCCAGTTCACTGTGTACAGTGTTGCCAGTTCACTGTGTACAGTGTTGCTAGTTCACTGTGTATAGTGCTGCCAGTTCACTGTATACGGTGTTGCAGTTCACTGTGTACAGTGTTGCTAGTTCACTGTGTATAGTGTTGCCAGTTCACTCTATACAGTGTTGCCAGTTCACTGTGTACAGTGTTGCCAGTTCACTGTGTACAGTGTTGCTAGTTCACTGTGTATAGTGTTGCCAGTTCACTCTATACAGTGTTGCCAGTTCACTGTGTACAGTGTTGCCAGTTCACTGTGTACAGTGTTGCTAGTTCACTGTGTATAGTATTGCTAGTTCACTGTATACAGTGTTGCCAGTTCACTGTGTACAGTGTTGCCAGTTCACTGTGTACAGTGTTGCCAGTTCACTGTTGTACAGTGTTGCCCAGTTCACTGTGTACAGTGTTGCCAGTTCACTGTGTACAGTGTTGCCAGTTCAATGTGTACAGTGTTGCCAGTTCACTGTGTATAGTATTGCTAGTTCACTGTATACAGTGTTGCCAGTTCACTGTGTACAGTGTTGACAGTTCACTGTGTACAGTGTTGCCAGTTCACTGTGTAAGTATTGCCAGTTTCTGTATACAGTGTTGCCAGTTCACCCGTGTACGGTGTTGCAGTTTTAATGTGTAACAGTGTTGCCAGTTCAAATGTGTACAGTGTTGGCCAGTTCACTGTGTACAGTGTTGCCAGTTCACTGTGTACAGTGTTGCCAGTTCACTGTGTACAGTGTTGCCAGTTCACTGTGTACAGTGTTGCCAGTTCACTGTGTACAGTGTTGCCCAAATTCACTGTGTACAGTGTTGCCAGTTCACTGTGTACAGTGTTGCCAGTTCACTGTGTACAGTGTTGCCAGTTCACTGTGTACAGTGTTGCCAGTTCACTGTGTACAGTGTTGCCAGTTCACTGTGTACAGTGTTCCAGTTCACTGTGTACAGTGTTGCCAGTTCACTGTGTACTGTGTTTGCCAGTTCACTGTGTACAGTGTTGCCAGTACACTGTGTACAGTGTTCTAGTTCACTGTGTTTCAGTGTTGCCAGTTCACTGTGTACAGTGTTGCCAGTTCACTGTGACAGTGTTGCCAGTTCACTGTGGGACAGTGTTGCTAGTTCACTGTGTACGTGTTTGCCAGTTCACTGTGTACAGTGTTGCCAGTTTCACTGTGCACAGTGTTGCCAGTTCACGTGTACAGTGTTGCCAGTTCACTGTGTACATGTGTTGCCATTCACTGTGTACAGTGTTGCCAGTTCACTGTGCACAGTGTTGCCAGTTCACTGTGTACAGTGTTGCCAGTTCACTGTGTACAGTGTTGCCAGTTCACTGTGTACAGTGTTGCCAGTTCACTGTGTACAGTGTTGCAGTTCACGTGTACAGTGTTGCAGTTCACTGTGTACAGTGTTGCCAGTTTCACTGTGCACAGTGTTGCCAGGTTCACTGTGTACAGTGTTGCCAGTTCCTGTGTACAGTGTTGCCAGTTCACTGTGTACAGTGGTTGCCAGTTCACTGTTTTACAGTGTTGCCAGTTCACTGTGTACAGTATTGCCAGTTCACTGTGTACAGTGTTGCTACTACACTATCTCCAGTGTTTTCATTACATTGTGCAATGTTGTTTTTAGCACACTGTATATAGCACTGTCAGTACACCGTGTACAGTGTTTTTAGTATACTGTGTACAGTGTTTCCAGTTTCACTGTGCTCAATGTGGCACTACACTGTATAGACTGTTGCCAACACTGTGTACAGTGTTCCGTACACTGTGTTAAATGTTGCCCAGTACATGCGATAGTGAATGTCAGTCCCGTGTGTACAGTGTTGTAGTTGTTGTGTACAGTTTGCCAGTAACTGTTTACGTGTTATCGTTACACTGTGTAATAGTGTTGGCACATACTGTTGTACAGTGTAGTCAGTATATTATGTACAGTGTTGCCAGTACACTGTGTAAATTTTTCCCAATACTTTTTTATTTTCTGCAAAATGCGAATCAACTACAACAGTTAATTCTTCGTACAATAATAATAATAATTAATAAAATAATAATAATTTAAAAAAATAATAAATAAACATAATAAAAATTATAATAACAATAATAATATAATAATAATAATAATAAAAATAAATATATAATAATATAATAACAACAACAATAATTTAAATAATAAAAATAAATAACAATAAATAATAATAATAATATAATTATATATCAACACAACAACAAATCTGTGTCAGTACAGCAAATGGAACAAAACCCCGTGAAATTCCCCCCATGAAAATTTTCTAAAAAATATAGTGGGTACTCCTTCCCTTTTTGTCCCCGCTTTCTCCTTTCTACTATCCTTTCCCTTCCCACTTTCCTTAAGACTTACCCCTATTTGCCACCCCCTTCCTAATTTCCTTCATTCGCCGTTTGGACTCAGGATTCTCCCTAAACCTACTTCCAAACCCCCCTTCCATTTCATCTTCTCCCCTCCCTTTCAGGAGAGTAAGGAAGGGGAGGTAACAAACTGGGAATTAATGCTACAGTGGTTGGTAAAAAATGTATTGTAATCGGAGACGGCTTTGAGCGCGGTCTGGCTTCACTCTCCTGGTGTCTCGCAATATTATTTACTGCTGTTTGAGTGTATGTGGCTGTGAGATTACTGGTTAATGTAATGGTAGTGTATGGTTTTGTGGTGAGTGGTCTGGCTAATGTACTGGTGATTACTGTTTATTGTGCTGGTAAGTGTACTGGTTTAATGTATGGTGAGTGTACTGGTTTAATGTGCTGGTGAATTTTACTGGCTAATGTGCTGGTGAATGTACTGGCTAATGTACTGGTGAGTGTACTGGTTAATGTACTGGTGAGTGTACTGGTTAATGTGCTGGTGAGTGTACTGGTTAATGTAGTGGTGAGTGTACTGGTTAATGTGCTGGTGAATGTACTGGCTAATGTACTGGTGAGTGTACTGGTTAATGTGCTGGTAAGTGTACTGGTTAATGTACTGGTGAATGTACTGGCTAATGTGCTGGTGAATGTACTGGATAATGTACTGGTGAGTGCACTGGTTAATGTACTGGTGAGTGTACTGGTTAATGTGCTGGTGAGTGTACTGGTTTAAAATGTACTGGTGAGTGTACTGGTTAATGTAGTGGTGAGTGTACTGGTTAATGTAGTGGTGAGTGTACTGGTTAATATACTGGTGAGAGTACTGGTTAATGTGCTGGTGAGTGTACTGGTTAATGTATTAGTGACTGTACTGGTTAATGTAGTGGTGAGTTTACTGGTTAATGTAGTGGTGAGAGTACTGGTTAATATACTGGTGAGTGTACTGGTTAACGTGCTGGTGAGTGTACTGGTTAAAGTACTGGTGAGTGTACTGGTTAATGTATTAGTGAGTGTACTGGGTAATGTACTGGTGAGTGTACTGCTTAATGTGCTGGTGAGTATACTGGTTAATGTACTGGTGAGTGCACTGGTTAAAGTACTGGTGAGTGTACTGGTTAATGTACTGGTCCTTGTATTGGATAATGTACTGGTCATTGTATTGGTTAATGTACTGGTGAGTGTACTGGTTAATGTGCTGGTAAGTGTACTGGTTAATGTACTGGTGAGTGTACTGGTTAATGCACTGGTGAGCGTACTGGTTAATGTGCTGGAGAGTGTACTGGTTAAATTACTGGTGAGTGTACTGGTTAATGTATTAGTGAGTGTACTGGTTAATGTACTGGTGAGTGTACTGGTTAATGTGCTGGTGAGTGTACTAGTTAATGTACTGGTTAATGTACTGGTGAGTGCACTGGTTAATGTGCTAGTGAGTGAACTGGTTAATGTACTGGAGAGTGTACTGGTTAATATACTGGTGAGTGTGCTGGTTAATGTACTGGTGATAGCATTGGTTAATGTACTGGTAAGTGTACTGGTTAATGTACTGGTGATTGTATTGGTTAATGTACTGGTGAGTGTACTGGTTAATGTGCTGGTAAATGTACTGGTTAATGTACTGGTGAGCGTACTGGTTAATGTGCTGGTGAGTGTACTGGTTAATGTACTGGTGAGTGTACTAGTTAATGTACTGGTAAGTGTACTGGTTAATGTACTGGTGAGTGTACTGGTTAAAGTACTGGTGAGTGTACTGGTTAATGTACTGGTGATTATATTGGTTAATGTGCTGGTGAGTGTACTGGTTAATGTTCTGGTAAGTGTATTGGTTAATGTACTGGTGAGTGTACTGGTTAAGGTACTGGTGAGTGTACAGGTTAATGTATTAGTGAGTGTACTGGTTAATGTACTGGTGAGTGTACTGGTTAATGTGCTGGTGAGTGTACTGGTTAATGTACTGGAGAGTGAACTGGTTAAAGTACTGGTGAGTGTACTGGTTAATGCACTGTTGAGTGTATCGGTTAATGTACTGGTGAGTGTACTGATTAATGTGCTGGTAAGTGTACTGGTTAATGTACTGGTGAGTGTACTGGTTAATGCACTGGTGAGTGTACTGGTTAATGTGCTGGTGAATGTACTGATTAATGTACTGGTGAGTGTACTAGTTAATGTACTGGTGAGTGTACTGGTTAATGTACTTGTGATTGTATTGGTCAGTGTACTGGTGATTGTATTGGTTAATGTACTGGTGAGTGTACTGGTTAATGTGCTGGGGAGTGTGCTGGTTAAAGGACTGGTGAGTGTACTGGTTAATGTATTAGTGAGTGTACTGTTTAATGTACTGGGTGAATGTACTGGTTAATCTTCTGGTGGGTGTACTGGTTAATGTACTGGTGAGTGCACTGGTTAATGTGCTGGTGAGTGTACTGGTTAATGTACTGGAGAGTGTACTGGTTAAAGTACTGGTGAGTGTACTGGTTAATGTACTGGTGAGTGTGCTGGTTAATGTACTGGTGATTATATTGGTTAATGTACTGGCGAGTGTACTGGTTAATGTACTGGTGATTGTATTGGTTAATGGACTGGTGAGTGTACTGGTTAATGTGCTGGTAAGTGTACTGGTTAATGTACTGTTTAGCGTACGGGTTTAAATGCACTGGTGAGTGTACTGGGTTTAATGTGCTGGTGAGGTCTGGGTTAAAGTACTGGTGAGTGTACTGTTAATGACTGTATAGTGTTACTTTCTTACTGGTCATGAGAGTAACTGGTTAAGGCTGGAGAGTATACTGGAATAAGTCTGTGAGTGTATGGTACAATGTACTGTGAGTGTACGGTTAATGACTGGTGTGAGTGTGCGGGTTTAATGTACTGGTGTTGCTATTTTAATGTCTGGTGAGTGTACTGGTGTCTGGTGATGTACTGGTTAATGTACTGGTGAGTGTACTGGTTAATGTATGTGATGTACTGGTTGACTGTACTGGTTAATGTGCTGGTAAGTGTACTGGTTAATGTACTGGTGAGTTACTGGTTAATGTGCTGGTGAATGTACTGGCTAATGTGCTGGTAATGTACTGGTAATGTACTGGTGAGTGTACTGGTTAATGTACTGTAGGTGTACTGGTTAATGTGCTGGTGATGTACTGGTTAATGTGTGGTAGTGTACTGGTTAATGTTCTGGTGAATGTACTGGCTAATGTACTGGTGAGTGTACTGGTTAATGTGCTGGTAAGTGTACTGGTTAATGTACTGGTAATGTACTGGCTAATGTGCTGGTGAATGTACTGGATATGTATGTGAGTGCACTGGTTAATGTACTGGTGAGTGTACTGTTAAGTGCTGGTGAGTGTACTGGTTAAAGTACTGGTGAGTGTACTGGTTAATGTATAGTGAGTGTACGGGTTAATGTATGGTGAGTGTACTGTTAATTCTGGTGAGAGTACTGGTTAATGTCTGGTGAGTGTACTGAATGTATAGTACTGTATGGTTAGAGTTTTTACTGGTTAATGTATGTGGTACTGGTTATTGGTGAGTGTACTGGTATTGTATTCGGTTAAGTACTGGTGAGTGTACTGGTTAATGTTTGTGAGTGTACTGGTTAATGTACTGGTGAGTGTACTGCTTAATGTGCTGGTGAGTACTGGTTAATGTCTGGTGAGTGCACTGGTTAAAGTACTGGTGAGTGTACTGTTAATGTACTGGTCCTTGTATTGGATAATGTACTGGTCATTGTATTGGTTAATGTACTGGTGAGTGTACTGGTTAATGTGCTGGTAAGTGTACTGGTTAATGTACTGGTGAGTGTACTGTTAATGCACTGGTGAGCGTACTGGTTAATGTGCTGGAGAGTGTACTGGTTAAATTACTGGTGAGTGTACTGGTTAATGTATTAGTGAGTGTACTGGTTAATGTACTGGTGAGTGTACCTGGTTAAATGTACTGGTTAAGAGGGGCACTGGTTAATGTGCTAGTGAGTGAACTGGTTAATGTACTGGAGAGTGTACTGGTTAATATACTGTGAGTGTGCTGGTTAATGTACTGGTGATAGCATTGGTTAATGTACTGGTAAGTGTACTGGTTAATGTACTGGTGATTGTATTGGTTAATGTACTGGTGAGTGTACTGGTTAATGTGCTGGAATGTACTGGTTAATGTACTGGTGAGCGTACTGGTTAATGTGGCTGGTGGTGTACTGGTTAATGTACTGGTGAGTGTACTAGTTAATGTACTGGTAAGTGTACTGGTTAATGTACTGGTGATGTACTGGTTAAAGTACTGGTGAGTGTACTGGTTAATGTACTGGTGATTATATTGGTTAATGTGCTGGTGAGTGTACTGGTTAATGTTCTGGTAAGTGTATTGGTTAATGTACTGGTGAGTGTACTGGTTAAGGTACTGGTGAGTGTACAGGTTAATGTATTAGTGAGTGTACTGGTTAATGTACTGGTGAGTGTACTGGTTAATGTGCTGGTGAGTGTACTGGTTAATGTACTGGAGTGAACGGTTAAAGTACTGGTGAGTGTACTGGTTAATGCACTGTTGAGTGTATCGGTTAATGTACTGGTGAGTGTACTGATTAATGTGCTGGTAAGTGTACTGGTTAATGTACTGTGAGTGTACTGGTTAATGCACTGGTGAGTGTACTGGTTAATGTGCTGGTGAATGTACTGATTAATGTACTGGTGAGTGCACTAGTTAATGTACTGGTGAGTGTACTGGTTAATGTACTTGTGATTGTATTGGTCAGTGTACTGGTGATTGTATTGGTTAATGTACTGGTGAGTGTACTGGTTAATGTGCTGGGGAGTGTGCTGGTTAAAGGACTGGTGAGTGTACTGGTTAATGTATTAGTGAGTGTACTGTTTAATGTACTGGTGAATGTACTGGTTAATCTTCTGGTGGGTGTACTGGTTAATGTACTGGTGAGTGCACTGGTTAATGTGCTGGTGAGTGTACTGGTTAATGTACTGGAGAGTGTACTGGTTAAAGTACTGGTGAGTGTACTGGTTAATGTACTGGTGAGTGTGCTGGTTAATGTACTGGTGATTATATTGGTTAATGTACTGGCGAGTGTACTGGTTAATGTACTGGTGATTGTATTGGTTAATGGACTGGTGAGTGTACTGGTTAATGTGCTGGTAAGTGTACTGGTTAATGTACTGTTTAGCGTACTGGTTAATGCACTGGTGAGTGTACTGGTTAATGTGCTGGTGAGTGTGCTGGTTAAAGTACTGGTGAGTGTACTGGTTAATGAGCTGGTAAGTGTACTGGTTAATGTACTGGTGAGTGTACTGGTTAATGTGCTGGTGATGTACTGGTTAAAGTACTGGTGAGTGTACTGGTTAATGTATTAGTGAGTGTACTGGTTAATGTACTGGTGAGTGTGCTGGTTAATGTACTGGTGATTGCATTGGTTAATGTGCTGGTGAGTGTACTGGTTAATGTACTGGTGATTGTATTGGTTAATGTACTGGTGAGTGTACTGGTGATTGTATTGGTTAATGTACTGGTGACTGTACTGGTTAATGTGCTGGTAAGTGTACGGGTTAATGTACTGGTGAGCGTACTGGTTAATGTACTGGTGAGTGTACTGGTTAATGTGCTGGTAAGTGTCCTGGTTAATGTACTGGTGAGTGTACTGGTTAATGTGCTCTTACGTGTACTGGCGAATGTACTGGTGAATGTACTGGTTAATGTGCAGGTAAGTGTACTGGTTAATGTTCTGGTGAATGTACTGGTTAATGTACTGGTGAGTGTACTGGCTAATGTACTGGTGAGTGTACTGGTTAATGTGCTGGTAAGTGCACTGGTTAAAGTACTGGTGAGTGTACTGGTTAATGTATTAGTGAGTGTACTGGTTAATATACTGGTGAGTGTACTGGTTAACGTGCTGGTGAGTGTACTGGTTAAAGTACTGGTGAGTGTACTGGTTAATGTATTAGTGAGTGTACTGGGTAATGTACTGGTGAGTGTACTGCTTAATGTGCTGGTGAGTATACTGGTTAATGTACTGGTGAGTGCACTGGTTAAAGTACTGGTGAGTGTACTGGTTAATGTACTGGTCCTTGTATTGGATAATGTACTGGTCATTGTATTGGTTAATGTACTGGTGAGTGTACTGGTTAATGTGCTGGTAAGTGTACTGGTTAATGTACTGGTGAGTGTACTGGTTAATGCACTGGTGAGCGTACTGGTTAATGTGCTGGAGAGTGTACTGGTTAAAGTACTGGTGAGTGTACTGGTTAATGTACTGGTCCTTGTATTGGATAATGTACTGGTCATTGTATTGGTTAATGTACTGGTGAGTGTACTGGTTAATGTGCTGGTAAGTGTACTGGTTAATGTACTGGTGAGTGTACTGGTTAATGCACTGGTGAGCGTACTGGTTAATGTGCTGGAGAGTGTACTGGTTAAATTACTGGTGAGTGTACTGGTTAATGTATTAGTGAGTGTACTGGTTAATGTACTGGTGAGTGTACTGGTTAATGTACTGGTGAGTGCACTGGTTAATGTGCTAGTGAGTGAACTGGTTAATGTACTGGAGAGTGTACTGGTTAATATACTGGTGAGTGTGCTGGTTAATGTACTGGTGATAGCATTGGTTAATGTACTGGTAAGTGTACTGGTTAATGTACTGGTGATTGTATTGGTTAATGTACTGGTGAGTGTACTGGTTAATGTGCTGGTAAGTGTACTGGTTAATGTACTGGTGAGCGTACTGGTTAATGTACTGGTGAGTGTACTGGTTAATGTGCTGGTGAGTGTACTGGTTAATGTACTGGTGAGTGTACTAGTTAATGTACTGGTAAGTGTACTGGTTAATGTACTGGTGAGTGTACTGGTTAAAGTACTGGTGAGTGTACTGGTTAATGTACTGGTGATTATATTGGTTAATGTGCTGGTGAGTGTACTGGTTAATGTTCTGGTAAGTGTATTGGTTAATGTACTGGTGAGTGTACTGGTTAAGGTACTGGTGAGTGTACAGGTTAATGTATTAGTGAGTGTACTGGTTAATGTACTGGTGAGTGTACTGGTTAATGTGCTGGTGAGTGTACTGGTTAATGTACTGGAGAGTGAACTGGTTAAAGTACTGGTGAGTGTACTGGTTAATGCACTGTTGAGTGTATCGGTTAATGTACTGGTGAGTGTACTGATTAATGTGCTGGTAAGTGTACTGGTTAATGTACTGGTGAGTGTACTGGTTAATGCACTGGTGAGTGTACTGGTTAATGTGCTGGTGAATGTACTGATTAATGTACTGGTGAGTGTACTAGTTAATGTACTGGTGAGTGTACTGGTTAATGTACTTGTGATTGTATTGGTCAGTGTACTGGTGATTGTATTGGTTAATGTACTGGTGAGTGTACTGGTTAATGTGCTGGGGAGTGTGCTGGTTAAAGGACTGGTGAGTGTACTGGTTAATGTATTAGTGAGTGTACTGTTTAATGTACTGGTGAATGTACTGGTTAATCTTCTGGTGGGTGTACTGGTTAATGTACTGGTGAGTGCACTGGTTAATGTGCTGGTGAGTGTACTGGTTAATGTACTGGAGAGTGTACTGGTTAAAGTACTGGTGAGTGTACTGGTTAATGTACTGGTGAGTGTGCTGGTTAATGTACTGGTGATTATATTGGTTAATGTACTGGCGAGTGTACTGGTTAATGTACTGGTGATTGTATTGGTTAATGGACTGGTGAGTGTACTGGTTAATGTGCTGGTAAGTGTACTGGTTAATGTACTGTTTAGCGTACTGGTTAATGCACTGGTGAGTGTACTGGTTAATGTGCTGGTGAGTGTGCTGGTTAAAGTACTGGTGAGTGTACTGGTTAATGAGCTGGTAAGTGTACTGGTTAATGTACTGGTGAGTGTACTGGTTAATGTGCTGGTGAGTGTACTGGTTAAAGTACTGGTGAGTGTACTGGTTAATGTATTAGTGAGTGTACTGGTTAATGTACTGGTGAGTGTGCTGGTTAATGTACTGGTGATTGCATTGGTTAAATGGCTGGTGAGTGTACTGGTTAATGTACTGGTGATTGTATTGGTTAATGTACTGGTGAGTGTACTGGTGATTGTATTGGTTAATGTACTGGTGACTGTACTGGTTAATGTGCTGGTAAGTGTACGGGTTAATGTACTGGTGAGCGTACTGGTTAATGTACTGGTGAGTGTACTGGTTAATGTGCTGGTAAGTGTCCTGGTTAATGTACTGGTGAGTGTACTGGTTAATGTGCTCTTACGTGTACTGGCGAATGTACTGGTGAATGTACTGGTTAATGTGCAGGTAAGTGTACTGGTTAATGTTCTGGTGAATGTACTGGTTAATGTACTGGTGAGTGTACTGGCTAATGTACTGGTGAGTGTACTGGTTAATGTGCTGGTAAGTGCACTGGTTAATGTTCTGGTGAATGTACTGGTTAATGTACTGGTGAGTGTACTGGTTAATGCACTGGTGAGTGTACTGGTTAATGTGCTAGTTAATGTACTGGTGAGTGTACTGGTTTTTGTACTGGTGATTCTATTGGTTAATGTACTGGTGAGTGTACTGGTGAATGTGCTGGTAAGTGTACTGGTTAATGTACTGGTTAGTGTCCTGGTTAATGTACTGATGAGTCTGCTGGTTAATGTACTGGTGAGTGTACTGGTTAATGTGTTGGTAAGTGTCCTGGTTAATGTACTGGTGAGTGTACTGGTTAATGTGCTGGTAAGTGAACTGGTGAATGTACGTTTAAGTGTGCTCGTTAATGTACTGGTGAGTGTACTGGTTAATATACTGGTGAGTCTGCTGGTTAATGTACTGGTGAGTGTACTGGTTAATGTGTAGGTAAGTGTCCTGGTTAATGTACTGGTGAGTGTACTGGTTAATGTGCTGGTAAGTGTCCTGGTTAATGTACTGGTGAGTGTGCTGGTTAATGTACTGGTGAGTGTACTGGTTAATGTGCTGGTAAGTGTCCTGGTTAATATACTTGTGAGTGAACTGGTTAACGTGCTGGCAGTGTACTGTTGAATGTACTGGTGAGTGTGCTGGTTAATGTGCTGGTAAGTGTACTGGTTAATGTTCTTGTGAATGTACTGGTTAATGTGCTTGTAAGTGTACTGGTTAATGTACTGGTGAGTGTACTGGTTAATGTACTGGTGAGTACTGGTTAATGTACTGGTGAGTGTACTTGTTAATGTACTGGTAAGTGTACTGGTTAATGTACTGGTGAGTGTACTGTTTAATGTACTGTTAAGTGTACTGGTTAATGTACTGGTAAATGTACTGGTTAATGTATTGGTAAGTGTACTGGTTAATGTACTGGTGAGTGCACTGGTAAATGTGCTGGTTAATGGTGAGTGTACTTGTGAGAGTACTGGTGAATGTGCTGGTTAATGGTGAGTGTACTGGTGAATATGCTGGTTAATGATGAGTGTACTGGTGAGTGTACTGGTGAATGTGCTGGTAAGTGTGCTGGTGAGTGTACTGGTGAATGTACCGGTGAGTATACTGGTGAATGTGCTGGTAAGTGTACTGGTGAATGTGCTGTTGAGTTTATTGGTTAGTTAACTGTTGTGTGTACTGGTGAGTTAGCTGGCGAGTGTACTGCTGAGTGTACTGGTGAATGTGCTGGTAAATGTACTGGTGAGTGTACTGGTGAATGTGCTGGTAAGTGTACTGGTAAGCGCACTGGTGAATGTGCTGGTGAGTGTACTGGTGAGTTAGCTGGTGAGTGTACTGGTGAGTGTGCTGGCAAGTGTGCTATACCTGGAGTACACCTGGAGAGGTTTTCGGTGGTCAACGCCCCCGCGGCCCGGTCTGTGACCATTCCTCATGGTGGATTAGGGCCTGATCAACCAGGCTGTTACTGTTGACCACACGCAACCCGAAGTATGAACCACAGCCCGGCTGGTAGGTACTGACTTTATATGCCTGTCCAGTGCCTTCTTGAAGACAGCCAGGGGTCTATTGGTAATTTTCCTTATGTATGATGGGAGGCAGTTAAACAGTCCTGGGCCCCATGACACATTGTGTTATCTCTTATCGTGCTAGTGGCACCCCTGCTTTTCATTGGGGTAATGTTGCATCGTGTGCTAAGTTTTTTGCTTTCATAGGGAGTGATTTTCGTGTGTAAGTTTGGTACTAATCCCTCTAGGATTGTCTAAGTGAATATAATCATGTATCTCTCCCGCCTGCATTCTAGTTGGTACAGGTTGAGGAACTTTAAGCGTTCCCAGTAATTGAGGTGTTTTATTGCAGTTATGTGAGCCGTTAAGGTTCTCTGTAGACTTTCTAGGTCAGCAAATTCACCTGCCTTGAAAGGTGCTGTTAGTGTGCAGCAATATTCCAGCCTATACAGAACAAGTGACCTGAAGAGTGTCATCATGGACTTGGCATCCCTAGTTTTGAAGGTTCTCATTATCCGTCCTGTCATTTTTTTCTAGCAGATGCGATTGATGCAATGTTATGGCATTTGAAGATGAGATCCTCTAACATGATCACTCCCAGGTCTTTTACATTACTTTTTCGCTCTATTGTTTGTGGTTGGAATTTATTTTATACTCCGATATAGTTTTAGTTTCCTCTCGTTTTCCATTATGGAGTAATTGAAATTTCTCATCATTGAACTTCACATTGTTTTCTGTGGACCATTTAAAGATTTGGTTGATGTCTGCCTGGAGTCTTGCAGTGTCTTCAATGGAGGACACTATCATGCAAATTTGGGTGTCATCTGCAAAGGAAGACACGGTGCTGTGGCTTACATTCCTGTTTATGTCAGATATGAGTATGAGGAACATGATGGGAGCGAGTACTGTGCCTTGCAGAACAGAGCTTTACACCGTAGCTGCTTCAGACTTGACTCTGTTTGCTACTACTCTTTGTGTTCTGTTTGTTAGGGAATTATAGATCCACCTACCAACTCTTCCTCTTATTCCTTTATCACGCATTTTGTGTGATATTACACCATGGTCACACTTGTCATAGGCTTTAGCGAAGTCTGTGTATACTACATCTGCGTTTTGTTTGTCTTCTATAGCATCCAGGACCTTGTCATAGTGGTCCAGTAGTTGGGACAGACAGATGCAACCTGCTCTAAACCATGTTGCTCTGGATTGTGTAACTGATGGGTATCTAGTTGGATGGCAATCTTGCTTCTTAGGACCCTTTCAAAGATGTTTTATGATATGGAACGTTAGTGCTATCGGTCTGTAGTTCTTTCCTATTGCTTTACTGCCACCTTTGTGGAGTGGGGCTATGTCTGTTGTGTTTAGCAGCTGTGGGACGACCCCTGTGTCCATGCTCCCTCTCCATAGGATATTAAAAGCAGATGATAAGGGCTTATTGCAGTTGTTGATGAACACGAAGTTCCGTGAGTCTGGGCCTGGGGCAGAGTGCATGGCCATGTCATTTATCGCCCTATCGAAGTCATTTACCGTCATGGTAATATTGGATAGGCTCGAGTCTACCAAATTCTGTCTCTCTCTCTCATAAAAAATTCATTTAGGTCTTGGACTCTCAGTCTGGTTAGCGGCTCGTTACAAACCGAGTCATATTGAATTTGAGTAGCTAACACATTCCTTGCTGTCATCTGTGTAGGACCCATCTCGTTTAAGTAGGGCCCAACACTGGATGCTGTTCTCGACTCTAATTTGGCATAAGAAAAGAAATATTTTGGGCTTCTTTCAGTTTCATTCATGGCTTTTAGTTCTTCCCGCGTTTCTTGACTCCTGTAAGATTCCTTTAGTTTTAGTTCGATGTTTACTATTTCTCTGACGAGTGTCTCCCTACGTATTACAGATATATTGGCCTCTTTTAGCCGCTCTGTTATTCTTTGCCTTCGCTTGTATAGCGAGCACTTTTCTTTTTCTAGTTTACATCTCCTTTTCCATAAGAGAACATGCCTTGAGCATACCTCAAGTGCCACAGAGTTAATTTGTTCTAGACATAGGTTTGGATTCGTGGTGCTTAGGTTATCTTTCCAGTTTATATCATTTAGGACTTGGTTTACTTGGTCCCACCTTATGTTTTTGTTATTGAAGTTGAATTTGGTCAAGGTTCCCTCGTGACTGATCAGATTTTATTGGTCTGGGGCCCCGCACATACATGTTTGAACC
>NC_069404.1:63906763-63918651 GCF_026875155.1 Cherax quadricarinatus
ATTATTGTAAACAAATCTAAAATATATTTAGTTGGGTTAGGCTAAAATAAATTGTTCTTGTTATAATAAGGTTAGGTAAGTTTTCTAAGATTCTTTTGATGCAAAATTATAAATTTTTACATCAACATTAATGAAAAAAATATATCTTTAAACGTATAAAAGAAAATTTTAGAAAGGACTTAATTTTAAATGAGTTCTTGCTAACTGACCAGTTTTACATATTCGGCACGACACACACACACACACACACACACACACACACACACACACACACACACACACACACACACACACACACACACACACACACACAATATATATATATATATATATATATATATATATATATATATATATATATATATAATGTGTGTGTGTGTGTACTCACCTAGTTGTAGTTGCAGGGGTCGATTCACAGCTCCTGGCCCCGCCTCTTCACTGGTCGCTACAAGGTCACTCTTCCTTCTCCATGATATTTATCGTACCTCTTCTTAAAGGTATGTATGGATCCTGCCTCCACTACTTCACTTCCCAGACTATGCCACTTCCTGACAACTCTGTGACTGAAGAAATACTTCCTAACATCCCTGTGATTCATCTGAGTCTTCAGCTTCCAACTGTGACCCCTTGTTGCTGTGTCCCATCCCTGGAACATTCTGTGTCTGTCCACCTTGTCGATTCCTCTCAGAATTTTATAATATCCCATATCTCTCCTGTCCTCCAGTGTCGTCAGGTCGATTTCCCTTAACTTCTCCTCATGGGACATGCCCCGTAGCTCCGGGACTAGTCTTGTTGCAAACCTTTGCACTTTCTCTAGCTTCCTTACGTGCTTGGCTTGGTGTGGATTCCAAACTGGTACCGCAAAGACCTAACGTACACGGTGTACAGGGTCCTGAACAATTTCTTATTGAGATGTCGGACTGCTGTACTTAGGTTTGCTAGGCACTCATATGCTGCAGCAGTTATTTGGTTGATGTATGCCTCAAAAGATGCGCCTGGTGTTATACTGATCCCAAGATCCTTTTCCTTAAGTGAGGTTTGTAGTCTCTGGCCCCCCTAGACTGTACTCCGTCTGCGGTCTTCTTTTCCCTTCCCCAATCTTCATAACTTTGCACTTGGTGGGGTTGAACTCCAGGAGCCAGTTTCCAGACCAGGCCTGCAGCCTGTCCAGATCCCATTGTAGTTCTGCCTAGTCCTCATCCGATTGAATTCTTAGCATCAACTTCACATCATCTGCAAACAAGGACACTTCTGAGTCTATTCCTTCTGTCATGTCGTTCACAAATACCAGAAACACCACCGATTCTTGGACTGACACCTGTGGAACCCCGCTCGTCACAGGCGCCCACTCTGACACCTCGCCACGTACCATGACTCGCTGTTGTCTCCCTGAAAGGTACTCCCTGCTCCATTGCAGTGCCTTCCCTGTTATCCCTGCCTGGTCCTCCAGCTTTTGCACTAACCTCTTGTGTGGAACTGTCAAACGCCTTTTAACAGTCCAACAAAACGCAATCTGCCCACCTCTCTCTCTTTTGTCTTACTGCTGTCACCCTGTCATAGAACTCCAGTAGGTTTGTGACACAGGATTTTCACTCCTGAAACCGTGCTGGCTGTCGTTGATAAGCTCATTCCTTTCTAGGTGCTCTACCACTCTTCTCCTGATAAACTTCTCCATGAGTTTGCATACTATACATGTCAGTGACACTGGTCTGTAGTTTAATGCTTCATGTCTGTCTCCTTTTTTAAAAATTGGGACTATATTTGCTGTCTTCCATTCCTCAGGTAGTCACCCTGCCTGTTTCGACAGATGTGTTGAAGATTGTTGTTAGTGGTACACTTAGCGCCTCTGCTCCCTCTCTCAGGACCCAGGGAGAGATTATTATCCGGCCCCATCGCCTTTAAGGTATCTAGCTCGCTTAGCAGCCTCTTCATTTCTTCCTCGGTTGTATGTATTGTGTCCAACAGTTGATGATGTACCCCATTTCTCTGTCTTTCTGGAGTCTCTTCTGTCTCCTCTGTCAACACTTCTTTGAATTTCATGTTGAGCTCCTCACATACTTCGCGGTCGTTTCTTGTGATCTCTCTTCCTGTGTGTGTGTGTGTGTGTGTGTGTGTGTGTGTGTGTGTGTGTGTGTGTGTGTGTGTGTGTGTGTGTGTGTGTATGTATTGGCTTTAATAAAGCCAGCAGCCGGATAAAAAAAAATCGTCTCATATATTGCATTGAAGGCGACACACTGGCGACCACTGTACATATTTAACACAAAATATAGGCAGAAGGTAGTGTTAGACACCGCCTGTGTTGACGAGCATGGTGAGGGTGGGCGACGAGTGTGGGTGTGGGTGGTATGGGTGTGCCTTAAGTTGCTGAGGGTGGGCGTGGGAATAGGTGTGGGCGGTGTGGATGTGCCCTGGGTGTCCTGAGAGCGGGTGGGCGACCATTGAAGGTAGTAATCGGCGGGAGGATCGAGGGGTTTACAAGAATTGTGGGCGTTGGGTGGTACTACGTGTGTACACTGGATAGTGATGAGCGGGGAATTTTATATTAATCATTTTCTGAATCACTATAGTCTGGTGAGCTGACTACAATGATTGTATACTGAGGTATATGTAGAGAGAGAGAGAGAGAGTGTGTGTGTGTGTGTGTTTGTGTGTGTGTGTGTGTGTGTGTGTGTGTGTGTGTGTGTGTGTGTGTGTTTGTGTGTGTGTGTGTGTGTGTGTGTGTGTGTGTGTGTGTGTGTGTGTGTGTGTGTGTGTGTGTGTGTTTGTGTGCCAAGACTTTATTTCAATACCTACTCTATAAGTAAACTATTCTTGACTGGTGGTGAAGAGTTTACGTGCACCTTGTTGACTCTCATTTTGTTGATAGGCTTAAATTTAAATTTCATTAACTTACTAACCAATAGACACTTAACAAGGTGTAATTTTTCTTTGCCGATCTTTCCAGTCTCATAAAAACTAAGAAACACTTGCTACGTTTTGCCTGTTTCTCACAGCTGTACTTGTGTCATCGATGATTCAGTTATTGTTCTTGCAGTTGTCATGTGCGCTGGTGCCTCGAGTGTTCCGGTGACTTCTCAAGCCTCTTGGTCACGTATTCTCTCTCTCTCTCTCTCTCTCTCTCTCTCTCTCTCTCTCTCTCTCTCTTTTCTCTACTGGTTCAGTTTGTTATCTTTTGCTCCAATTTAGTTTATCTCTTCTCTCTAGAAACCCATTTGTGTTTGTTTTAAACTCACTATATTCATTTCAGTCTGTTTTAAACTCTCAGGATTTTTAATTCGATTTTTTTTATTTTATTCTTATCACTTCTCTCATATACCGATTTTGTCTAATTCTCATGTTCATTCTTTCTTTTCCTTGTCCATTTAATTTATTCTTGTTTAAGCCTGAAAACAATTTCTTTGTCCTCTTCAATATTCCCTCTTAGTTTCATGTTCAGTCCCATGAACATTATTTCCATTATCTGTCTGTTTATCAATTCAAGATTCTTCTTAAAAACCACTTACTCACCCACAACTAAATAAATATTGATTAACTATATTTCATAAATGTATAACCTGTGACCCTATCAAACTATGAATAATCCATTCACTTGACTGCACAGTAACTCATCTAATGACCACTATGACTGTTTCTGCACTGCAAATCATTGATTTTATTCGATCTGATCGGATTAATAAATTGTATGAATACATTTAGTATATTGATCATTTTGTTATATTGTACATTGTAATGCTACAAATTTGTACAACTATAATGCTTCTTAATTGAAATGTTCAAATTTCATTGTTTAAAATACTCAATTGTACTTCATGTTGTAATTTGTTTACTGTAATTTTCACCACTGAATATATCATTGCTTAGTTAATCTTAAGTTAATTTTAAACCTGCCCATAATGTTCTGCATGCAAGGGGCTTTTGGCATGTACACCCAATTACTATATTTCTTTGTACAACTACGTATCATGCCCAATTAAAAATTATTATTATTATTATTAATATTATTATTATTATTATCTCTTACGAATTTTATTGATCCTGTCAGCTTTCTACCCATTACTTCTGAAAATCCTTCTTGCTCTCAGGATATTTGCATCAGAATAGCCCACGCCTTTCCTCTCCTATCCTCACCGGAAGCTGAACTACTGAGAGACAAATATAGCCTTCCATGAAGAAAAAAAAGCAAGGCTTGAAGTAGTTAGTGATATCAAGATTAGATTTAGATTTTGCCACCGAATTGGCTAGTTTATTGTGCATTCCATATCCATCCTGTGGACGGTAGCGTAAGAGCATATGGATATACGAAAGGCCTAGGAACTAGGCTACAAAAGGGTTAGCAGGTGTACATTTGGATTTATATCTACAGTTCACTTATCTGTTACAAACAAATTTAGGAAATTTGCGTAGTATATCTGGTATCTTATTTTCATTAATAAGATATCTTGACATATCACAAGGGAAGCCTAGCAATGGCTCGATAAGCCATCACAGAGGGAATCCTAACAGGGATCACCTGATGGCAGTCAGTTCACCAGAACTCGTCCTCTATGTTTCCAGGACACAGACAACACGATGAGATGCTCTTTCTCTCACAAATCAGCATCATTATGTGGTTTTCAGAGTACAGGCGCCTCTAGGACTCAAGACTGGATAACTTGTTTCTCTGAATCTCTTCATACTTGTAAATTTACCTGTAGTCGCTTCCGGGAATCACTACCCCCGCTCCCCTCGCAACCAGATTCTAGACCAGACCTGATCAATCAGTCTGTTGGTGTCTGACGCCCACAGTCCAACGTATATTATCACTGCCCGGCTGATCAAGGACTGACTTGAGGAGGGTGTTGATATACCATCTGCAATACCAAAAAAATAAAAAAATTCTAAATAATCAGAAACACCTGTTATTGGAATCAAGGTGCAAAGGTTTTGAGTTTCTGAATCTCTAAAAAGATAATTAATATACTAAAGCCATAAACTCATTCTTCTGATTTACTCATATTACAACAATTCTTATTTTTTTATATGTTTTTCCAGTACAAAAATTCCTTGAATATTTTAAATCCGAGTCTAATTAAATTTTGAGAGAGTTGTTAAAATATAAGAAGAATAGAGGAGGGAGTGAAGAGCGGGCCAAGTAAGGTTAATTAAGGCGTGGTTGGGAGTCCAGACTCGAAGTGATAAATTGAAAACGGCGCCCGACCCTGTCTAATGAATTCCCACCTTGTCGCCTCCCTGTCCACCTACTTGTTTTCCTTCATTCCTCCCTACCTTCATCCATTCCTTCCTTCGTCCCCCCTCCCTTCTTTCATAGTCTTCAACCTCTCTCCCTCTACTGGCACATCCAAGGAAAGGCTTTAAGAGAAGGGATGCAGTATCATTCATGAATTTTTAGTATAACTGGTCGGCCAGGTTCACTTTGCTTGAATTCAGTGACCAGATCTGATTTAGTCTTGATGACCAGACCTGTTGTGATCCTGTCTACCAGATCTGGCATAATATTAGCGACAAGGTATAGTGTAATCTTCGAGACCAGGTCTGGTGTGAGCTTGATAACCAGGTATGGTGTGATCTTGACATATCGGGTGTGGTGTTGGTGACCAAACTCTGGTGCAAGAGAGTCACGAAAAGCTCATGAAAAGATACCGAAACGCATTAACAATGTAATGGAGACAGTTGAAAGAAATGAGAGAATACAGGCCACAGCACAACGCTGAACCACAACAGTAGTTAAGGAAATGTAAACAAAACATACAATGTAGGTTATGGTATTTCACTGTTTTTTGTTTTTTTTCGCCGGTATTCTCCCGGCCCGGGTCTTTTCCAAGTAGTGGTGACCCGGCCTTGGCTCCCTATCTGGGGAGTGTCTCGAGACTTAAGTCTCCCATGGGAGGAGGGACAAGTACCTCCTCATCTTTGGGACCAAGTGTCCCCAGGCCTAGCCACATTCCCCGCCCTCACGGGGCTCGTAGGGAGAAGCTAGGCTTTTGGTCTGCCATCTACCCCGCCTCGAAGGGGCTCGTGGGGATGGCAGCCTTATGAGCTGCAGATGGTAGCAAGATCAGGCCTTAAACCTTATTTCACTGTGAAGACGCTTCGTCCAAGACGGAAGATGATACGAATACATCCAAGACCACGAGAAAATTATGTTTATATATATATATATATATATAATATATATATATATATATAATATATATATATATATATATATATATATATATATATATATATATATTTAAATATAGGGAGGTACCACCTCTATTACTGGACTGGGGACCCTCATCCTCAGAGAAAACAAACGTACTTCAGGGAAAAACTCAAGGTTCTCCCCGCAGCTGTAAAAATATTTTCTTCTACCACCCCCTATATTTTATATTTATGTATGCATAAATATATATATATATATATATAAATATATATTATATATATATAATATAATATATATATATAATATATATAATATAATATATATATATATATATATATATATATAGTGTGTGTGTACTCACCTATATGTACTCACCTATTTGTGGTTGCAGGGGTCGATTCACAGCTCCTGGCCCCGCCTCTTCGCTGATTGCTACTAGGTCCTCTCTCTCCCTGCCCCATGAGCTCTATCATACCTCGCCTTAAATCTATGTATGGTTCCCGCCTCCACTACGTCACTTTCTGGGCTATTCCACGGCCTGACTACTCTACGACTGAAGAAATACTTCCTAACATCCCTTTGATTCATCTGAGTCTTCAACTTCCATTTGTGACCTCTTGTGTCTGTGTCCCATCTCTGGAACATCCCATCTTTGTCCACCTTGTCTATTCCGCGCAGTATTTTATATGTCGTTATCATGTCTCCCCTGACCCTCCTGTCCTCCAGTGTCGTCAGGCCGATTTCCCTCACCCTTTCTTCGTAGGACAATCCCCGTAGCTCTGGGACTAGTCTTGTTGCAAACCTTTGCACTTTCTCTAATTTCTTGACGTGCTTGACTAGGTGTGGATTCCAAACTGGTGCCGCATACTCCAGTATGGGCCTGACGTAAATGGTATACAGAGTCTTAAACGAATCCTTACTGAGGTATCGGAACGCTATCCGTAGGTTTGCCAGGCGCCCGTATGCTGTAGCAGTTATCTGATTGATGTGCGCCTCAGGAGATGTGCTCGGTGTTATACTCACCCCCAAATCTTTTTCCTTGAGTGAGGTTTGCAGTCTTTGGCCATCTAAACTATATTGTGTCTGCGGTCTTCTTTGCCCTTCCCCAATCTTCATGACTTTGCATTTGGCAGGGTTAAATTCAAGTAGCCAGTTGCTGGACCAGGCTTGTAGCCTGCCCAGGTCTCTTTGTAGTCCTGCCTGATTCTCATCCGATTTGATTCTTTCATTAACTTCGCATCATCTGCAAACAAGGACACTTCTGAGTCTATCCCTTCCGTTATGTCGTTCACATATACCAAGAACAGCACAGGTCCTAGGACTGACCCCAGTGGAACCCCGCTTGTCACAGGCGCCCACTCTGACACCTCGTCGCGTACCATGACTCGTTGTTGCCTCCCTGTCAGGTATTCTCTGATCCATTGCAGTGCCTTTCCTGTTATGTGTGCCTGATCCTCTAGCTTTTGCAGTAACCTCTTGTGAGGAACTGTGTCAAAGGCCTTCTTGCAGTCCAAATATATGCAGTCGATCCACCCCTCTCTCTCTTGTCTTACTTCTGTCACCTTGTCATAAAACTCTAGTAGGTTTGTGACACAGGATTTTCCTTCCCTGAAACCGTGCTGGTTGTCAATTATACACTTGTTTCTTTCCAGGTGCTCCACCACTCTCCTCCTGATGATCTTCTCCATGACCTTGCATACTATACACGTTAGTGATACAGGTCTGTAGTTTAGTGCCTCATGTCTGTCTCCCTTTTTAAAAATTGGGACTACATTTGCCATTTTCCATACCTCAGGGAGTTGCCCACTTTCAAATGATGTGTTGAAGATCTTTGTTAATGGCTCACACAATATCTCTGCTCCCTCTTTAAGGACCCATGGAGAGATGTTGTCTGGTCCCACCGCCTTTGAGGTGTCAAGTTCGCATAGCAGCTTCTTCACCTCCTCCTTGGTTATATGTACCTCATCCAGCACTTGCTGGTGTGCCCCCCTGTTCTGATTTCCTGGAGTCCTACTGGTTTCCACTGTAAATACCTCTTTAAATCTTGTGTTGAGCTCCTGACATACCTCTTGGTCGTTTCTTGTGAATTCCCCATCACCCTTCCTCAGTCTGATTACCTGGTCCTTGACTTTTGTTTTCCTCCTGATGTGGCTGTACGACAGCTTCGGGTCAGTCTTTACTTTTGATGCTATGTCATTTTCATATTGTCTCTGAGCCTCCCTTCTTATCTGTGCATATTCATTTCTGGCTCTTCGGCTAATTTCTTTATTTTCCTGAGTTCTCTGTCTTCTGTACCTTTTCCATTCTCTAGTACACCTAGTTTTTGCCTCCCTACACCTTTGGGTGAACCAAGGACTCGTTCTGTTCTTCCCATTATTTCTGTTTCCCTTGGGAACAAACCTCTCCTCTGCCTCCTTGCATTTTGTTGCCACATAGTCCATCATTTCTTGTACTGGTTTTCCTGTCAGTTCCCTCTCCCACTGAATGTCTTGAAGGAAGTTCGTCATGCCTGAGTAGTTCCCCCTTTTCTAGTTTGGGTTTTCCCACCCTATTCCTGCTGCTCTCTCCACTTGGAGCTCAACTATGTAGTCGAAGCACAGAACCACATGATCACTAGCTCCCAGGGACCTTTCATACATGATACCCTCGATGTCCGAACTACTCAAGGTGAATACAAGGTCTAGTCTTGCTGGTTCATCCTCTCCTCTCTCTCTGGTAGTGTCTCTAACATGTTGATGCATGAGGTTTTCCAGTCCCACATCCATCATCTTGGCTCTCCATGTTTCGGGACCCCCATGGGGCTCCAGGTTTTCCCAGTCAATCTCCTTGTGATTGAAATCACCCATAACTAGTAACTTTGCTCCCCCCATGTGTGCTCTCCTGGCCACCTCGGCTAGTGTGTCGACCATTGCTCTGTTGCTCTCATCGTATTCTTCTCTTGGCCTCCTGCAGTTCTGTGGTGGGTTGTACATTACTGCAATTATCACCTTATGTCCCTCAGACTGGATTGTTCCTACTAAGTAGTCCCTTTCGCCCGTGCCATCCATTCCTTCCATTTTCTCAAACCCCCACTGGTTTTTAATGAGCAGTGCAACTCCTCCTCCCCCTCTCCTCCCTCTGTCTTTCCTGAGGATTTGATATCCGGATGGAAAGATGAATCTGTTATTATTCTGGTGAGTTTTGTTTCTGTGAGTGCTATTATGTCTGGGGATGTCTCCTTGATTCTTTCGTGCCACTCCTCATACTTGTTTGTTATTCCATCTGCATTTGTATACCACAATTTAAACAGATCAAAGGCCACGGGAAGATTCAGATGCACCAGAAGACTACAAGAAAACGATGCAGACACATCTAAGGCCATGTATGTATATGTAAATCCCACCAAGTACTAAGCTAGCCGTTAACTGTAAGTTCCATCAAATCGACAGGGACAGGAGAGCCACCAGACATTTTTGAAAATGCCCGTCTATAGATCTTCAAGAAATAATCATTCATGTTGGCCTTGCAAGGTAATGTAATTATTAATATTATTATTATTAATTACCGGTGGTGTCATTATCATAACTAAAATGATCATAGTTACAGGTACTGCAAACCATCACGTCTGCAGAGACCATAACTCATCCAGCACATCCACCGAGAGAAACATAAACATCTTTTGTCATGAAGAGCTGCAAAAATTCATCAAAGAAAATGAAACAAGAAGAAGTTGCATATAAGCACCAGTCACCAGTACTCACTTTTACTAGAATAAACTAAGGTACCTTAAGGTCTGCTAAATGCATCATAGGAATTTCTTCCAAGTTTACAGCGTCCGATGACCAGGTGACAACCCAACCCTTCCACAGTGGTGAGGTTCCTACCTCTGATCCCCGGGACCCGACCTGCATTACATGCCTCACTGATTCCTGATCAGGTGACATCCCAGCTGACCACCAATTGCGCAACCTTCACATCAACACCTGGGATCTGACCCACATTGCACACTCTTAACTTTCCACTTTTTCTTTCATATATATATATATATATATAAAATATATATATATATATATATATATATATTTTATATATAAATATATATATATATAATATATATAAAATATAATTATATTATTATCACACTGGCCCATTCCCCCCAAGGCAGGGGGGCCCGAAAAAGAAAAACTTTCACCATCATTCACTCCATCACTGTCTTCCAGAAGGGTGCTTTACACTACAGTTTTTAAACTGCAACATTAACACCCCTCCCTTTAGAGTGCAGGCACTGTACTTCCCATCTCCAGGACTCAAGTCCGGCCTGCCGGTTTCCCTGACCCCTTCGTAAATGTTACTTTGCTCACACTCCAACAGCACGTCAAGCATTAAAAAACCATTTGTCTCCATTCACTCCCTATCAAACACGCTCACGCATGGGCCCGCTGGAAGTCCAAGCCCCCCGCACACAAAACCTCCTTTACCCCCTCCCTCCAACCTTTCCTAGGCCGACCTTACCCCGCCTTCCTTCCACTACAGACTGATACACTCTTGAAGTTATTCTGTTCGCTCCATCTCTCCACATGTCCGAACCACCTCAACAAACCCTTCCCCAGCCCTCTGGGCAAAGTTTTGGTAATCCCGCACCTCCTCCTAACTTCCAAACTTTCGAAATTTTTGCATTATATTCACACCACACATTGCTCTCAGACATGACATCTCCACTGCCTCCAGCCTTCTCCTTGCTGCAAAAATTCTACCCAGCTTCACACCCATATAAAGCGTTGGTAAAAAACTATACTTCATACATTCCCCCCTTTGCCTCCAAGGACAAAGTTCTTTGTTTCCCCAGACTCCTAAGTGCACCACTCACCCTTTTCCCCCCCATCAAATTTTTATTCACTCATCTTTCTAGACCCCCTCCGCTGACACGTCCACTCCCAAATTCGAAACATTCACCCCCTCCATACTCTCTCCCTCCAGTCTGATATCCAAACTTTTATCACCTAACTTTTTTTTTCCTCAAACCTTACTCTTTCCTGTATTCACTTTCAATTTTCTTCTTTTTTCACACCTACCAAATTCATCCACCAAACTCTGCAACTTCTTTCAAATCTCCCAAGCACGTGTCATCGCAAAGAGCAACTGTGCAAAATCCCACTTTATGGTGATTCTTTATCTTTTAACTCCAAAGCCTCTTGCCAAAACCCTCGCATTTTCTTTTCTTTCAACCTCATCATAAATATATTAAACAAAGTGCATCACACATCCTTTTCTAAGGCCCACTTTTTACTGGGGAAAAAATTTCCCTCCTTTTTTACTACTCTAACTTTAGCCCCACTATCCCGTAAAAACTCTTCACGCTTTCAGTAAAACCTACCTCCCACACCCCCACCTGCAAAATCGCCCCATTGCCCCCTATCCACCCATAAAAAGCCTTTTCCAAAACCTAAATGCCACAAAACCTCTTTAGCCTTATCTAAATACTGTTATTTTATGTTTCACGTAAAACCTGGTCCACAACCCCCTACCTTCCTAAAGCCTTTTGGTTTTTTTTGCTTCCTATTCCCTTCTTACTCTTTAAATTTTTTCAATAATAACTCTACCATACACTTTTCGTATATCAAAGACTTATCCCCCTATAATTTTTGCACTCTCTTTTTTCCCCTTTCCTTTATGCAAAGGAACTATGCATGCTCTCGCCAATCCCTAGGGACCTTTCCCCTTCCATACATTTATTAAATAAAATTTCACCAACCACTCCAAAACT
>NC_069404.1:63919151-63934323 GCF_026875155.1 Cherax quadricarinatus
TGGGGGGTTTGAGGAGGGGGGGGTAGGGGGGGGGGGGGGTTTATGTGGAGGGGGTGGTGGGTAGTGTGGAGGGGTGGTTGGATTTGGGGAGGTTGGGGGTTTATTGGGGGGGGGGGGGGGAAGTGATGGGGGGGTTTGGTGGTGTGGGGAGGGTGGGGGGGGTTGTGTGGAGGGGTGTTTGGTAGTTTGGGGGGAGAGGGGGGGGGTAGGGTGGGGGGGGGGTGGTGTAGGGGGGGGGGGTGTGGGTGGTGGTGGGTTATTGAGGAGGGGGTGGAGTGTGGGGGTGGGGTGGGTGATGGAGTGGAGGAGGGTGGTTGGGGTTGGAGATGGGGTGGTGGGTAGTGATGGGAGAGGGTGGTGCGTGGTGGAAGAGGGTCGTGGTAGTGGTGTGGAGAGGGTGGTGGTAGTGGTGGAGAGGGTGGTGGTAGTGATGGAGAGGGTGGTGGTAGTGATGGAGAGGGTGGTGGTAGTGATGGAGAGGGTGGTGGTAGTGATGGAGAGGGTGGTGGTAGTGATGGAGGGTTTGGTGGTAGTGATGGAGAGGGTGGTGGTAGTGATGGAGGGGGGTTTGGTAGTGGTGGAGAGGGTGGTGGTAGTGATGGAGAGGGTGGTGGTAGTGATGGAGAGGGTGGTGGTAGTGGATGGAGAGGGTGGTGGTAGTGGTGGAGAGGGTGTGTTGGTAGTTGATGGAGAGGGTGGTGGTAGTGATGGAGAGGGTGGTGGTAGTGGTGGAAAGGGTGGTGGTAGTGATGGAAGGGTGGTGGTAGTGATGGAGAGGGGGTGGGTAGTGGGTGGAGGGGTGGTTGGTAGGTGGTTAGTGGTGGGAGGGGTGGTTGGTAGTGTGGAGAGGGTGGTTGGAGTTGGTGGAGAGGGTGGTGGTAGTGGTGGAGAGGGTGGTGGTTGGGGTGGAGAGGATGGGGGTGAAGAGTGGTGGTGGTACTATCGGAAGCGATGGTGGTGGTTGTGATGGTGGAGGTAGTGATGATGGTAGTGGTGATTGTCATGGTTGTGACTGTGGTGGTTGTGATGGTGGAGGTAAGGTGACCCGATCTATCAAGCTGTTGGAGGATGCAAAAATTAAGATAAATAATGAGAGTAGAAGTTGGAGATGAAGGTGGAAGAAGAAGGAGGGGTTAAGGTGGAAGTGATGGAAGAGGATACTGGGATACCTGAATGATCTTCTCGGGGGTCAACGCCCCCGTAGATAGGGGCTCATGGTGGATCAAGTCCTGATCATCTAGCCTGTTACTGCTGGTCGCAGGCAGTCCAACGTACAAACCACAGCCAGGCTGAACAGGAACTGACTTGAGCAAGCTATATTAAAGAGAGAGAGAGAGAGAGGAGAGAGAGAGAGAGAGAGAGAGCTCATGAAACACACCTCCCAGGAACAATAAAGTCATAACACCCTCACCCCTTGTACCACACACACACACACACATACCCCCCTTCACCACCTCCCAAACACACACCTGCTCAACGCAACTATCCACCACCTCCAATTATAAATCCCCCCTATCGAAGAAACCCCTAAAAGGGGGGAAGGATTAATCACAATAAATCGCTGGAAAAATCAGTGCGGTGGAAAGTGGAAGTTCCACCCTGGTTGACCATGCCGGTGACGCACTCGGCTTCACTGGCGCCGCGCTGACGGGCGCTAGGTCGCTCAGCCGCCACTATTATCTTCAACTTACATCCCTTTTTATCAGCCGCATCCTTGGGACGATCTTCCTACTTCTTTGACAGATCGCCCCTCGAACCTCTGCTCTAAAGAGTAAAAGAGGATATTAAGAGTATAAGAGACGGCTACAGGAAGCAATGTTCGTTGAGGTAACATCCAGCGACTCTAGGCACGAAGTCTATCTCACCTCACATACATGCCCGCATCTTTTTATTCTAGCCCCTTTTTTTTTTTTTGCCGCGTGGGAAGAAAAATAAATCTGTGCTCAGGTTAGGCCATTGTGATCCAGACTGAGCGTCTTGGCCGCGGTGGTAGATCTAGGCGAGAGCGACAGAGTGGGAGGGAGGCAGAAGGTGTTATGAGGATGCGAAGAGTGTGTGATACAGTGTGGCGGGACGGTGTCACACCGGCCACTCACACATTATTCTAGAGGCGTACCTTCCACTCACCCCATTTTCTGTTATTATTTACGTACTTAAAAAGACGCACCTGCAAAAATGAATATATATATAATATTATATATATTTATATATATTATATATATATATATATATTATATATATATATATATATATTATATATATGTATTATATATATAATATATATATATATATATATATATATATATATATATATTTTATATATATATATATATATATAGTATATATATATATATATACATGTATATATATATATATATATATATATATATATATATATATATATATATATATAATATATATATATATATATATATATATAAAATATATATATATATATATATATATATATATATATATATATATATATATATATATATTATATATATATATATATATATTATATATTTTGAGCAGTCATAAAAGCGCTTGGAATTTCTCTATTCTTTCACAGTGGTTGTTTTGCATATATATAGATCAGTGTTTGTGTATATTTCGCCTGCTCTTGCGAATTCCTTGCATTGTTAATATCTCTAGTAAGGCTGATGCATGCAGGGGATGAGATGAAAAGCTGCAAGCCTTCTCCCTGAAAGCTGGCTGCCTTGGATCAAAGTCTAGCGCAAGCTGGACTCCAAGGTATTGGTCCAGTGTGGGTAGATTGGTAAAGCACTACGTACCTTGTTCCAGGGTTCGTAGGTTCGAGTCTCCTTCAGCCAGAGATCAGTGTTTGTGTATATTTCACCTGTTCTTGCGAATTCCTTGCATTGTTAATATCTCTAGTAAGGCTGATGCATGCAGGTTACCTGCCTGGAGGTTATTCCGGGGATCAACGCCCCTGCGGCCCGGTCCATGACCAGGCCTCCCGATGGATCAGGGCCTGATCAACTAGGCTGTTACTGCTGGCCGCACGTAGTCCAACGTACGAGCCACAGCCTAGCTGGTCCAGCACTGACTTTGGGTATCTGTTCAGCTCTCTCTTGAAGGCAGCCAGGGGTTTATTGGCAATTCCCCTAATGCTTGATGGGAGGCTGCCGAACAGTCTTGGGCCCTGGACACTTATGATGTTTTCCCTTATTGGGGGCATTTTGCATCGCCTGCCCAGTCTTTTGTTTCCTAGGGAGTGATTTCTGTGTGCAGATTTGGGACCATTCCTTCCAAGATTTTCCAAGTGTAGATTATGATATATCTCTCCCTCCTGCGTTCCAACGAGTACTAGTCAAGTGCTTCCAAGCGTTCCCAGTAGTTAAGGTGCTTGACAGAACTTATACGTGCAGTAAAGGGTCTCTGTACACTCTTTAGATCTGCGATTTCACCAGCTTTGAATGGAGATGTTAATGTACAGTAGTATTCCAGCCTAGAGAGAACAAGTGATTTGAAAAGGATCATCATTGGCTTGGCATCTCTCGTTTTGAACGTTCTCAGGGGATGAGGTGAAAAGCTGTAAGCCTTCTCCCTGAAAGCTGGCTGCCTTGGATCAAAGTCTAGCGCAAGCTGGACTCCAAGGTATTGGTCCAATGTGGGTAGATTGGTAAAGCACTGCGTACCTTGTTCCAAGGTTAGTAGGTTCGTGTCTTCTTCAGCCAGAGATCAGTGTTTGTGTATATTTCGCATATATATTATATATATAATATATATATATATTATATATATATAATATATATATATATATAATATATATATATATATATATATATATATATATATATATATATATATATACTGAGTAGGGGTTGTTAAAGTGGTTCAGACATGCAGAGAAGCTGGAACAAAATGACTTTGAGAGTGTATAAATCTGTTGTGGAGGGAAGGCGAGGTAAGGGTCGGCCTAGGAAGGGTTGGAGAGAGGGGGTAAAGGAGGTTTTGTGTGCGAGGGGCTTGGACTTCCAGCAAGCGTGCATGAGCGTATTTGATAGGAGTGAATGGAAACAAATGGTTTTTAACACTTAACGTGCTGTTGGAGTGTGAGCAAAGTAACATTTATGAAGGGATTCAGGGAAACCGGCAGGCCGGACTTGAGTCCTGGAGATGGGAAGTACAGTGTCTACACTCTGAAGGAAGGGTGTTAATGTTGCAGTTTTATAACTGTAGTGTAAAGCACCCTTCTGGCAAGACAGTGATGGTATGAATGATGATGAAAGTTTTTCTTTTTCGGGCCACCCTGCCTTGGTGGGAATCGGCCGATGTGTTAATAAAATAATATATGTATATGTCGTGCCGAATAGGCAGAACTTGCGATCTTGGCTTAAATAGCAACGCTCATCTTGCCATACAAGACAAGCGAAAATTTGTGTATGCAATAATTTCGCCAAAATCATTCTGAACCTAACGAAAAAAAATATATTTCACTGTGTTTGTTTAGTATTAAATTAGTGTAAACAAATCTAAAATATATTTAGTTGGGTTAGGCTAAAATAAATTGTTCTTGTTATAATAAGGTTAGGTAAGTTTTCTAAGATTCTTTTGGTGCAAAATTAATTTTTTTTTTACATTAACATCAATGAAAAAAATATATCTTTAAACATATAAGAGAAAATATCAGAAAGGACTTAATTTTAAATGAGTTCTTGCTAATTGACCAGTTTTACATATTCGGCACGACATATATATATATATATATATATATATTATATATATATATATATATACTGAAGCAGCGATTCGGTGGGACACCCTTACAGACTCCTCCAGTAGACCAGCTCCTCCCAAACAGCAGAAACAGTCCCACTGGGACAAACCGATCATGGAAAAAATCGCCAACACAATGCTCTCCAATGCTTCTAGGAAAGAACAAAGCTCGTCTCCTGGCAGTGAAGGCACCACACTCAGGAGATTTCCTGTTAGCTGTTCCCAATTCCTCCCTAGGCACCCGTCTCGACCCACAGGCCATTCGGATTGGTGTTGCTCTTCGCCTAGCACCCCAATCCTCACCGAACATAGGTGTATTTGCGGCAGGGCGACAGCTGATCAGTTCGGACTTCATGATCTCGTGTGTCACACAGCAGAAAGGAAGTATGCCAGACATGAGGAGGTCAATGACATCATAAAGAGATGCCTCGCCACAGCCCGTTGCCCAGCTCAACGGGAACCCCAAGTACAGAGGTCTGATGGAAGTCAAAAGCGTCCTGATGGAGCCATTATGCTACCCTGGAAGGATGGAAAGCAGATTGCCAGGGACTACACCTGTGCTGCCACATTAGCAGACACCTACTTGCTATACTCCGTAATGGAAGGGGGTGGAGCTGCTAGCCACAGGGAGACCCAGAAGATCCGAAAATATGAAGACGTTCACCCTTGCTATAACTTCATTCCAATATGGTCGGAGACCCTTGGAGCATGGGGCAAATGTGCTTTAAAGTTCCTCAAAGAGCTGGGTGAAAAGCTCATCATAGAAACCAAGGACCACAGGGCGACCAGCTTTCTCTTTCAGAGACTCAGTGTTGCGATCCAGAGAGGAAATGCCTGCAGCATTCTGGGCATGCGGCCCACCGCAGAGGAGCTGGACGAAGTATTCGAGAAGTAGCTCTGAGTTACCTATGTCGTTTTACTTTCTGTTGCATTTTTGTGAATGTTCGGCCAATGTATTTTTGTCTTTAAATAAAACATACTTGAAATATAGGGGGTGGTAGGAGAAAATTCTCAAACAACTTCAGGAAAAACCTTGAGTTTTCCCTGAAGCAAGTTTATTCTTTTCTCTGAGGATGAGGGTCCCTATGACAGTTCTAGAGGTGGTACCTCCCTATATTATATATATATTTATATATATATATATATTATATATTATTATATATATATATTATATATATATATATATATATATATATATATATATTATTGTGACTGCGAGGCAGCTTTACCCGTAAATCACAAGAACTGGTTAAAATCTTACGACGTTTCACCAAGTGGCGGCAGAAACGTCGTAAAATATATTTGTTCCTCTGCATGTAGAGTCTCTCAATGGCCTCCTGCATCTTGAAAGACCAGCCTGAGTCAGACAAACACATCAGTCCAGAGGAATAAACTCTAGAGCCGGAGATGAACTTGTAGAGATGTTGTCACAGTTCTCTAGGGCAGGAAATGAACTTGTAGAGATGCTCACAATTCTCTATGCCAGGAGATGAACCTGGAGAGATGTTGTCATAATTCTCTAGTGCAGGAGATGAATTTTGAGGTGCTGTTAAAGTTTTATAGGGCAGGAGATGAACTTAGAGAGATGCTGTCAGTGAACGAGCGGGGACTACACGTGTGACAACATGAACAGTGAGAGACAACACATCAGTAGTTGTTCGTACTTCGGACGCCTCACTCTGTGGCAACACCTGGAATGCACTACATGCTACTGGCTTTCTCTTTGTTCTTAACAATATTTTATGACATGTAAACTACGTACTGTATACTGCAGAAAAGAAATTAAATTGTTCTGTATTGTATTATGTGAACATTAAAGAATTCAAGAAGTGAACAGATGAGGACTCCGGCCAAAAGCTTTACCTTGTTCACGTTATACAGTATTTTGTATGTTGATAAATTAGACACATGTGCAACTCTTGGGTATCTTTATTGAGGAAACGTTTCGCCACACAGTGGCTTCATCAGTCCATACATAGGAGAAACTTGAAGAACAGGAGGAGAATGAGGTAATCAGTCCCTCAACCTTGATGAAGCCACTGTGTGGCGAAACGTTTCCTCAATAAAGATACCCAAGAGTTGCACATGTGTCTAATTTATCAACATGTCGGTTCTCTGAACCATTCATCTACAAACCTGTCAGACACTGCAACTTCTTGGGATCTTAATACTTAGGAATTCTTCGCTTGCCTAATTCTTGAGCAAGACCTACTTCCACATTGAACAAATGTAACACCACCTATGACTGCTGCACCTCTCCTGCCATACGGTTTAGAAGCTGCTTCTCCGCTCATCTGCCGTATTCTACTCAAGATTGATGGACTGAACACATCGACTCAAGGTTGAGGGACTGATTACCTCATTCTCTCCTGTTCTTCAAGTTTCTCCTATGTATGGACTGATGAAGCCACTGTGTGGCGAAACGTTTCCTCAATAAAGATACCCAAGAGTTGCACATGTGTCTAATTTATCAACATGTCGGTTCTCTGAACCATTCATCTACATTTTGTATGTTGCTATATAATGAACAGACTGCTATGATATTCTTCCAGGAAATGGCTTTGAAAATTAGCCGTTGTAAAATGGACGCAGGAAATGAGGCTAAGTTTTTCAGAACTTCTTAAATAAAAAAAAAATGCGCGAGAGAAAAATAAATCGAGAGAAAGAGACGCGGGGGCATGTTAAACGTTTGGTAATCTGGAAGAATTGCTATTTGTTCCTGTCTGAATCACGTAATAAAGCTGGCGAAGTTGTTAATAACTTGTAATTACGTTAAATCCTTTTGATTACTAGTCTGTGACATTTTTTTCCAAGGAAAGAGAAACTCTTTCTCCTGTAGTGTCACAAGTTCCTCTGGCCTGGGAAAGTGGATTAGAATCCTTGCTGTTAAACAAGGATTCTAACCCAACTAAACAAGGATTCTAACCTGGCAGTTAAACAACGTCTTGCACGAGTTTTTTTTTTTTATTCGTCGGTATTCTCCCGGCCCTAGTCTTTTCCAATAGTGGTGACCCGGCCTTGGCTCCCTATCTGGGGAGTGTCTCGAGACCTAAGTCTCCCATGGGAGGAGGTATAAGTACCCCCTCATCTTTGGGACCAAGTGTCCCCAGGCCTAGCCACAGTCCCCGCCCTCACGGGGCTCGCAGGGAGAAGCTAGGCCTCTGGTCTGCCATCTTCCCCGCCCCAAAGGGGCTCGTGGGGATGGCAGTGTTGTGAGCTGCAGGTGGTTGCAAGCTCAGGCTTCATTTTGCACGCGTTGTTTAACTGCCGGGAATGAGGGGCTGATTACTCGTTCTTATGTAATTATTGACAAGTAAAGAAAAATGTGAAAATTTAAAGATTTGGGATAATTGAATGTGTGGATGTATAGTAATGACGCAAAATTCTCGAAGGTAAACTGTAATACAAAAAGAAAAATATAATCTAAAGGCAAGAAAAATAAAAAAATGAACCTCAAGACACACATACACCACACACACACAACACACACACACACACATACACACACAACACACACACACACACACACACACACACATACACACCACACCAACACACACACACACACACACACACACACACACACGCGCGCGCGCGCGCGCGCGCGCGCGACAGAACACAAGAGGAAAGGCAGAAACTGAAAGAGAGGGTACAAAGACGCAATGAATAAAGAGAGGCAAAGACAGAGACGAGCAGGAAAAACCCAGACTCAGGAAGAAGAGCAAATACAGCCTCCTTCAGAATCACCTACAGAAGGAACTCAACAACGACAACCCGAATGCAACCAATCTAACCCAAAACCCACACACTGTACCCACTGCCCCCCCCCCCTCATCACAAACTCCATCCCCACAGCAAACCCCCATAGTTCCCCGCCAGGTCTCCCGTTCCCCAACCCCAAAGTTCTCCCCAGACCACAGTTTTAGAAAATGGGGATAGAATAGGGATGGGGATAGAATAACAAATAAATGTGAGGATGGCATGAAAGAATCAAGGAAAAGTCCCCAGACATCATAGTACTCAAGAAACGAAACTCACCAGGATGATAAGAGACGCAATCTTTCCATCTGGATATCAAATCCTGAGGAAAGATAGAGGGAGCGGAGGGGGAGGAGGAGTTGTACTGCTCATTAAATACCGATGGACGAGGTACTGGAAAACCTCATGCATCAACATGTTAGGGACAATGCCAGAGAGAGAGAGAGAGGTGACGATGAACCAGCAAGACTGGACCTCATATTCACCCTGAGTTGCTGGGATATTGAGGATAACACATATGAAAGGCCCTTCAGAGCTAGTGATCATGTGGTTCTGAGGTTTGAATTAATAGTAAAGTTACAAGTGGAGAGGGTAACAGGAGAAGGACGGGAAAAGCCAAATTACAAAAAGGGGGTTACACAGGCATGAGGAACTTCCTGCAGGAGGTTCAATAGGAAAGAAAATTGATAGGAAAATCAGTAAACAAAATGATGAACTACGTAACAACAAAATGCAAGGACAGAGAGGAAAGGCTCGTTCCCAAGGGCAACATAAATAATGAGAAGACCACAACGAGCCCTTCGTTTACCCAAAGTTGTAGGGAGGCAAAAACTAAGTGTGCTAGAGAATGGAAAAAAGTGCAGATGACAAAGGATCCAGGAAAATAAAGAGATTAGTCAAAGAGCCAGAAGCGAGTATGCACAGATAAGGAGTGAGGTCCAGCGACAATATGAAAACGACATAGCATCGAAAGTCAAGGCTGACCCGAAGCTGCTGTATAGCCACATCAGGAGGAAGACAAGTCAAGGACCAGGTAAATCAGGCTGAGGAAAGAAGGTGGGAGAGTTCACAAGAAACGACCAAGAAGAATGTAAAGAGCTCAACATGAGATTTAAGGAAATATTTGCAGTGACGACAGAAAGGACTCTGGGAAGTCAGAATAGGCGGGTACACCAACAAGGAATATACCAACAAGTTCTGGATGAATTTTCAACACATCCACTGAAACTGGGCAATCACCTGAAGTATGGAAGAAGGCAAATATAGTCCTCATTTTTAAGAAAGGAGACACTAGGCACTAACCTACAGACCAGAGTCACTGATGTGTATAATATGCAAAGTCATGGAGAAGATTATCAGGAGGAAGTGATGGAACACCTGGAAGAGAACAAGTTTATAAACGACAACCAGCATGGATTCAGGGAAGGAAAATCCTGTGTCACAAACCTACTGGAGTTTTATGACAAGCTAACGGAAGTAATACACAAGATACAGGGTTGGGTACACTGCATTTTCTTGGACTACAAGAAGGCCATCGGCACAGTTCCTCACAAGAGATTAGTGCAAAAGCTAGAGGATGAGGAACGCATAACAGGAAGGGCACTGCAATGGATCAGAGAGAACTTGACAGGGAGGCAACATCGAGTAATGGTACGTGACGAGGTGTCAGAGTGGGCGTCTGTTACGAGCGGGGTTCCACAGGGGTTAGTCCTAGGACCAGTGCTATTTTTGGCATACGTAATGAAATGACGGAAGGGATAGACTCAGAAGTGTCCCGGCTTGCAGATGATGTGAAGTTAATGAGGAGAATTAAATCAGATGAGGATGAGGCAGGATTACAAAAAGACCTGGACAGGCTGGAAGCCTGGTCCAGCAACTAGCTACTCGAATTTAACCCCCGCCAAATGCACAGTCATGAAGATCGGGGGAAGGCAAAAGAAACAGTAGACAGAGTATAGTCTAGGTGGCCAAAGACTGCAAACCTCACTCGAGGAAAAGGATCTTGGGGTGAGTAAAATCCCGGGCCAGATAACTGCTGCAGCATTTGGACGCCTGGCAAACCCGAGAATAGCCTTCCAGTACCTCAGTAAGGAATCGTTCAAGAATCTGTACACCGTGTACGTCAGGCCCATACTGGAGTATGCAGCACCAGTTTGGAACCCACTCCTGGACAAGCACGTCAATGAATTAAACAACTTGCAAAGGTGTGCAACAAGACTAGCTCCAGAGCTAAGGGAAATATGCTACGAAGAGAGGTTAAGGGAAATCGGCTAGACGACACTAGAGGACAGGAGGGTTAGGAGAGACATGATAACGACAAAGGGGACAGAGACAGGATGTTCCAGAGATGAGACACAGAAACAAGAGGTCACAGTTGGAAGTTGAAGACTTAGATGAGTCAGAGGGATGTTAGGAAGTATTTCTTTAGTCTTAGAGTTGTCAGGAAGTCGAATAGTCTGGCTAGTGACATAGGGAAAGCATGCATAGTTTTAAGAGGAGGTTTGATAAGCTCACGGAGCAGGGAGAGAGAGGACCTAGTAGAGATCAGTGAAGAGGAGGGCCAGGAGCTATGAATCAACCCCTGCAACCACAAATAGGTGATTACACACACACACACACACACACGCACACACACACACACACACACACACACACACACACACACCACACACACACCACACACACACACACACACACACACACACACACACACACACAGATGACGTGAAGTTGATGAGAAGAATTCACTCGATCGAAGACCAGGCAGAACTACAAAGGGATCTGGACAGGCTGCAGACCTGGTCCAGCAATTGGCTCCTGGAGTTCAATCCCACCAAGTGCAAAGTCATGAAGATTGGGGAAGGGCAAAGAAGGCCGCAGACGGAGTACAGTCTAGGGGGTCAGAGACTACAACCTCACTCAAGGAAAAAGATCTTGGGGTGAGTATAACACCAGGCACATCTCCTGAAGCGCACATCAACCAAATAACTGCTGCAGCATATGGGCGCCTGGAAAACCTCAGAACAGCATTCCGACATCTTAATAAGGAATCATTCAGGACCCTGTACACCGTGTATGTTAGGCCCATATTGGAGTATGCGGCACCAGTTTGGAACCCACACCTAGCCAAGCACGTGAAGAAACTAGAGAAAGTGCAAAGGTTTGCAACAAGACTAGTCCCAGAGCTAAGAGGTATGTCCTACGAGGAGAGGTTAAGGGAAATCAACCTGACGACACTGGAGGACAGGAGAGATAGGGGGGACATGATAACGACATACAAAATACTGAGAGGAATTGACAAGGTGGACAAAGACAGGATGTTCCAGAGATTGGACACAGTAACAAGGGGACACAGTTGGAAGCTGAAGACACAGATGAATCACAGGGATGTTAGGAAGTATTTCTTCAGCCACAGAGTAGTCAGTAAGTGGAATAGTTTGGGAAGCGATGTAGTGGATGCAGGATCCATACATAGCTTTAAGCAGAGGTATGATAAAGCTCACGGCTCAGGGAGAGTGACCTAGTAGCGATCAGTGAAGAGGCGGGGCCAGGAGCTCGGACTCGACCCCCGCAACCTCAACTAGGTGAGTACAACTAGGTGAGTACACACACCACACACACACACACACACACACACACACACACACACACTCACACACACACACACACACACAACACACACACACACACACACACACACACACACACACACACACACACACACGCGCGCGCGCGCGCGCGCGCGCGCATACACAGATACAGAGACAGGATGTTTCAGAGATAGGACACAGAAACAAGGGGTCACAATTGGAAGTTGAAGATTCAAATGAATCACAGGGATGTTAGGAAGCATTTTTTCAATGCGATGAGATGTAGTGGGGGCAGGATTCATACATAACTTTAAGAAGAGGTATGATATAGCTCATGGAGCAGGGAGAGTGACCTAGTAGCGATCAGTGAGGAGGCGGGGCCAGAAGCTGTGAATCGACCCCTGCAACCACAGCCAACTGAGTACACACAACTCCTGACACAAACCTACTGGAGTTTTACGACGAGGTGACAAAAGTAAGACAATGAGAGAGAGAGAAGAGAGAGAGAGAGAGAGGGGAGAGAGAGGAGAGAGAGAGAGAGAGAGAGAGAGAGAGATGATGAAAGAAGAGAGAGAACTTGAGAGAGGAGAGAGAAGAGAGAGAGAGTGAGAGAGAGAGAGGAGCAGTAGATTGCATTGATTAAGAAAGCTTCAGGAATCCACACAAGAGATTAGTGCAAAAGCTAGAGGAGCTGGCAGTAATAACAGGAAAGGCACTGCAATGGATCAGAGAATACCTGACAGGAAGGAAACAACGAGTCATAGTACATGACGAGGTGTCAGAGCGGGCACCAATGACGAGTGGGGTTCCACAGGGGTCAGTACTAGGGCCGGTGCTATTTCTAGTATATGTGAATGTCATGCCGGAGAGATAGATTCAGAGGTGTCCCTGTTTGCATACAGTGTGAAGCTAATGCGAATAATTCAATAGGAGGAGGACCAGGCAAGAGTACACACTGATCTGGACAGGCTACAGGCCTGGTCCAGCAACTGGCTCCTGGAGTTTAACCCTACCAAGTGCAAAGTCTTGAAGATTGGAGTAGACAGCAGACAGAGTACAGGCTAGGGGACCAAAGAATGCAAGTCTCACTCAAGGAAAAGGATCTTTGGCTGACTAAAATACTGGGCACATCTCCTGAAGCGGACATCATCCAGATAACTGCTGCAGCATATGGGCGCCTGGCAAACCTAAGAATAGCGTTTCGACACCTTAGTAACGAATCGTTCAAGTCTCTGTGCACCGTTAGCGTTTCGACACCTTAGTAACGAATCGTTCAAGTCTCTGTGCACCGTGTACGTCATAAGAACATATGGAAGAAGGAACACTGCAGCAGGCCTAACGGCCCAGCCTAGTCAGGTCCGAGTCACATCCACTTAAGGAAGAGCACGGCATCAGACCTACCAGCACAAGCTAGTCAGATTCAACTCACACCCATGTGAGTTAAATCTGATGGTACTCGGGAGTATGTTCCACTCATCCACAACTCTATTACCAAACCAGTGCTTTCCTGTATCCTTCCTGAATCTGAATTTTTCCAACTTGAAACCAGTGCTGTGAATCCTCTCTTGGCTAGATATTTTTAGCACGCTATTTACATCCCCTTTATTTATTCTTGTTTTTCATGTATACACCTCAGTCATATCCCCCCTAATTCTACGCCTTTCTTGAGAGTGCAGATGCAGGGCCTCAGTCTGTCCTCACAGGGAAGATTTCTGATACACGGGATCAACTTTGTCATCCTCTGTTGTACATTTTCCAGAGCATTTATATCCATTCTGTAATACGGTGACCAGAACTGTGCAGCATAATCTAAATGAGGCCTAACCAAAGATATATAGTGTTGAAGAGAATCCAAGGATTCTGTTCGCTTTATAGCGAACACTTATGCACTGTTGTCTTGGTTTCAGATTACTGCTAACCAGAGCTCCTAAATCCTTTTCGCAATCAGTAATATTAATATCTACATTATTTAGTTTACATGCGGCATGGTTATTTTCCTATCTATCATTTAGAACTTTGCATTTGTCTATATTAAATTGCATCTGCCACTTCTCCGACCACTGCATCAGTCTATTCAAATCATCCTGGAGTGTTCTAATATCTTCATTAGAATGAATTGAACGGCCTATTTTGGTGTCATCAGCAAATTTGCTTATATCGCTATTTATTCACTCATCTATGTCGTTTATGTAAATTGTGAACAACAACGGGCCCAACACTGACCCCTGTAGAACACCGCTTGTGACGTGCCCCCAGTCTGATTTCTCCCCATTTATGCAAACTCTCTGCTGTCTATTTGTCAGCCATGCCTCTACCCAGGAAAAAATTTCTCCTCCTATTCCGTGTGCCTTAAGTTTCCTCAGTAGCCTCTGATGTGGACGAAAGCCTTTCTGAAGTCCATATTCATTACGATGATAGGGTGGGGACAGGAGCTGTGAATTCACCCTGCAACCACAAATAGGTGAGTACACACACATACACACACACACACACACACCACACACACACACACACACACACACACACACACACACACACACACACCACATACACACACACACACACACACACACACACACACCACACACACACACACACACACACACACACACACACACACACACACACGCACATACACACACACACACACACACACACACACACACACACACACACACACACACACACACACACACACACACAACACACACACACACACACACATAAAATAAGCACAAATCTCTAGGGAATCATAAGAAGAAACATGAAAGACTAAATCCTACCATTACAACCACAACAATCAAAGAAACCACAAGACAAATCCTCTTAAGAAACCACAAGAAAACCCTAAGAAAACCTTAAGCTAAAATCTTCCACACACACACACACACACACACACAAATAGTATAAAATCCTTCCAGAAAATCTTAAGGAGTAAAATTCCCAGTGAAACCACAAAACGGAACCCCAAGAAGATTTTAAAACAAAAGCTTTCTAGAGGAAGGATTCTCCAGGACACACATTCAGGTCCTCGACACGAAGCACTTGAAGGGCCTGGGGGACTCCTGAGGATGTGAGTC
>NC_069404.1:63934823-63964713 GCF_026875155.1 Cherax quadricarinatus
AGGGTATTTTTTTCTATTTTAGGCAGGGGGTTGTGGATGACACACCAAGTAATCTCCAGACAAATTGCATCTTGTAACTACTATGCGTAATCTTGGATGGACAGTTGAAGAAAGTTCGTTTGACGATAATACTCCACTGGGTCGAAAAGCTTCCACAAATGTCATAGCTACTTTAAACCCAAATGCACCTCGACATTTAATTTTTGGCTTGCCACTATGATTCTAAATTTGACCGTGAGGGCACTTTCATTGGTTCTGCTGTTCCCTGCGCGATGATGCTGAACCTTGCTAAAGTGATGCAAGTCAGCCTTAATAAAAACAGTGAATGTGAAGGCTTACTCAGCCCTGTAACAACTTCAGACAGTATTACCAAGGCTGGCTCCTCCTCAGGAAAATTAATGAACAGAAAAAGAAATAATAACAGACAAAAATAAACACTTTATTATATATAAAATATAAAATAAAGTGTTTATGTTTGTCTGTTATTATTTCTTTTTCTGTTCATTAATTTTCCTGAGGAGGAGCCAGCCTTGGTAATACTGTCTGAAGTTGTTACGGGCGGGAGTAAGCCTTCACAAGTGGCGACCTTGCCAGGATTCGACTCTACTGAATCAAGATTCAATTCCATCTCGAATCTACCATTGGAACTTCAACGCCGCATACCACAGACGGTTACCACCAGCCATGAGTAATCATTCTCTATGGTAGGACTGCAGTACAGGTATTTAGAAGATTTGGTGATTGTTATAGTCTCAATTTATTGTAAGTCAAGTCAGGCAGGATATAATATTTAATTCTGCCATCTTTTTTTGGTGAGTTGAAACATTTGGAGGATTAGACCTTAGGGACCCGAGATTTTCCAGTGACAATTTGCTTCATTGAGCTCTTTATTATATCAAGGGAACTGTCATAGGACACTCTTGACTTGTTGGTGAGAAGATTGGATGGTCAAGTGACCCTTTTTACTTACTGTTTGCTCGGGAGCCGGCATAGAACCTTCGTTTTAATTAATATTATATTGTTTAATTGAAGCAGGGATCGAGCCTATGGTTTATTTACAGTTTGAGCGGAGCAGGAATTGAACCTCCCCTTTTCTTTAATACCCGTTTCATTTCCCTGATAGTTTAAATTATTCTTGCAAATATGGAGGAATACCAGTTTTGGATGAATGCTGGAAGTAAGTTAGGAAAAACAGGAAAAAATTTAGAATCTTTCATTAGTGCTAAGATCCAGGAAGGACTTGAAAGAGAGAGAAATTTAGAGAGAAGAGAGACAGTTAGAAAGAGAAGAGAAAAAGGAGAAAGAGAACCTTGAAAGAGAAGAGAAAAAGGAGAAAGGGAACCTTGAAAGACAGGAGAAAAAGGAGAGAGAGAGAATTGAGAGAGAAATCCAAGAAAGACAGTTAGAAAGAGAGAGAGAAGAGCTAGAGTACGTGAGGAACAGGCTAAAATAAGAGAACTTGAGGAAAGAGCAAAGGATAGAGAAGTTGAGGAAAAAGCTAGAGAACGTGGAAAAAGCTAGAGAACTTGAGTTAATAGAGAGAGAAAAGGATCACGAGCTCTAAAAATCTCGCCTTGAATTAGAGAATAAAAAGTTAACTCTTACACAACAACAATTGGAGGAAGGAGTAATTGAACATCATGCAGTTAGTGCACATATTCCAACACCTAATTTACCTCCCTTCACAGAGGGGGAAGACATAACTTCATACATTATCAGGTTTGAAAATACGCTTCCCCCTCTGTGAAGGGCCCTGCTGACACCTGGGCTACCAGGTTAGGAAATTGTTATTTTCTGGTCCCAGCCTTGAATATCTATGCAACTTTGTCGCAGGATATCATATGTAATTATAACCTACTGAAGAAGGCAATCCTTAAAGCATATCAAAAAAACATAATTTTTTACAGAAAAGATTTCAGGTATGCCACCTTACAGCCTGGCCAGAACTTTTAGCAGTTACAGGTAAAAACTCTTTCGTTTGTTCGACTTTTGGTTTGAGAGTTCAGGAATTGATCACAGTTATGAATCTCTTAGAGACTTCATGGGTTGCTGCCAGTTCCTGACAGCTCTTCCTAAACCCGATACGAACATTTTATCAGAGGGAAAGTAACCTGATAAAGCTGAGGAAGTTGCTGAGGCTGCTGACCTGTATGCTGAGGCTCCAATTCCTATAAAGTCCTAAAGGGAATCGAAACCTAAGGGCAAGGGTTCATCAGACCTTAAGAAATCAAAGCCTCTAGTGGAAAATAAAATGATTCTTTTATTCCTGTTTGTCATTTGTGTGGTGTTAAGGGACATAAACGTCCATATTGTCCTTCTAAGAAGGTCCAAAAAAGTTGGAAGATGTTTAAAGACTGTAATGACCAAGACCCTTCTGTTCTGGAACAGTTAATGGACTTAATGTATCTACCATTTTACGAGACACTGGCATGACATGTATTGTCATTTCTGATAAAGCTGTTCCTCTAACCTTAAAAGAAACATCATTCCTCTGCTATACTTTCGGACTACTTGCGCCGTACGGACACTTTTCCTACCATCCGTTGATTACATGAAGTCTAAATGGTTTCACAGGTTGGTCTGAAAGCTATATGTACTGCTCCCATCCACTTCTTGCTCCTATATTAGGTAATCGTAAAAGGTGCCATTCTTCCTTCTGAGGTTGACCTTTCATCACCAAAGATGGACATGGTGTTTCAGATCCTCTTTCTGTAGAGTCATGAGAAAGCCTCGAAAGTTCAGATGAGGGACAATGTCTCTCGTGTTGAGATTCATGTGGGATTAAAAACCAGTGATGCTACTTCGAAAGCGATGTAGTAGGATCACCGGTTCACTTGTTAGATGAAAGTGAAGATATCACCTACCGATACCATAAATGTCTTGGACTAGGGCTCAGACCAAAGTCCAGGACTTTCTCCTTACTGTCCATCCTTTGATTTTCCCATGACTTAGCCTTTAGATGGTATCGAAGGATCCTTGTCCAATTTACAACGTAATTGCCCTTCTCTTCAGAATTGCCATAATGCCCGCTAAACAAAATCTAGTTATCAATGGAAATACTTTTCTATATAAATTTGAAATATATAAAAGGTATCTTGTACAAGTAGTATTCAAATTATATTCAGATGAGATAGACTATTCCATCTTGTTGTCCAAGTCAATGCAGAGGGACTGTTATTAAAATGGCTCATGACATGCCTGTGGCAGGACATTTCTCGCATCGTAAAACCTAAACTAAAATTTAGGGTATACCTATTTTTGGCCATAAATATGGCCTCAGATGTCACTACTATTGTAGTATCGTGTGTTAAAGTTTGCCTACTGTCATCCTACCCGACCGGTTCCAGGCGCAGTAATATGGTCAAATAAATGCCAGTTCTTTACGGTACCTTTTGAAGAGTAGCTATTGACATCGTTGGTCCTTTATCTCCACTTTCATTGGGGGGAACAGAGATTATTAACATTAGATTATTATGCTTCGAGCTTCCCTGAAGCCGTTCCCTTAAAAACCATAACTATACAAGAGGTGGCTGAAGCCTTTTGTCCATCTTTCGATGTGGGTATCCCTAGAGAAATTTTGTTCATGACCGTGGGACACAATTCACATCTGACTTATGCAATTCTTATACCAACTTATGGGAGTGAAGCCCTCTCCTTCACACACATCCCTATCATCCCAGGCTGTAATGGGAGGAATTGAGCGCCAGCATTCGATTCTCAAGTCCATTTTAAGGAAACTATGCTCCTTAAACCTAAGGAGTGGCATCCGTTACGTACCCTGTGCTTTGTTTACCATGAGGGAAGTTCCAGTGACTCTTTGGGTTTTCACTTTTGAACTTCTCTATGTTAGGACAGGCCAGAGGTCACTTGTCCATCCTTCATGACTTATGGACTAATGAGGAGGGGTAAATGCTGAAGGTTCAGTTTCTTAACCTGTTTCTCCTGACTTAGAAATTCCAAACTTAGGAAGACCTCTGACATAGTTTCGAAAAACCTAAGCTTGTCATGGACCAGTACAAAAATATTTTGATTTCAAAAGTCAGAGGAGAAGTTTTAAAGTAGGGCATGAAGTTCTTGTACTTTTGTCGATTCAATCAAATTAATTATTTTAGCATGGAAAAGGTCCCATAATAAAGATTAAAAATTTGTGGGAAAGTTGATACTCATAGAAGTCAAGGGGAAACCTAAGCTTTTCATCTCAACATCCTTAAGAAATACTTACCGAGAAATTCGGGTCAAACTGCCTTAATAACTTTGACTTAGTTTTTCCCACACGAACTTGATAAGGAAACTGAAAAGAATGTAAGGTGTGCCGTAATTGACACCTCTAACTTAGACTATGATGAAATAAATGACTTGGTGACTCTTGACCACTCGGGCGCAACAAACAATTTAATAATTAATGAATCTTTGGATGACCATAAGAGACATGAAGCTTAATGCAATGTTGTGAGTAACTTTTCAGAGTCTTTACTGATATTCCAGGTTGTTACTAACGGTACGTCCATAAGGATTGACCTAATGTGACGACAGTCCTATCAAACGAAAATTTACCAGTTCCAGTTCATCTTAGGGATGCATTTGACCGGGAGAGGTAGGACAATTATTAAAACTAAAAGATCATTGAAACCTTCAGTATCTTCATATTGTTTCAACAGTAGTCATGGTTAAGAAGGAGGATAGATTCATTTTAGACTTGCTTTGGACTTCCAGAGCCTTAATGCTGTAACTCGGTGGGATGCTGAGCCTATGCCCTTAATAGATAAGCGATCTACACAAATTATATGACTCTTCCTCTTTTCAGAGAATTGTTATTGCGCATGCATATCATCACAAGTAATGTTAGATCCTTCTTCTAAGCAGTACACGCTTTTCATACACACCAAGGATGAGGCAATTAGGAACTATGCACCTTCGTGGTTGGGTAACTGACTGTGCTACCAGTGAAGACTGATGAGAAAGGTCTTGGGTAATATGACCAATGTTTCAGTTTATTTTGATAACATTTACGTAATGACATCCACGTGTGGGCGACATATCCAAACCATTAACATCGTTTTGCGTAGGTTACGCTCACATGGCCTCACTGCCAAGATCCGAAGAAAGGCTTCCTTGGGCTATAATCAAGATTGATATTTGACTGTTACTTCATATATAACTCTCTGCAGCATCTACTCAGTAAGAATCAAAGCTTTATTAGAATTTTAAAATTCCCCAAAAAACCAAGAAGACATTGCGTAGGCTTTCTTGGTTCTGTAAATTTTTATGCACGGTTTATCCAGAACTTACTGATCTTAAAGGCATTTTGTAACGACTTCTTACAAAAGTCTGTGAAGGAACCTCTTGAACTTTCCGACATAGCTCGGGAAATGTTTAATGAGATTAAAAGTATCTTTTCGAAAGACCCTATACTTAAGTTTCACAGTAGTTAATAAAAAACATTTTTGTTTAAGAACTGATGCCTCAATACTGGCTTAGGTGCCGGTGCTACTACAATACCATGATGGTACTCCCTTACCTGTATGTTCCTACAGCGGAAAACTCCTTCCGAAAGAAGAAACGAGATACTCGCCCATAGAAAAAAGGAATGTTTGGACCTTGTGTTATGGGGTATCTCCAAACTTAAATTTTATTTGCTGGGAAAAGAATTCATTTTAGAAAAAAACGGACACAAAACTTTGATGATACCTAGAAACTTTTAAGGGAACCACTCAGTCGAATCTTTGAGGGTTGGACATTGGCTCTCAGGCTTTTAAGTTCCATATTGTGTCATATCAAGGGTTCATCCAGTTAATTTCTCGGCTGGTTAAGTTCTGTGACAGTCAGTAGATTTGTTGCCTTATGCGGACTTCACTCATGTTAGAACTTTTTTCTCGCCTATTCTTTTATACTCCTGACTATAAGTCATGGTATGGGGGAGTGTGAGGGAGGGAATAAGTTCAGTAGATAGGGAGTAGCGAGGGAGTATATAGTAACAATAGTTTCATTGCTGGCTTACTTTTAAGGTAGGGTAAGTCAAGCTCCCTCTATTCCCACCTTTCCCCTCCCAAAAGGATAGTTTCATGCGTCCTTACTTGTTAGGTAGGGTAAGTCAAGCTCCCGCTATTCCTGCCTTTTTCCCCCACTCCAAAACGTGATAGTTTGGCTGACGGCTGCTTGTTAAAGGTTAGGGTCAGTCTAGCTCCCGCTATCCCTTTCCCTCCTTCTTCCCCTCCCCCAATAGGTGACGTTGTGGGGCTCCAGGTCCATAAACAGTAATCACTAGACTCAACAGCTCCCCCCACGCATTCCCTGTAAGTACATGCCTGTTGTATTTAGGTGGATTTATTGGTGAAAGCTTCCATTTTGACAATATTAAACTTAGCCTTTCAGTCTTGCTCGAGTTGACTGTTGTAATAATCACCACATCTTTTAGGTATTGTACTTGTATCATTGGAGACTGATTCTGAAGGCAGTGGGTAACCTGTCTATCTTTCCAGCTTGGAAGGAAGAGGGCGTTCACTAGTCAATCAACGAGCAGAACTGAGGAGGTGGACTAAACGTCCTAGACTTCCCCCTTTTTGGATTAATTTACCTGTGACCTGTATGAAATTGCAGGACATAACCATCATCATTGCAATGGTATAAGAACCCTGCTTTCCTGTCACTGGGCTAGAATACTCAGGATATAATGTGAAGACGAACGGTGGGTTTTGTAAACCCAACACCTGCGACCCCCCACCCCCATCATCAGAAAACAAGCTACAGATTTAAACAACCACATTGTTACCAACACCAGACACCCAAGTTTTATATTAGCGTTGAATTCAGTTATCATTTATATTTTTCATTTTTCATTTTTTTTAATGTAGGGATTAATAGTTCATATTTAAGGGTTTTTATATTTTTATTTTTATATATAATAAAGTGTTAGTTTGTCTGTTATTATTCCTTTTTCTGTTCATTATTTTCCTGAGGAGGAGCCAGGCCTTGGTAATACTGTCTGAAGTTGTTACAGGGCTGAGTAAGCCTTCACAGTGAAGCTCAGTCTGATCTGCCATTAGTTTATTTTCTCCGATGGAGAGGAGGCTTTCCCTCAGCGGGACAGCAAAGACTCCCTTTCATGGATGCCACGTATTTTAGCCGTTAAAAAGGCTGAAGCTAGATGTATCTCCTGGTAACTCTGTGATGGCGACTACACGTGTTCTACAATATTGTTGTAATCTCTTGGGACTTGTTTGTTTTGTTAGATCTCTTGGGGACAAAAGATGTCCAGTTTTCTAGTTACTACAGAAATACTGACCGGTGGTATGCCCGTCTAGTTTCTTATGAACGGCGGCTAAGTGATCAGTTATTTCAACGGTAATTTATGTTTAATCAAGGAGGATATTGTGGGGCTGGTATAGCAGATGATCACCTTCCCTTTCTTGAGAGAGATGTTCCAGTGCTGCATTTGATTCCTGTCCCCTACCCTTCAGTCTGGCACAAGAACTCTGACAATGAAACAACACTTCACTATCCCACTACTGACAACTTAAGCAATATTTATACGTGCATTTGTTGCAGATTATCTACATTTGTTGCAGATTATCTACATTTGACCGTCTTGGGATTCGCCCAGAACACTTCTATGCATGATGACCTATAAAATATTTGTTCGGTACTTAAATATTCCATAATATATCTCTGGTATATATTCTCTCTGGTATATATTCTCTCTAATATATATTCTCTCTACTATATATTCTTCTAGTATGTATTCTCTGGTATATATTCTCTCTGGTATATATCTCTCTGGTATATATCTCTCTGGTACATATTCTTTCTAGTATATATTCTCTCTACTATATATTCTTCTAGTATGTATTCTCTGGTATATATTATCTCTGGTATATACACCATCAATCTCCCCGCCTTGCTTTCAGTTATAACCACAAACTCCATAGACTCTACAGTCTTTCTCAATTAATTAATCTCTCAAAAATTATTTCTCATTCTCAGTAAAATTCCTTAATCAAGACATCTCTCATTAGCTCTCCTATCCGGATTTTCATTAGTGACCAGATTTTTCTTAGAGTGCCATGATTTTTTCCTATAGTGCCCTGATTTTTTCAGTGCATTGATTTTTTTAGATTTCACTGATTTTAGGCTGCCCTGATCTTTTTAGAGCGCCCTGAATTTTTTTTAGAGCTCCCTGAATTTGTAGAGTGCCTTGACTATTTTAGAGTGCCCTGATTTTGTAGAGTGCCTGACTATTTTAGAGTGCCCTGATTTTGTAGAGTGCCTGACTATTTTAGAGTACCCTGATTTTGTAGAGTGCCTGACTATTTTAGAGTGCCCTGATTTTGTAGAGTGCCTTGACTATTTTAGAGTGCCTGATTATTTTGTAGAGTGCCTGACTATTTTAGAGTGCCCTGATTTTGTAGAGTGCCTTGACTATTTTAGAGTGCCCTGATTTTGTAGAGTGCCTTGACTATTTTAGAGTGCCCTGATTTTGTAGAGTGCCTTGACTATTTTAGAGTGCCTGAATTTTGTAGGTTTGCCATTGACTATTAGAGTGCCCTGTTTTGTAGAGTGCCCTTGACTTATTTAGAGTGCCCTGATTTTGTGGAGTGCCTTGACTATTTTAAAGTCCTGATTTTGTAGAGTGCCTTGAATTTTTTAGAGTTGCCCCCCAGATTTGTAGAGTGCCTGACTATTTTAGAGTGCCCTGATTTTGTAGAGTGCCTGACTATTTTAGAGTGCCCTGATTTTGTAGAGTGCCTGACTATTTTAGAGTGCCCTGATTTTGTAGAGTGCCTGACTATTTTAGAGTGCCCTGATTTTGTAGAGTGCCTGACTATTTTAGAGTGCCCTGATTTTGTTAGAGTGCCTTGACTAGTTTAGAGTGCCACCTGATTTTGTAGGAGTGCTTCGACTATTTTAAAGTGCCATGATTTTGTAGGAGAGTGCCTGACTATTTTAGAGTTGACCTGATTGGTAGAGTTGCCTTGACAATTTAGAGTGCCCTGATTTTGTAGAGTGCCTTGACTATTTTAGAGTGCCCTGATTTTGTAGAGTGCCTTGACTATTTTAAAGTGCCCTGATTTTGTAGAGTGCCTTGACTATTTTAGAGTGCCCTGATTTTGTAAGAGTGCCTGACTATTTAGTGTGCCTGATTTGTAGAGTGCCTGACTATTTTAGAGTGCTCTGATTTTGTAGAGTGCCTGACTATTTTAGAGTGCCCTGATTTTGTAGAGTGCCTGACTATTTTAGAGTGCCCTGATTTTGTAGAGTGCCTGACTATTTTAGAGTGCCCTGATTTCCATATAAGCACTCTACAGTATGAGCCTTAAAGTAAGACACGAGTAAGTAACATACGACAAAACCCTTTTAAAAGAAAAAATAAAATTAAATTATCGCGTCTCAGACACAAATAATCAATGAATTATCAAACATTCTTTAAAATTATATGCCCTGAAAATGATTTGATTTTGCCCTAAAACAAAATTTCATTTTGATGATCAGAGGGAGACTGCACATCCCTCCCGGGTTTCCCCATCTCCATATTCCTATTTATTTTTTTTTTGGGGCCCATTATTTTCTTCATCATTCCACCTTATCATTCTCTTCTCATCTGCACCACTCTCCTATGCTTTGTATGGGGGAATGGGCTACATAGGGCTTTTGCACTGCTTCTTATATCTTTACCCTTCCGAAGCCTCTTCAACCTCCTCCTCCTCCTTTTCATTACCTCATTCACTCTTGGCTAACTTCGTACTGAAAAATTGCTTGCTGTCTCCCTTATTTTATTCACTTTCACTTCTCTGTTTACTACGCCCCTTCTGTTCTCCATCGCCATTTACTCTGAATGGATCATTTTCCTTTCTCTTTCTTCTTCCTTTTTTCTTCGTCTTCATTTCTTCTTCTTCTTCTTCTTCTTCTTCTTCTTCTTCTTCTTCTTATATTATCTTATTATTATTATTATTATTATTATTATTATTACCATTAGTTATTATTATTAAGTGGAAGTGCTTAATTAATACGTAAGTGCCATATAGCCACTGTGGAATGGGAGGTAGGTGTAGCTCCGGTTCCTTAGATCAAGAGCCCAACGGAGGCATCAAAGCCCCTCGGGGAGGGGGAAAAGCAGGGGGTATCAAACACACCGGAGTGAGAGAAACTAGTGGAGTGGGACAGGCTAGTGATGCAAAATACTGAAACTCACTTCAGTTCATGTAGGACGATAACCGCTGATCTTATGCACTGGGGGGGGGGGGGAGAAGAAAGAAAAAAGAGAGACGAGAACTGGATTCTCAAGGAACATCCACCCACACTAGCGAGTCTTGTCGGTGAACATGGGAGTGCTTCGAGAAACTAAATAATATGATCAACCAGCATTTGCAACTGGGAATATGTATATAAAAAAAAGAACAAGATTGAGAGCAAAGTTCGCCAGCTGCTGGCGTGTGGAGCGTGTGCGTGTGCGTGTGTGTGTGTGAGAGAGAGAGAGATAGAGAGAGAAGAGAGATTTTTATTCGAAGGAGCAACCCATTCTCTCGATGTAGATCTTTATCAAGTGGTTAGTTCATATGGGCCAGCCTAGTCTTAGCCTAGCAGCCGTCTTCAGATCCTATTTTCTCCACAGACGCGTTTGACTTGACTCCTGTCTGTACTCTGCTACTCTCCTACTTGTTTGCTAATCCTCTTCTAACAAACCCTTACAATCTTCCGTTTGAGGAACCAAAATTAGACTTAACATTCTCTTGTGTCGCCAAGACGTAAACTATGTCGTGTTCCTGGAGGCCTAGGTGAGAGGGAACCTACAGTAACTCATCTTTAATAAGTCAGAGCGCGTTAATTGTTTGCCTGAGTTGCATTTGCAACACTTCGTAACATCTAGGTGACTGAGAAATAAATAAACCTCTCAAGGAAAAGCTGTGGTTCACAGATGTCTCCAGCTTCACCAAATACCCTTTACTCATGTTTATAAATAAAGAATATACTATCACTAGTAGTACTACAGCTATCAGTTCATCTGCTACTATTACTACTACTACTACTACTCAGGAGATTTATTCAGGGAACCGTTTTACCACCGGGGGAGAGGACAAGAACTAAAAAGAGATATGTCAAAAACGACAGAAAAAAAGCGGGAGATAGAGAGTGTGGTAACCTTCCACCAGCTGCTACTGCAACATCCCTGATTTCTTCATTCATGCCCGGCCATTCAGAGTTGAATGAGAATACTGTGTCAGGTATGCAGATCCAGTGTCGACACACACCTCCTTCTCATTACAAGCACAGACACAGGCCCCCTCAAGAGAGCAGGTGGGTGATAACTAGACTAAATAGCCTTGGCTGTTGAGCGCATCATCTCTCCTGCAACACGTGCAATATACGCAGGATAATTTCAAATGAAGATCACTGAACCTCTGCTCAACACCCAGGGGAGAGACAGAGACAGAGAGAGCAGACAACGGTCACCTGCTATTGACTAGACTAGACAGTTCCTGTCATTCCTATATGCGCTAGACCAGGAGTGGCCAACTTTTTGTATTCGTGCGCCACTTGTTTCACATCAGATGCGCCTTACGACACTTGTGCGCCATTCAGCTCTTTAAAAATATGTTAATATGGACATATTTAGCATTTTTACATAAAATGATTTAATATATAGACAAAATAAACATTACTTGTTTCAAAGAGAGTTCTGAGTCTGCTTTGATTAGGAGTTAAATTAGTTACCAAGAGCAGCAGAGAATTCTTCAAATTTTAATTAGTCAATCATGGCCTCAGTTGTTTTTTTAATAAATTTTATGGATGAAAATGCTTATTCACACCTGTATGTTGTTCCAAAAACGACAGATTTAACTCTGGGCAAATTTTCTTAATTCTTTAAAATGTTAACAGGGTGATGATCGACAAAAAATAATTATGTTAGAAATATTTCGTACTGAGGGACGCTTATCAGATTTCAATTTCAATAATGATTGTTTTCGAATCAATGTTTCATTTGTATGTTACTAGGCACCTTAAGGATTTTTCGTTCGCTAAGTGAAAATGAATTTATAAATGTGAGTCTTCTTTATCAAAATCGCTAAAACGACTTTCAAGTGACCTGCAATAATCTGATTTTTTTCAATATATTCTGTAAAATTGCCATTATCTTAGCATATTCACTCGGTTCTATTTAATGTGGAAATTGGCTCAAATCCTCATTCTCCGAGAGGTAAACAGCTTTAGGTAACTGAAATACCTGGTAACAGCAACTAAAAATGACAACTCAAATAGCCATTTATCACATATAAGGAGAGTCTCAGGCAGTTTATTCTTCTCTTCTAGATCATTATGAACACTATTTTTCGATATCCAAAATCTACTGAGAACCTGTCCTATTTCAGCCTTATGTTTTTATAGTGTCTATAAAGCTCATGTCTTCTGTTATCTGAGAGAATTTTCACAAACAATGCACAACAGTTTTCCTGATGGACCCGTAATAAATAAAAACTCATTTTCCCATTGTTCATTAAACGGTTAATATCACTTTGTTTTTTCTTTGCTCATTTTCTTTTGCATTATGATGGATAACTAACTGTAAAAACAAGTTTCGAAAAGTATAAAACTTCAGTTGTTTATAAAGAGTAAAGCACAACTTGACCGCATAAGTGAATTGTAAACTCACTGGTAAGAACTTGTGACACACTGAACCTTGCTGGTGCCTGGCGCCTCAAGATCAAACAATTATCAAACGTGAATATTTATGGAATGACTCCTGTACGAAAGTTCCTCCCAGTGAGGAGCAGGGGCGCGGTGGTGACAATAAGGGAACATTGTATCAACATCCGTGATCCCAGACTATTCAACATCTTACCAGAAGATATCCGAAACACGGCCGGGACAAGTGTAGAAGCCTTCAAGAGGAAACTGGTTAAGTATTTTCACCAGGTGCCAGATCAACCAGGCTGTGATGGATATGTGGGGCAGCGGGCCTTCAGCAGCACCAGACGAGCCTGGCCCATGGCCGGGCTCAGAGAGTAGAGAAACTCTTGAAACTCTACAAAGGTATTGTGCAGTGTTCCTGATAAGGGCAGAGAATATATAACAACTCACAAACGCGGTGTGGGTGTTCACTGCAGGTTGTTCCTGGTCTCACTGAATAATTTGTGACTGAAAACAGATTAATGTGAAATAGTGTAGCAGTCGCTAAAAGATGTGCACGAAATAATAATTATCACTAAAAAATTTATTGCTAACTTGTATGTTTATTCTCAGTAAAGCTCAAGTCTAGATGTAAGCTTCTTAAATTTATATATATATATATATATATATATATATATATATATATATATTATATATATATATTTAATATATATATTATATATATATATATATAATAATTATATATCCAATGCGCCAAAAGTTAGTTTGTTAATTTGTTTACAAGCAATGCGCCAAAGTGGCACAAGTGCCATAGGTTAACCAACCCTGCGCTAGACAAATGACCCCCTTCATGGACATTGCTAGATGCTGGTGAAGGGATCTTGATCCAAGGAATTCGAGCTCTCGTCCCTCAAACTTAATCTCATGTCCTGCCATTCCCTAGCGGCTGTATAACTCCTACAGCCTTAGCGCTTTTCCCCCTTTTTCCTAAACATAATAATAATAATAATAATAATAATAATAATAATAATAATAATAATAATAATAATAATAATAATAATAATAATAATAATAACGACAATTATTAAAAAAATATAGTTTAGACAAACGAGGAAAGGATATTACAGCAGAAGGTTCTGTAGTCACCCTCCACTACTCCATTCTTTCACCACCCTCCACCACCCCTTTCTTTCACCCCCCCCACTATTCCATTCCCCCACTCCCTTCGTCACAGGGCTGCTAAATTTAAAAAGGTTTTGGAGTTTTTTTAAAATTAGTTACTTTTCTGCGTTTTGTAGGGTTTTTGCTGCTGATTTCCAAAAATTGAAACGAGAAGTGGTTTCCCGTTTTTTTAAATTTCTACTACGATTTCCTTATTTACTACTTTTTAAAACAAACCTATTTACTATACTGCACCTATACTTTCTGTTTCCTCTGAAACTACGGGTTTACAATTATCTTACTTTTTTTACCCCCACTTGGGGGAAAATAATTTTTTCCCTGCTAACCTAATAAGTTCTAAAAAGTCCTTTTGGGAATCCCGGTTTCCACCACTTATGGTCCTTTTGGGGAATCGGTATCCACCCTTTTGGTCTCTTAAATACGGTCATCCCCCACTAAATGGTCTTCTTAAAAAAAAAAAAAAACGGTACCCACCAAAATTTGGTTTTTTGGAAATACGGTCATCCACCTTAATGGTCCTCTTAAATTTCGGTCATCCCCCAAACAAAGGGTCCTTTTGGGAATACGGTCATCCACCACTTATGGCCCTTTCTTGATTCGGTCTTTCTACCACTTAGGGTCCTCTTAAATTTCGGTACCCACCACAATGGTTTTTTGGAATACGGTCATCCACCCCCTAATGGTCCTCTTGAATACGGTCACCCCACCACAAAAGGGTTTCCCTCTTAAATTTAGGGGGTTTTCCCCCCACTTTTGGTCCTTTTGGGAAATAGGGTCATCCCCACTTTTTGGGTCCTTTTGAATAGGGGTCACCCTCCAAAAATGGTTTTTTTGAATACGGTCACCCACCACTAATGGGCCTCTTGGGAATGGGGGTCATCACCATAAATGGCCCTCTTAAATTTGGGTTTCATCCACCACTTATGGTCCTCTTGAATGGGTTTCCTCTCCCCACTTTGGTCCTCTTGAATACGGTAAATTCCCCCCACTAAGGGCCCTCTTGAATACGGTCATCCCCCCTAATGGCCCTTTTAAATCGGTCACCACCACTAATGGTCCTCTTGAATACGGTCACCACCCACTAATGGTCCCTTGAATTTCCGGTCATCCACCACTAGGGTTCCCTTTTTAAATCCCGGGTCTTCCACACAAAAGGGTTTCCCTTGAATAGGGTTTTCTTCCCCCACAAAGGGGTCCTTTTAAAATACGGTCATTCCACCACTAATGGTCCTCTAAATACGGTCATCCACCACTAATGGTCCTCTTGAATACGGTCATCCACCACTAATGGTCCTCTTGAATACGGTCATCCACCACTAATGGTCCTCTTGAATACGGTCATCCACCACTAATGGTCCTCTTGAATACCGTCATCCACCACTAATGGTCCTCTTGAATACGGTCATCCACCACTAATGGTCCTCTTGAATACGGTCATGCACCACTTATGGTCCTCTTGAATACGGTCATCCACCACTAATGGTCCTCTTGAATACGGTCATCCACCACTAATTGTCCTCTTGAATACGGTCATCCACCACTAATGATCCTCTTGAATACGGTCATCCACCACTAATGGTCCTCTTGAATACGGTCATCCACCACTTATGGTCCTTTTGAATACGGTCATCCACCACTAATGGTCCTCTTGAATACGGTCATCCACCACTAATGGTCCTCTTGAATACGGTCATCCACCACTTATGGTCCTCTTGAATACGGTCATCCACCACTTATGGTCCTCTTGAATACGGTCATGCACCACTTATGGTCCTCTTGAATACGGTCATCCACCACTAATGGTCCTCTTGAATACGGTCATCCACCACTAATGGTCCTCTTGAATACGGTCATCCACCACTAATGATCCTCTTGAATACGGTCATCCACCACTAATGGTCCTCTTGAATACGGTCATCCACCACTTATGGTCCTTTTGAATACGGTCATCCACCACTAATGGTCCTCTTGAATACGGTCATCCACAACTAATGGTCCTCTTGAATACGGTCATCCACCACTTATGGTCCTCTTGAATACGGTCATCCACCACTTAAATTTACTCTTTAAATGATTAACCACGTGTGCCTATCAACGTACAGTCTTACTGTGTGAATTAAAAGTTAAATCATGTAATGACTCACGAGGGAAATGTCTTCTCAGCTCTTGGAAGAAATCTTTAATACCTAAAAAGTCATTTTCAAGTCTCTCTTGGTATTTGAAGGTTATTTTGTTTACAACCGACAGCCTCACCAAGTGTGTTAGTGAACTCATTTACCGCAACATAACTCGTTATCTTCCTCCAGTTTTTTAGCTGATGTTATTTCCTCCCTCCCCATCCCCCCGATATGTTATTCCCCCCTCCCCATCCCCCGATATATTATTCCCCCCCTCCCATCCCCGATATATTATTCCCCCTCCCCATCCCCCCGATATATATTCCCCCCTCCCCATCCCCCGATATATTATTCCCCCTCCCCATCCCCCGATATGTTATTCCCCCCTCCCCATCCGCCCGATATATTATTCCCCCTCTCCATCCCCCGATATACTATTCCCCCTCCCCATCCCCCCGATATATTATTCCTCCCTCCCCCATCCCCCCCGATATATTATTCCTCCCCCCCCATCCCCCGATATATTATTCCTCCTTCCCATCCCCCCGATATATTATTCCCCCCTCCCCATCCCCCCGATATATTATTCCTCCTTCTCCATCCCCCCGATAATAATTCCCCCCTCCCCATCCCCCGATATATTATTCCTCCTCCCCATCCCCCGATATTTTATTCCTCCCTCCCCATCCCCCGATATATTATTCCTCCCTCCCATCCCCCGATATATTATTCCTCCTCCCCATCCCCCCGATATATTATTCCTCCTCCCCCATCCCCCCGATATATTATTCCCCCCTCCCCATCCCCCCGATATATTATTCCTCCCTCCCCATCCCCCGATATATTATTCCCCCCTTCCCACCCCCCGATATATTATTCCCCCCTCCCCATCCCCCGATATATTATTCCCCCCCACCCCCCCCGATTATTATTTCCTCCCTCCCCATCCCCTCGATATATTATTCCCCCCTCCCCATCCCCCGATATGACTTAAGAAATCGTAATGACACGATTGCAATCGTGTCATTACGATTTCTTAAGTCATGTTGACGGCAGTGAAGGGACTTGAGCTAGAGTTCGTCACGGCCACGCTAGCTGGAGATTCGTCTGTAAAAACTTGCATTTGTGGTCACAGAGGTGCCTGTGCTAACCTTCCTATGGTGTAGAAATATACCTAGTTGGATGAATCTTATTGTGGCTAGCTGGTCTAGTGGTTAGCGCGACGGGCTGGAGTTTTGAGACTCTATGACCGCGGGTTCAATCCGCCGGGGGTAAAGGTTCCCCCGATATATTAATTCCCCCATCCCATCCCCCGATATATTATTCCCCCCTCCCACCCCCGATATATTATTCCCCTCCCCATCCCCCAATAATGTTATTCCTCCCCCCCCATCCCCCCGATATATTATTCCCCCCTCCCCATCCCTCCGATATATTATTCCTCCCCCCATCCCCCCGATATATTATTCCTCCCTCCCCATCCCCCGATATATTTCCTCCCCCCATCCCCCCGATATATTATTCCCCCCTCCCCATCCCCCGATATATTGTTCCCCCCTCCCCATCCCCGATATATATTCCCCCCCTCCCCTCCCCGAGAATATCATTCCTCCCTCCCCACCCCCCGATATATTATTCCCCCCTCCCCATCCCCGGTATATTATTCCTCCCCCCCATCCCCCCAATATATTTTTTCCTCCCTCCCCATCCACCCGATATATTTTTCCCCCCTCCTCATCCCCCCGTATATATTCCCCCCTCCCCAACCCCCCGATATATTATTCCCCCCTCCCCATTCCCCCCCATATATTATTCCTCCTCCCCATCCCCGATATATTATTCCTCCCTCCCCATCCCCCCGATATATTATTCCTCCCTCCCCATCCCCCGGTATATTATTCCCCCTCCCCCCCCCCCAATATATTATTCCCCCCTCTCCATCCCCCCCGATATATTGTTTCCCCCTCCCATACCCCCGATATATTATTCCCCCCCCCCATCCCCCCGATATTTATTCCTCCCTTCCCATCCCCCCGATATATTATTCCCCCCTCCCCATCCCCCCGATATATTATTCCTCCCTCTCCATCCCCCCGATATATTTTCCTCCCTCCCCATCCTCCCGATATATTATTCCTCCCTCCCATCCCCCATATATATTCCTCCCTCCCCATCCCCCCATATATTATTCCTCCCTCCCCATCCCCCCGATATATTTTTCCTCCCTCCCCATCCCCCCGATATATTATTCCTCCCTCCCCATCCTCCGATATATTATTCCCCCTCCCCATCCCCCCGAGAGACATGATTTTGGTTATAACAGATTAGAAGAAGAACTCGACAGAATAATTTCAATTCCTGGTTCATAACGCAGTCGTCATATATATACACATGCACTCACACACACACACACACACACACACACACACACACACACACACACACCACACACACACACACACCACAAACATATAATTTATATATATATATATAATATATATATATATATATATATATATATTATATATATTATATAATATATATATATATATATATATATATATTTGTTATTTTATTATCACACCTGGCCGATTCCCACCAAGGCAGGGTGGCCCGAAAAAGAAAAAATTTCACCAATTCACTCCCCCCACTGTCTTGCAAAGGGTGCTTTACACTACAGTTTTTTTAAAATGCAACTTAACACCCCTCCTTCAGAGTGCAGGCACTGTACTTCCCCTCCCAGGACTCAAGTCCGGCCTGCCGGTTTCCCTGAACCCCTTCATAAATGTTACTTTGCTCACACTCCAACAGCACGTCAAGTATTAAAAACCATTCGTCTCCATTCCTCCTTCAAACACGCTCACGCACGCCTGCTGGAAGTCCAGCCCCTCGCACACAAAACCTCCTTTACCCCCTCCTCCAAACCCTTTCCTAGGCCGACCCCTACCCCGGCCTTCCTTCCACTACAGACTGATACACTCTTGAAGTCATTGTTTCGCTCCATTCTCTCTACATGTCCGAACCACCTCAAACAACCCTTCCTCAAACCCTCCCGGACAACAGTTTTTGGTAATCCCGCACCTCCTCCTAACTTTCCAAACTACGAATTCTCTGCATTATATTCACACCACACATTGCCCTCAGACATGACATCCACTGCCTCCAGCTTCTCCTCGCTGCAACATTCATCACCCATGCTTTTACACCCATATGAGAGTGTTGGTAAAACTATACTCTCATACATTCCCCTCTTTGCCTCCAGGAAAAGTTCTTTGTCTCCACAAAACTCCTAAGTGCACCACTCACCCTTTTCCCCTCATCAAATTCCATGATTCACCTCATCCTTCATAGACCCCTCCGCTGACACGTCTACTCCCAAATATCTGAATACATTCACCTCCTCCATACTCTCTCCTCCAATCTGATATCCAATCTTTCATCACCTAATCTTTTTGTTATCCTCATAACCTTACTCTTTCCTGTATTCACTTTTAATTTCTTCTTTTTGCACCCCCTACCAAAATTCATCCACCAATCTCTGCAACTTCTCTTCAGAATCCCCCAAGAGCACAGTGTCATCAGCAAAGAGCAACTGTAAAACTCCCACTTTATGTGTGATTCTTTATCTTTTAACTCCACGCCTCTGTCAAGACCCTCGCATTTACTTCTCTTACAACCCCATCTATAAATATATTAAACAACACGGTGACATCACACATCCTTTTCTAGGCCTACTTTTACGGGAAATAATTTCCCTCTTTTCCCACATACCCCTTTAAATTGAGCCTCACTATCCTCGTAAAAACTCTTCACTGCTTTCAGTAACCTACCTCCTTCACCATACACCTTCAACATCTGCCACATTGCCCCCTATCCACCCTGTCATACGCCTTTTCCAAATCCATAAATGCCCCAAAGACCTCTTTAGCCTTATCTAAATACTGTTCACTTATATGTTTCACTGTAAACACCTGGTCCACACGCCCCCTACCTTTCCTAAAGCCTCCTTGTTCATCTGCTATCCTATTCTCCGTCTTACTTTTAATTCCCTTTTAATAATAACTCTACCATAAAACTTTACCAGGTATACTCAACAGACTTATCTCCCTATAATTTTTGCCCCTCTCTTTTGTCCCCTTTGCCCTTTTTGCAAGGAACTATGCATGCTCTCTGCCAATCCCTAGGTACCTTAAACCCCCTTCCATACATTTATTAAATAATTGCCCAACCACTCCAAAACTATATCCCCACCTGCTTTTAACATTTCTATCTTTATCCCAAACAATCCCGGCTGCCTTACCCCCTTTCATTTTACCTACTGCCTCACGAGCTTCCCCCCCACCCCACAACTGGCTCTTCCCACTCCTACAAGATGTTATTCCCCTTGTCCTATACACGAAATCACAGCTTCCCTATCTTCATCAACATTAACAATTCCTCAAAATATTCCCTCCATCTTCCCAAACCTCTATCTCTCCATTAATAAACTCTCCTCTCCCATTTTAACTGACAAATCCATTTGTTCTCTAGGCTTCCTAACTTGTTTAATCTCACTCCAAAACTTTTTCTTATTTTCAACAAAATTTGTTGATAACATCTCACCCACTTTCTCATTTGCTCTCTTTTTACATTGCTTCACCACTCTCTTAACCCTCCTCTTTTTCTCCTATACTCTTCCCTCCTTGCATCACTTCTATTTTGAAAAAAACTTCTCATATGCAAAACTTTTTTCTCCTTACTACTCTCTTTAAAATCATCATTCCACCAATCGCTCCCTCTTCCCTCCCCACCCACTTTCCTGTAACCACAAACTTCTGCTGAACACTCTAACACTACATTTTTAAACCTACCCCATACCTCTTCGACCCCATTGCCTATGCTCTCATTAGCCCATCTATCCTCCACTAGCTTTTTATATCTTTCCCTAACTGCCTCCTCTTTTAGTTTATATCCCTTCACCTCTCTCTTCCCTGATGCTTCTATTATATATTATATATATATATATTATATATATATATATTTATATATATATATAATATATATATATATATATATAATAGAAGCATCAGGGAAGAGAGAGGTGAAGGGATATAAACTAAAAGAGGAGGCAGTTAGGGAAAGATATAAACAGCTAGTGGAGGATAGATGGGCTAATGAGAGCATAGCAATGGGGTCGAAGAGGTATGGGGTAGGTTTAAAATGTAGTGTTAGAGTGTTCAGCAGAAGTTTGGGGTTTTAAAATATATATATATAAATATAGGGAGGTACCACCTCTAGAACTGTCATGGGGACCCTCATCCTCAGAGAAAAAAATAAACTTGCTTCAGGGAAAACTCAAGATTCTCCCTGAAGCTGTTTGAGAATTTTCTCCTACCCCCCCTATATTATGTATATATATTTTATTAAAAAGACAAAATACATTGACAAAACATTCACAAAAATTATGATACAAAGTAAAACAACATAGGTAACTCAGAGTTTACATCTCGAATACTTCGTCCAGTCCCCTGCGGGGGGCCGGTGCCCAAAATGCTGCAGGCATTTCCTCTCTGGATCGCAACACTGAGTCTCTGAAAGGGGGAAGCTGGTCCCCCTGTGGTCCTTGGTTTCTGTGATGGCTTTTCACCCAGCTTTTTTGAGGAACTTTAGAGCACACTTCCCCCATGCTCCAAGGGTCTCCGACCCTATTGGAATGAATTATAGCAAGGGGGAAGGTCTTCATATTTTCTGATCTTCGGGGTCTCCCTGTGGGGGCAGCTCCACCCCCTTCCACTACAGAGTATGGCAAGTGGGGTGTCTGCCAATGTGGCAGCACAGGTGTAGTCCCAGGCAATCTGCTTTCCATCCTTCCAGGGTAGCATAGTGGCTCCATCAGGACGCTTTTGACTTCCATCAGACCTCTGTACTTGGGTTCCCTTTTGAGCTGGGAAACGGGCTGTGGCGAGGCTTCTCTTTATTATGTGCATTGATCTCCTCATGTCTGCATACTTCCCTTCTGCTGTGTGACACACGAGACCATGGAGTCCGAATTGATCAGCTGTCGCCCTCCCGCAAATACACCTATGTTCGGTGAGGATGGGGGCGGCTAGGCGAAGAGCAACACCAACCCGAATGGCCTGTGGGTCGAGACGGGTGCCCGGGGAGGAATTGGGAACAGCTAACGGGAAATCTCCTGAGTGTGGTCCCTTCACTGCCAGGAGACGAGCTTTGTTTTTTCCCTGAAGCATTGGAGAGCATTGTGTTGGCGATTTTTTCCATGATCGGTTTGTCCCAGTGGGACTGTTTGTGGGTGTTTGGGGGGAGCTGGTCTACTGGAGGAGTCTGTAAGGGTGTCCCACGAATTGCTGCTTCAGTAAACCTGGGTCTTGAGCTCCTACCAAGTCTCTCAAACGTTCGGGCACTATCTTCTTGACTAATGCACTGGAAGCCAAACACGAAGACAGAAAAGCAGGTAAAAGCAACATGCGTTGCTTTACGCAACCCCCATACCTCCCAGTCGCACTGGGGGGGTTGCCTGATCCCATTGCTCATCCTCTAGTGACAGGTTCATGCCTTCTTAAAAGTTGATCTTTAGGTGTGCATCATATTCATTGAGTGTTGGGTTGTCAAAAGAGGGTGCACACCTCAAGAAGTAAGTGAGTCTTGGCATAGTAAGACACCTTGTGAGGAGATACAGAGCATCATGGGGCATCCCAAAATCGCTTATTCTCTCCTCCATTCTCATAAGGTCATTCAATTTGTCCCTGAGGACAGTATCGATGGCCTGGTGACCCAGCGGTGCCCCCAAGAGGGTACTGTTGGACGGAGTTGTAGTTGAGATTTCCGGGAGGATTCTTCGCACAGCATTGATTATTTCCTGGTTTGCTGTGATGATTTCGCACTTAGAGGGATTGAGGATGAGTCCCAAGCCTTCTCCCTTGTTTTCACCAGTTGTAGGTCCCCCACAGGGGGGCTCTTTAGTACCTGCCAGAGTGCCGTCATCCAGTACCATATATTGAGTCACTGCATAGGCGGAAGTTAGTTCTCTACTGCCAAGCAGAAGAGAAGTGGAGCAAGTGGGTCACCCTGCTGAACACCCTCTGATGATTTAATTTCATGTTCTCCAAACAAAAGAATTGAGGGTTTGCTGTAGCCGGCTGAAAATGAGGGAAAGAGACTGGGGAACCGAACCCGAACAGCTGGCAAAACAGCATCTCTCCTCACCATATTAAAGGCATTTCTAAATCAAGGGTTTTACTATGGCCTTGTCTTCTGGTAGGTCACTGATGTAGGTCCTTGCCCCATGAGCTGCAGCTTCACTGCCCTTTAGAGACCCAAAGCCCCGTTGGTGTGGCTGGAGTAAAGTTGCAGCTTCTAGGCGAATGTTTCTACTGCTGCTTTGGCAACGAGACGGGGAAGAGTGTTTCCAACTGCAATGGGTCTGATTCCCCCATCCCCCTTCTTCAAAGCACACAGTGAGGCTCCAAAAAAGAAAAGGGTTTTAAATTTTTTTTTGGGATTCGCCCAGCCAGGCAATTTTTGCAAAATTGTTAACTCGGTGAGAAAAATTTAAAACAGATTCCCCGAGTATGGATTTCCATCTCTTTGGGTGCTGAGGGGGAAATTTCCAGTGAACCCCTGCAGACCCTTTCGGGAAATGACATTTTACATATATATATAAAAAAAAATTAAAAAAAAAAATTTAAAAATTTTATATATATATAAAATATAAAATAAAATATTTATATATAATATATAAATATATAAAATATATAATTTTATATATAAAAAGCATTCGAAAGGGGGTGTCTCAGTTTAACGAAAGTCCCCTTAAATTTAACTTACAGAAAAAAAAAAATTTCCCCATTCATGGGCAGAAGGTTTTGGATCGAGTTCTTTAACAACTGGATTTGGGTTTATATTGAAAGAAGCTTAGAAATAATATCAGAAAAAAGGGATATTTTTTTTTGGAATATTTTTAAAAAATTTCAAAGCCTCGGGAAATTTTAAAAAAAATATGGGGTTTTTTTTTTTTTAAACCAAAACTAATTAATATTCAATTTGTACTGCAGGGGAAACCAAATTGGTCTAACCAGCCCCCTTTCCCTTTTTTTAAAAACCCCGTTCAACGGGAATCGTACTCTCTTCTTATAACCCTAAGATTAGGTTTAAAATTTGTCAGGGAAAAAGGGGCGAGTTTTTTCTTAGATGGTCCCTTTGGGCCCTAAAGATGACCCCCCGTGGGCTTTTTGTTATCTAACCCAAAACCCTTTTGCCCCTTTACCGAACAACCCTTTTAAAAATTATGGGTTTTGATTATAAACCCTTTTAAAAATTATACTTATTTTTTTCCAAATTTTAAAAATCTACCACACACTTTAACCCCCGGGATACCCCCAACATCCTAATTCCTTTTCTCTCTCTTTTTAATTCCTTTTTTTTCCTTCAACAAAGGGGAAATATGATTGGGTCCCATGACAATTTCCCCCCTTTTCCCCCGATATAGTTAAAAAAATGTTTTAACCCCTCCGAAAATATCTCCCCTCTTGCTTGAACAAATTCTGAATTTTAAACCCCCTCTATCTCAATTGTTTTTAAACCCCCCTTTTTTTCTACTCACTGCCTCAAGCACCTTTCCCCACGTTTAAATTTTTCTTTCCTCCTAAAAGTAATTAAGCTTCCCTGCTCAATGCAAGAAATCACTGCCTCCATCTCTTCATCAAGTGTAAGAACAAATAGCAAGATGCATGTATCATTAAGTGTGCTTATGAGACCGAGGGAAAAAAAAACACCAGTAATCCTGCCGTTGTGTAAAACATTTACAGTTTTCCGTTTCTCACTCATTTGGCAGAAGTAATACCTTCCCCTGGGGTAGGGGGGGCGGCGCCCTCCTAGCCTACCACCAGCATAAAACAATGTTTTAAAAAATGACATAAGGTATGGCGGTCAAAACTAAGTCATATGCTTTTGTCAAGAGGCTTAATCAGTTCTTATTAAACAATTGCATCGTTCTGATTTAAGCAAGATATTTTCACAGAATTTACAAATCACAAAAACCTCTTTGGATCAAGTTCTATTTATCAGTTTTGTGATCTGGGCAGCGGTAGACAAGTAACGTACATTTTATAAAGAGATAAATACAAAAGTGATCTGAATGAAAATTCCACAGATATAATAAGACCTGGGATATCTTAAGAACAAGAAAGTCAACCTCAGACAAGTCTTCCTTGCAACTAAACTCACATTGTGCAAATCGATTATAGAATACATATTATATACTCGATTATACAGTATTATTTTTTTCTTCATAATTAGTTGTTTATTTGACAATTTCGTTTATGCCATTGTAGTAAAGATTTGTTGAAAAAATTTCGATTCATTTGGATTGAGGTGGCTGTTACTAAAATGATCTGAAGTGATCTGAAGTGATCTGAATGTGATCTGAATGTGATCTGAAGTGATCTGAATGTGATCTGAAGTGATATGAAGTGATTTTCTCTAGCGTAAATATTTACGATAAATTGTAAACTTTTTACTAAGCTTAAGCATTTTTATACGACATAAAGTTCTGATTGATTAACAGCTGCTATTGAGTTGTTGCTGTTGTTATGTTGACAATGGTGTAAAATACCGACAAGTTGAAGTTTAAGACACATTTACAACAGTTGGGTATCTTCACTGATGAAACTTAAACTACACAGTAGGCTTCTTCAGTCAAATACAGAGGGAACAGGTGTAGTAGAGTAATAAAGATGATGTGATCAGTCCGTCAACCTTGGAGAAAAAGTATTGGAAGCGGTCAGTCCCTTGGTTATCACACTTGTTTTTAGTTGTTCTTCTTGTTCCCTGAGTAGCCATTGTCTGGCTTCAGATAGAGGCCACTGTACTAGTGAGTCGTTCCCTACACCAGCCAGCCAGCCAGCCAGCCAGCCAGCCAGCCAGCCAGCCAGCCAGCCAGCCAGCCAGCCAGCCAGCTAATAGCTTCTGTCTTCCATTCATCTCTTGAATCCGTATTGATAAAGCCACAGAATGGCGAAACGTCTACAATAAAGACAACCAGATGTTACACATGTGTCTATTTTTTTTATTTTGTCGGTATTGCATACCATTCATGCACAGCCAGCTAACAGCCTGCTAGCCAGCCAGCTAACAGCCAGCCAGCCACATACCTAACGGCCATTTAACAACCAGCCAACTCACAGGTTGGTTGGTTTATTGTGTTTAAAACAATTAACTATTTTCACCATACAATAACCGATATGTTGTCCTGTCCTCGAAGTACAGACAAAAGTTCCGGTCCTTCTGGGATGACATAACGTAGTTGTGTATCAGTGGTCAGTGGTATACTCAAATAACCCGCACATAGAGGAGAGGAGCTTGCGACGACGCTTCAGTCCGACTTGGACCATTTACAAAGTCATACTGTTATTTGTGTATCGTTCCAGTCATAGTATTGTGCCTTTTTTGTTATTTATATTAGTGGTATATAGTACCAATACGCTGATGAGTTAGACACATGTTCAGTATCTGGGTATTTTTACTTTGTAGACGTAGACGTACTAGAAATATATACAGAAGACAGTGGAAGGCGAGGTAATCGGTCCCTCAGCCTATGCTGAGGGATACAAGGCATGCTGCACAAGGGCTATTAATGTCGCACACAAGATGTATACCACCACTCAGGGATACCGTAATTGCTAACTAAAGTAGGGATTAAAGTAAACTCGCAGTGTACACTCACGTAGAGAAACATCTGTTGGTGTACACTATGTACCGTGAGCAGGGCAGCCCCAAGACCGCGCTTACTGGAATTATATATTAGACAACTGCCTGATCGATCGTCTCTTGTGTCCCATATTACAGTTCAGCCTGTTCCAGTGTTTTATGAAGCTCTTTAAACGCGTTTTTACTGCATCCATCTCCTGCCCAAGAGAGAGAGAGAGAGAGAGAGAGAGAGAGAGAGAGAGAGAGAGAGAGAGAGAGAGAGAGAGAGAATTGGAGAGTAAGATCAACAAGAAGCAAGTGGACTTGCCATCTGTTACTGTATCTGCCTACACAAGCACTCGTTTCCCACATGCAAACTTAATGTCAGTCTAACATGTAAAGATCTTTTTTCTTCCTCTCACACAGTGATTCTGTACACCTACAATTTACCTCAGTCGTGTGATATTTTCCTGATTTATCTCGGAAATTTCTTCTCTCTCTCTCTCCTCCCCTTTTTTCCCCTCTCTCTCTCTTCTTTTTTCTCCATTTTGTTGATCTAAGTTGGTTCATTTATTTACACGCAAATAAAATTTATCGTTTCCAAGAGTACCGTCTATAATAATAATAATAATAAAAATAATAATAATAATATTATTATTATTATTTATTATTATTATTATTATTATTATTATTAAGTAGTAGTAGTAGTAGTAGTAGTAATCATCATTATTATTACTGAGGTGACCCCCCCCAAAAAAAAGGAAACGCTTTAACTATCATTCATGCAATCGCTGTATTGCCAGAAAAGTGCTGACATCCCTATCCCTCCTTCTGAGTGCCATACGCCTCCAGGACTCAAGTCCGGCTAACCGGTTTTCCCTGAATCTCTTCATAAATGCTACCTTACACTCCAACAGCATTCTAAATCACAAAAATTCACCTCCCTCCACTCATTCTGATTTAATGCTCTCACATTATTATTATTATTATTATTATTATTATTATTATTATTATTATTATTATTATTATTTTATCAGTAAAGCTTATGCAACGCTTGTGAACGGAACAGCCAGAATGAAAAATGGTAATAACTGTCCATCATGATGCGTAATAACTGTCTACATGTCCACTCAATTAGCTCAGGTGGAGGACCTTGAGAACATTGGCCTTGTACATAACAGTAAGGCTACCATCTCTCCAGCTTTAATGAGCTGAAGGAACCAACCAGCCCTAGTCCAGCCCTTACACTGCCTTCTATATTATTATTATTATTATTATTATTATTATTATTATTATTATTAGTAGTAGTAGTAGTAGTAGTAGTAGTAGTAGTAGTGGTAATAGTAATAATAGTAGTAGTAGTAGTAGTAGTAATAGTAGTAGTAGTAGTAGAAGTAGTAGTGGTAATAGTAGTAGTAATAGTAGAAGTAGTAGTTGTAGTGGTAATAGTAGTAGTAATAGTAGTAGTAATGGTAGCAGTAGGAGTAGTAGTAGTAGTAGTAGTGGTGGTAGTAGGAGTAGTAGTAGCAATAGTAGTAGTAGTAGTAGTAGTATAAGTAGTAGTAGTAGTTGTAGTGGTAGATATAGCAGTAGAAGTAGTAGTAGTAGTAGTAGTAGTATAGTAGTAGTAGTAGTAGCAGTGGAAGTAGTGGTCATAGTAGAAGTAGTAGTAGTAGTAGTAGTAGGTAGTAGTAGTAGCAGTGGAAGTAGTGGTCATAGTAGAAGTAGTAGTAGTAGTAGTAGTAGATGTAGCAGTAGAAGCAGTAGTAGTAGTATTAGTAGTAGTAGAAGTAGTAGTAGTGATAGTGATAATAGTAGTAGCATAGTTATTACTATAATTATTTTTATAATTCGTATTAATTATTATTATGAGTAGTAGTAGTAGTTAGTAGTATAGTATAGTAGTAGTAGTAATAGCAGCAGTAGTAGTACACTGTAATTATTATTATTATTATTATTATTATTATTAATTATTATTATTATATTAATTATTATTATTATTATTATTATTATAATGTTCCATAAGACATACACAGCCAGAACTATGAGATACAGTGAAGAAGGTTACAGTCATAAGCTGGTACAGAAAATATCTCCAGTATCATCTTCCCACACCACTGGTACGATACTCCTTTTTTTGGTAACAATTTATTAAAGAGTCTGATTGGCCAGTGTTTCGCGACGGTGCTCTATACATCGCTCTCAGGACCCTTGAAAAGAGCTATTTCACTGGCCCGGTTACTGGCCTGGTTTTAATTTATCTTCTTCTCTACGAACCTTGTCGCTGGTGACTGTGTTCCTGCATAAAATTAGTTTCCACATTGTTTACTGACTTCTAGGATTTTATTCCTAGAAGTCAATAGTTTCTAGGAACTTACCGATGCGGAGCTGCTTTCTATTTTTTTTCCGAATCATTGAGTGTATGTGGGTGACTTCCTTGGGGTTAGGTTGTTCGGTGACGCGGCCGCTTTTGTCGAGTATTCGCACGAACCTCTGCCACTCCTATCCCTGAATGACCCACATGGGTTTAGCGCCCCACATTAATAATAATAACAATAATTATAACGCAGTTTCAATAAAAGGCTCCTAGACTTTACAGCCGGACTGGCACCCCTAAGCCCCTCCAGTACAGAGATCGTGGAAGCGCCCCTGATGTTCACCAACACCTTAGCAAACAACACCCCATCGAGGTCACTCGACTGGTGCCTAGGTAGCAGCTTCAACCATCCACGCCTGCTTTGGTTCTGAAATAAATAACTCCTTATAACCTGCATATATTCTAACGTTAATGCAATGTGCCTTCCCTTCAGAGGTTTTAAAGTCCAGCCGGTCGTGTTTATCTTCTGAATTGGAGAACAGCTGTGTAAATATGGATGCCAGACTTACTGAACTTTACTCTCTCTCTCTCTCCTTGGTTAACCTAACAGACTCCTTCCCTGGAGTCTGAAATAAGAATGATCATACTAATCTTTAACATCAGACGAAATTGGAAAGAATAGGTAAGAGGGAACATGATTGAGTTGTACAAAAGGAAAACTGGAATAGATAAACGGGATTTAAAATGACAGGCAGGAAAATGTCCAACCAAGACAGGATCAGCAGTGGATTAAAGTTAAAAAGAAATTTAGACATGGAAAGGATATTGGGATTTACTGGTTTAACAACAGAGTTGTAGATAAGATGAACAAACTTCCCAGTAGCGCCACTGAAACGAGGTCCTTAGAAAGCTTAAAAAATATATTGGAAGGGGGGGGGAGGGCGTGGGGTTTGGGAAAGGGCCTTTTCTG
>NC_069404.1:63967713-63985603 GCF_026875155.1 Cherax quadricarinatus
TAAATTAGCCAGGATAACCCCCCAAAAAGGTTAGACAAAATGACTTATTTCTATTGACATCCTACCTCTTCCCCTCAACATATGCAAATCACCCCCTCCCCATTGCGTCGCATCACTCCCAACACCCACGTTCTCCCTACACCCACGTTCTCCCTACACCCACGTTCTCCCTACACCAACGTTCTCCCTACACCCACGTTCTCCCTACACCCACGTTCTCCCTACACCCACGTTCTCCCTACACCAACGTTCTCCCTACACCCACGTTCTCCCTACACCCACGTTCTCCCTACACCCACGTTCTCCCTACACTCACGTTCTCCTTACACCCACGTTCTCCCTACACCCACGTTCTTCTCCCTACACCCACGTTCTCCCTACACCAACGTTCTCCCTACACCCACGTTCTCCCTACACCCACGTTCTCCCTACACCCACGTTCTCTCTACACCCACGTTCTATCTACACCCAAGTTCTCCCTACACCCACATTCTTCCTACACCCACGTTCTCCCTACACCCACGTTCTCCCTACATCCACGTTCTCCCTACACCCACGTTCTCCCAACACCCACGTTCTCCCTACAACCACGTTCTCCCTACACCCACGTTCTCCCTACCCCCGTTCTCCCAACATCACGTTCTCCTACACATACGTTCTCCCTACACCCACGTTCTCCCTACACCCACGTTCTATCTACACCTAAGTTCTCCCTACACCCACGTTCTCCCTACACCCACGTTCTCCCTACATCCACGTTCTCCGTACCCCCCGTTCTTTCCCTACACCCCCGTTCTCCCTACAACCACGTTCTCCCTACGCCCAAGTTCTCTCTACACCCACGTTCTCCCTACACCCTCGTTCTCCCTACACCCACGTTCTCCCTACACCCACGTTCTCCCTACACCAACGTTCTCTCTACACCCACGTTCTCCCTACACCCACGTTCTTCTCCCTACACCCACGTTCCCCCTATACCCACGTTCTCCCTACAACCACGTTCTCCCTACGCCCAAGTTCTCTCTACACCCACGTTCTCCCTACACCCAAGCTCTCCCTACACCCACGTTCTCCCTACACCCACGTTCTCCCTAAACCCACGTTCTCCCTACACATACGTTCTCCCTACACCCACGTTCTCCCTACACCCACGTTCTATCTACACCTAAGTTCTCCCTACACCCACGTTCTCCCTACACCCACGTTCTCCCTACATCCACGTTCTCCGTACACCCACGTTCTTCTCCCTACACCCACGTTCTCCCCACACCCACGTTCTCCGTACACCCACGTTCTTCTCTCTACACCCACGTTCCCCCTACACTCACGTTCTCCCTACATCCACGTTCCCCCTACATCCACGTTCTCCCTACACCCACGTTCTCCCTACACCCACGTTCTTCTCCCTACACCCACGTCCCCCCTACACCCACGTTATCCGTACAACCACGTTCTCCCTACACCCACGTTCTCCCTACATCCACATTCTCCCTTCCCCCCATGTTCTCCCTACATCTTCGTTCTCCCTACACCCACGTTCTCCCCAGATCCACGTTCTCCCTACACCCACGTTCTCCCTACACTACGTTTCCCTACACCACGTTCCCTACACCCACGTTTCCCTACAAACCCCATTCTCCCTGCACCTACGTTCTCCCTACATCCACGTTCTCCCTACATCCACGATCTCCCTACACCCACGTTCTCCCTACACCTACGTTCTCCCTACACCCACGTTCCCCCCTACACCCACGTTCTCCCTACAGCCACATTCTCCCTACACCTACGTTCTCCCTACATCCACGTTCTCTCTACATCCACGATCTCCCTACACCCACGTTCTCCCTACACCTACGTTCTCCCTACACCCACGTTCTCCCTACACCCACGTTCCCACTACACCTACACTGATTCCACTCCCTGGAAGGATCAGTGTAGGTAGCGACGGACAGAGCGAGTTTTATATACGGGTACCGTCTTCTAGCTTTTGTATGCGGCTGGTGTGGAGGTGGGGGAGGGATGGTGGTGTGTTGGGGTGACGGTGGAGGTGAGGGAGCGGAGGAGAGGGTACATAGAGGTGGGGGGTAGGTGAAGGGGGGAATATGAATGGCATCAGCTGTGTGAAAGAGGAAGAGTAGGTCGCTGTCTGCCAGGTTTCAGGTGAGAGAGCAGGCAAGCAAGCAGGCAGGCAAGCAGAAGAAAGAAACAATAGCTACAAGCATCGCCGTGGACAGTCAGGTCAACATCACACAGCTGATACATCAGGTCAACAACACACAGCTGATACATCAGGGTCAACATCACGCAAAGCGATACAGTCAGGTCAACATCACGCAGCTGATACATCAGGTCAACAACACACAGCTGATACATCAGGTCAACATCACGCAGCTGATACATCAGGTCAACATCACGCAGCTGATACATCAGGTCAACAACACACAGCTGATACATCAGGTCAACAACACACAGCTGATACATCAGGTCAACATCACACAAGATGCTCTCATAAAGTAGGAAAATAATTAATGAGGCCATGAAAAGACTATCACATCCCCGTAAGAGCAGGAAAACGCTCACACAAACCCGTAGGTTCATAAACGAGGTTAGAAAAACGCTCACACAACCCTCATGATTATTCAAGAGGCCCAGAAAAATATCCTCATAAACCCGTAAGAGTATTAATGACTCAAAAAAATCTAACACACCCGGCAGTTCGTTAATGGGGCCAAAATCGTAAGAGCGTGAATGGGGCCAGAAAAGGCACTGACTAGTAAACAAAGCTGAGGTAAACGGCCGCCAGGTGACAACCAGACGTCGTAGGTAAACACCAGACGGTAACAGGTGTTTCCTGGGAGGGGAGGTGAGGGGCGACAGGAGGGGGAGCTGTGGGAGGGAATGTGTGGGGCGATGGTAGGGGGAAGGGAGGAACTAGGGAGAGGAGGGAACAGGGCACGGAGGCGGAAGGAGAAGAAAGAGGGCGGATCTGCGTTTTGGGAAGAGGCGGTGGGGGGAAAGGGGGGATATGCAACGCGCTCTCTTCTCCATTTTATATATATATATATATAAAATATTATATATTATATTATTTTATATATATATATATATATTATATTTATATATATATATTATATAGTTGTATTTTATGTATGTATGTATATAAAACATTGCGACTAGCCGAGGATTCGAATCCATGTAGTTTTGGCCCTGCCTCATGGTCAGCGAAATCTCATGACGCCTTAACCCACTGAACCACACAATCCTACAAGAACCAAGCACCCAGTCAAGCTAGGTGTGTTACTCTTGGTCCGAGGACATACGGTGGTGTGGGCGCCTCTAATCTAATTTCATTCTTATCCCCGTTTTGTGTACTAGCCTCCACAAGCAGTATATATAATATTGTGACCACGAACGAGTGGTATTGAATCAATAACAACACTGCGACTAGCCGAAGATTCCAACCCATGTAGTTTTGGCCCTGCCTCGTGGTGAGCGAAAATCACATGACGCCTTAACCCACTGTTGTGTTGTTATTGATTCAATACCAGTCGTTCGTGGTCACAATAAATAAATAAATAAGCCTTCTCCCTGAAAGCTGGCTGCCTTGGATCAACGTCTAGCGCAAGATGGACGCCAAGGTATTGTCCAGTGTGGTCAGAATGGTATAGCACTGCGTACCTTGTTCCAAGATTCGTAGGCTCGTAGGTTCGAGTCTCCTTCAGCCAGAGATCAGTGTTTATATATATATATATATATATATATATATATATATATATATATTTATATATATATATATATATATATATATATATATATATATATATATAGTCCGACTTGAACTGGTTAATGGCCAAAAATTTCAGTTTTTTATGGGGAAGTAGAGAGTATTTTCCTACTTAATTTTCACTGTAGAAGACAAGATTTATACAGGAAAAACAAAATTTTGTTGGGAAAACGTGTCGCCCTTTCTCAAGTCATGGGAAAAAAAACTCGGAAGCGAAACGTTGTCACGATGAAGACTTGTCTGTTGCGCGTGTCATTGTCTTCAGTACCATGGGCAGTACCACCTTCACCTAGGACCTCACGTAGGTGCTTCACCTAGGACCTCACGTAGGTGCTTCACCTGGGACCTCACATAGGTGCTTCACCTAGGACCTAACGTAGGTGCTTCACCTAGGACCTCACGTAGGTGCTTCACCTAGGACCTCTCGTAGGTGCTTCACGTAGGACCTCACGTAGGTGCTTCACCTAGGACCTCACGTAGATGCTTCACCTGGGAAACCTCCGTGGGTGCTTCACCTAGGACCTCAAGTAGGTGCTTCACCTACGACCTGACATAGGTGCCGAGTTTGGAAAATTCGCCCACAAAAAATAATTATTAGTTTGTATGCTGTATCTTTTCCCTCATGTCGACGTTGCACCTTCTATTTAATAATTATATCAGATGAAAATAGAAACAAAAGTACGTAATAACGCAAGGACGATAGAACACTGCATAAGGTCTATTGGCCCATATTAGGCACGTCCTCTCATACCCAAACCCATCTGTCCAAATATATTTTTTAAGCTTTCTAAGGACCTCGTTTCAGTGGCGCTACTGGGAAGTTTGTTCATCTTATCTACAACTCTGTTGTTAAACCAGTAAATCCCAATATCCTTTCCATGTCTAAATTTCTTTTTAACTTTAATCCACTGCTGATCCTGTCTTGGTTGGACATTTTCCTGCCTGTCATTTTAAATCCCGTTTATCTATTCCAGTTTTCCTTTTGTACAACTCAATCATGTTCCCTCTTACCTATTCTTTCCAATTTCGTTGATGTTAAAGATTAGTATGATCATTCTTATTTCAGACTCCAGGGAAGGAGTCTGTTAGGTTAACCAAGGAGAGAGAGAGAGAGTAAAGTTCAGTAAGTCTGGCATCCATATTTACACAGCTGTTCCCCCAATTCAGAGATAAACACGACCGGCTGGACTTTAAAACCTTGAAGGGAAGGCACATTGCATTAACGTTAGAATATATGCAGGTTATAAGGAGTTATTTATTTCAAAACCCAAAGCAGGCGTGGATGGTTAAAGCTGCTACCTAGGCACAGTCGAGTGACCTCGATGGGGTGTTGTTTCCCTAAGGTGTTGGTGAACATCAGGGGCGCTTCCACGATCTCTGTACGGGGAGGGCTTAGGGGTGCCAGTCGGCTTTTAAAGTCTGGGAGCCTTTTATTAAAAACTGCGTTATAATTATTGTTATTATTATTAATGTGGGGCGCTAAACCCATGTGGGTCATTCAGGATAGGAGTGGCAGGGGTTTTCGTGCGAATACTCGACAAAAGCGGCCGCGTCACCGAACAACCTAACCCCAAGGAAGTCACCCAATACACTCAATGATTGGGAAAAAAAAAAATTGAAAGCAGCTCCGCATCGGTAAGTTCTAGAAACTATTGACTTCTAGGAATAAAATCCTAGAAGTCATTTAAAAAATGTGGAAACTAATTTTATGCAGGAAACAGTCCCCAGCGACAAGGTTCGTAGAGAAGAAGATAAATTAAAACCAGGCCAGTAACCGGGCCAGTGAAATAGCTCTTTTCAAGGGTCCTGAGAGCGATGTATAGAGCACCGTCGCGAAACACTGGCCAATCGGGACTCTTTAATAAATTGTTACAAAAAAAAGGAGTATCGTCCCAGTGGTGTGGGAAGATGATACTGGAGATATTTTCTGTACCAGCTTATGACTGTAACCTTCTTCACTGTATCTCATAGTTTGGCTGTGTATGTCTTATGGAAAACATTAAATAATAAAAATAATAATAATAATAATAATAATAATAAAAATTTAATAATAATAATAATAATAATAATAATAATTACAGTGCTACTACTACTGCTGCTATTACTACTACTACTACTACTACTACTACTACTATACTACTACTCATAATAATAATTAATACGAATTATAAAAAAATTATAGTAATAACTATGCTATTTACTATTTTCACTATCACTACTACTACTTCTAATACTAATACTACTACTATGCTTCTACTGCTAAATATACTATTTACTACTACTACTTCTACTATGACCACTACTTCCACTGCTACTACTACTACCTATTTACTATACTACTATACTACTTCTACTATGACCACTACTTCCACTGCTACTACTACTACTATATACTATACTACTATTTACTACTACTTTACTGCTTTATCTACCACTACAACTACTATTACTACTTTACTATACTACTACTACTACTATATTGCTACTACTACCCCTACTACCACCACTACTACTACTATACTATCCTACTGCTACCATTCTACTACTATTACTACTACTATTACCACTACAACTACTATCTACTATTACTACTACTATTACCACTACTACTTCTACTACTACTACTACTATTACTACTACTACTACTACTACTATTATTACTATTACCACTATACACTACTACTACTACTACTATACAAACTACTAATAATAATAATAATAAAATTTAAAAATTAATAATAATAATAATATAGAAGGCAGTGTAAGGGCTGGATAGGGCTGGTTGGTTCCTTCAGCTCATTAAAGCGGGAGAGATGGTACCCTTACTGTTATGTACAAGGCCAATGTTCTCAGGTCCTCCACCTGAGCTAATTGAGTGGACATGTGGGACAGTTATTACGCATCATGATGGACAGTTATTACCATTTTTCATTCTGGCTTTTCCCGTTCACAAGCGTTGCATAAGCTTTACTGAAAAAAATAATAATAATAATAATAATAATAAAAATAAAAATAATAATAATAATAAATGGGGAGAGCATTAAATCAGAATGAGTGGGGGAGGTGAATTTTTGTGATTTAGAATGCTGTTGGAGTGTAAGGTAGCTTTTTTAAAGGGAGATTCAGGGAAAACGGTTAGCCGGACTTGAGTCTGGAGGCGTATGGCACTCAGAAGGAGGGATTAGGGATGTCAGCATTTTCTGGCAAGACAGCGATTGCATAAATTGATAGTTAAAGCGTTCCTTTTTTTTTGGGGGGGTCACCTCATAAAAATAATGATGATTACTACCTACCTCTACTACTTACTACTATAATATAATAATAAAAAATAATAATAATAATAATAATAATATTATTATTTTATTATTATTTATTATTATTATTATGACGGTACTCTTGGAAACGATAAATTTTATTTGCGTGTAAATAAATGAACAACTTAAGAACAAACTGAGAAAGAGAGAAAAGAGAGGAGAGAGGGGAGAGAGAGAGTGGGAGAGAGGGGAGAGAGAGAGAGAGGAGGAGAGATGAGAGGGAGAGAGAGAAATTCCGAGATAAATCAGGAAAAATATCACAGGGATGGGGGTAAATTGTGGGTTTGTACAGAATAAACTGTGTGAGAGGAAGAAAAAAGATCTTTACTGTTAGACTGACATTAAGTTTGCATGTGGGAAACGAGTGCTTGTGTAGGCAGATACAGTAACAGATGGCAAGTCCACTTGCTTCTTGTTGATCTTTCTCTCCAATTCTCTCTCTCTCTCTCTTCTCTCTCTCTCTCTCTCTCCTCTCTTCTCCCCTCTCTCTCTCTCTCTTGGGCAGGAGATGGATGCAGTAAAAACGCGTTTAAAGAGCTTCATAAAACACTGGAACAGGCTGAACTGTAATATGGGACACAAGAGACGATCGATCAGGCAGTTGTCTAATATTTTAATTCCCGTAAGCGCGGTCTTGGGGCTGCCCCTGCTCACGGTACATAGTGTTACACCAACAGATGTTTCTCTACGTGAGTGTACACTGCGAGTTTACTTTAATCCCTCCTTAGTTAGCAATTACGGTATCCCTGAGTGGTGGTATACATCTTGTGTGCGACATTAATAGCCCTTGTGCAGCATGCCTTGTATCCCTCAGCATAGGCTGAGGGACCCATTACCTCGCCTTCCACTGTCTTCTGTATATATTTCTAGTACGTCTACGTCTACAAAGTAAAAATACCCCGATACTGAATGTGTCTAATCTCAGCGGGATTGGTATATATACCACTAATATAAATAACAAAAAAGGCACAATACTATGACTGGAACGATACACAAATAACAGTATGCTTTTTTAAATGGTCCAAGTCGGACTGAAGCGTCGTCGCAAGTCCTCTCCTCTATGTGCGGGTTATTTGAGTATACCACTGACCACTGATACACAACTACGTTATGTATCCCAGGAAGGACCGGAACTTTTGTCTGTACTTCGAGGGACAGGACAACATATCGGTTATTGTATGGTGAAAATAGTTAATTGTTTTAAACAAATAAACCAAACCAACCTGTGAGTTGGCTGGTTGTTAAATGGCCGTTAGGTATGTGGCTGGCTGGCTGTTAGCTGGCTGGCTAGCAGGCTGTTAGCTGGCTGTGCATGAATGGTATGCAATACCGACAAAATAAAAAAAAATAGACACATGTGTAACATTGGTTGTCTTTATTTTAGACGTTTCGCCTTCTGTGGCTTTATCAAAACGGATTCAAAAAGATGAATGGAAGGGCAGAAGCTATTAAGTGGCTGGGCTGGCTGGCTGGCTGGCTGGCTGGCTGGCGGCTGGTGGTGGCTGGCTTTGGGTGGCTGGCTGGCTGCGGGGTAGGGAACGAACTCACTAGTACAGTGGCCTCTATCTGAAGCCAGACAATGGCTACTCGGGAACAAGAAGAACAACTAAAAACAAGTGTGATAACCAAGGGGACTGACCGCTTCCAATACTTTTTCTCCAAGGTTGACGGACTGATACATCCCTCTTTATTACTCTACTACACCTGTTCCCCCTGTATTTGACTGAGAAGCCTACTGTGTAGTTTAGTTTATCAGGGGAAGATACCCAACTGTTGTAAATGTGTCTTAACTTCAACTTGTCGGTATTTTACACCATTGTCAACATAACAAACAGCAACAACTTTTATAGCAGCTGTTAATCAATCAGAACTTTATGTCGTATAAAAATGCTTAAGCTTAGTAAAAGTTTACAATTTATCGTAATATTTACGCTAGAGAAAAATCACTTCATATCACTTCAGATCACATTCAGATCACTTCAGATCACATTCAGATCACATTTCAGATCACTTCAGATCACTTCAGTCATTTTAGTAACAGCCACCTCAATCCAAATGAAACGAAATTTTTTTCACACAAATCTTTATACAATGGCATAAACGAAATTGTCAAATAAACAACTAATTATGAAGAAAAAAAATAATACTGTATAATCGAGTATATAATATGTATTCTATAAACGATTTGCACAAAAGTGAGTTTAGTTGCAAGGAAGACTTGTCTGAGGTTGACTTTCTTGTTCTTAAGATATCCCAGGTTTATTATATCTGTGGAATTTTCATTTTAGATCACTTTTGTATTTATCTCTTTATAAAATGTACGTTACTTGTTACCGCTGCCCAGATCACAGAACTGATAAATAGAACTTGATCCAAAGAGGTTTTTGTGATTGTAAATTCTGTTTAAAATATCTTGCTTAAATCAGAAACGATGCAATTGTTTAATAAGAACTGATTAAGCCTCTTTACAAAGCATATGACTTAGTTTTGACCGCCTACCTTATGTCATTTTTTAAAACATTGTTTTATGCTGGTGGTAGGCAGGAGGGCGCCGCCCCCCCTACCCCAGGGGAAGGTATTACTTCTGCCAAATGAGTGAGAAACGGAAAACTGTAAATGTTTTACACAACGGCAGGATTACTGGTGTTTTTTTTTCCCTCGGTCTCATAAGCACACTTAATGATACATGCATCTTGCTATTTGTTCTTACACTTGATGAAGAGATGGAGGCAGTGATTTCTTGCATTGAGCAGGGAAGCTTAATTACTTTTAGGAGGAAGAGCCAGATTTGAGCGTGGGGAAGGTGCTTGAGGCAGTGAGTAGAATGAAAGGGGGTAAAACAATTGAGATAGATGGGATTAATACAGAAGTGTTCAGAGCAAGAGGGGAGATAGTTTCGGAGTGGTTAGTACATTTGTTAACTATATGCAGGAACGGGGGAATGTCATAGAGCAATCATAGTTCCTTTGTATGAAGGATAAAAAGGATTAAAAGAGAGAGTAAAGGAATTAGGATGTTGAGTATACCGGGTAAAGTGTGTGGTAGAGTTATAATTGAAAAAAATAAGTATAATATTAAAATGGTTATAATCATAACCATAACTTTTAAAGGGTTGTATCGGTAAGCCGGCAGAAGACTTCGGTCAGATAACGAAAGCTCCAGCGGCGGGTCATCATATGGCCAAGACCCTCAGAAGAAAACACTTGTCCTGTTTCCTGACAAATCTTACCTAATCTTATGTATAAGACAGAGAGTACGATTGCAGTTGAACAAGGAGGTTTTAGGAAGGATAGGGGCTGTGTAGACCAAGTGTTTGCCCTGCAGTACATATATGAATATTGATTAGATTAAGGTTAAAAAAAAAAACTCATAGCATTTCTAAATTTCCGAGAGCTTTGAAATATTTATAAATATTCCAAAAGAAAATATCCTTTTCTCTGATATTATTTCTAACAGCTTCTTTCAATATAAACCAACTCCAGTTGTTAAAGAACTCGATCCAAAACCATACTGCCTATGAGTGAATTTTGTTTTTCTGTGCGTTATCTAAGGCACTGCGTTATCTGAGACACCATTTTCGAATGCTTTATATATATATTATATATATATATTATATTATATATATATATATATATATATATATATTTATATATATATATATATATATTATATATAATTTTATTATATATTTATATATTATATTATTATATATATATATATATATTATATATATATATATATATATATTTAATATAATAGAAGCATCAGGGAAGAGAGAGGTGAAGGGTTTAAACTAAAAGAGGAGGCAGTTAGGGTAAGATATAAACAGCTATTGGAGGATAGATGGGCTAATGAGAGCATAGGCAATGGGGTCGAAGAGGTATGGGGTAGGTTTAAAAATGTAGTGTTAGAGTGTTCAGCAGAAGTTTGTGGTTACAGGAAAGTGGCGTGCGGGAGGGAAGAGGAGCGATTGGTGGAATGATGATGTAAAGAGAGTAGTAAGGGAGAAAAAGTTAGCATATGAGAATTTTTTTACAAGTAGAAGTGATGCAAGGAGGGAAGAGTATATGGAAAAAAAGAGAGGGTTAAGAGAGGGGTTTGAAGCAATGTAAAAAGGAGCAAATGGGGAGAGTGGGTGAGATGTTATCAACAAATTTTGTTGAAAATAAGAAAAAGTTTTGGAGTGAGATTAACAAGTTAAGGAAGCCTAGAGAAACAAATGGATTTGTCAGTTAAAAATAGGAGAGGAGAGTTATTAAATGGAGAGTTAGAGGTATTGGGAAGAGGGGAGGGAATATTTTGAGGAATTGTTAAATGTTGATAAAGATAGGGAAGCTGTGATTTCGTGTATAGGACAAGGAGGAATAACATCTTGTAGGAGTGAGGAAGAGCCAGTTGTGAGTGTGGGGGAAGTTCGTGAGGCAGTAGGTAAAATGAAAGGGGGGTAAGGCAGCCGGGATTGATGGGGGTAAAGATGAAATGTTAAAAGCAGGTGGGGATATAGTTTTTTGGGGTGGTTGGTGCCAATTATTTAATAAATGTATGGAAGAGGGTAAGGTACCTAGGGATTTGGCAGAGAGCATGCATAGTTCCTTTGCATAAAGGCAAAGGGGAAAAAGAGAGTGCAAAAAATATAGGGAGATAAGTCTGTTGAGTATACCTGGTGAAGTGTATGGTAGAGTTATTATTGAAAGAATTTAAAAATAAGACGGAGAATAGGATAGCAGATGAACAAGGAGGCTTTAGGAAAGGTTAGGGGGTGTGTGGATAGGTGTTTACAGTGAAACATATAAGTGAACAGTATTTAGATAAGGCTAAGAGGTTTTTGTGGCATTTATGGATTTGGGAAAAAGGCGTATGACAGGGTGGATAGGGGGGCAATGTGGCAGATGTTGCAGGTGTATGGTGAAGGAGGTTAGGTTACTGAAAGCAGTGAAGAGTTTTTTCGAGGTAGTGAGGCTCAAGTTAGAGTATGTAGGAAAGAGGGAAATTTTTTTCCCGTAAAAGTAGGCCTTAGACAAGGATGTGTGATGTCCCGTGGTTGTTTAATATATTTATAGATGGGGTTGTAAGAGAAGTAAATGCGAGGGTCTTGACAAGAGGCGTGGAGTTAAAAGATAAAGAATCACACATAAAGTGGGAGTTGTCACAGTTGCTCTTTGCTGAGGGACACTGTGCTCTTGGGAGATTCTGAAGAGAATTTGCAGAGATTGGTGGAATGAATTTGGTAGGGTGTGCAAAAAAAAAATTAAAGTGAATACAGGAAAGAGTAAGGTTATGAGGATAACAAAAAGATTAGGTGATGAAAGATTGGATATCAGATTGGAGGGAGAGAGTATGGAGGGAGGTGAATGTATTCAGATATTTGGGAGTAGACGTGTCAGCGGATGGGGGCTTGAAGGATGAGGTGAATCATGGAATTGATGAGGGGAAAGGGTGAGGGTTTCACTTTTGGAGTCTGTGGAGACAAAGAACTTTGTCCTTGGAGGCAAAGAGGGGAATTTTATGAGAGTATAGTTTTACCCAAAATCTTTATGGGGTGTGAAACTTTGGGGGATGAATGTTGCAGCGAGGAGAAGGCTGGAGGCAGTGGGAGATGTCATGTCTGAGGGCAATGTGTGGTGTGAATATAATGCAGAGAATTCGTGTTTGGAAGTTTGGAGGAGGTGCGGGATTACCAAAACTGTTCTCAGAGGGTGAGGAAGGGTTGTTGAGTGGTTCGGACATGTAGAGAGAATGGAGCGAAACAGAATAACTTCAAGAGTGTATCAGTCTGTAGTGGAAGGAAGGCGGGGGTAGGGGTCGGCCCAGGAAAGGTTGGAGGGAGGGGGTAAAGGAGGTTTTGTGTGCGAGGGGCTTGGACTTCCAGTAGGCGTGCGTGAGCGTGTTTGATAGGAGTGAATGGAGACGAATGGTTTTTAATACTTGACGTGCTGTTGGAGTGTGAGCAAAGTAAACATTTATGAAGGGGTTCAGGGAACCGGCAGGCCGGACTTGAGTCCTGGAGATGGGAAGTACAGTGCCTGCACTCTGAAGGAGGGGTGTTAATGTTGAAGTTTAAAAATGTAGTGTAAAGCACCCTTCTGGCCCAAGACAGGGGATGGGTAAATGATGGGGGAAATTTTTTCCTTTTTCGGGCCACCCGGGCCTTGGTGGGAATCGGCCAGAGTGAAAATTTAAAAAAAATAAAAAAATATATATATTTTATTTTTATATATATTTATATATTATATATTTTATATATTTATATATTTATATTTTATTATTTTATATATATATATATTTTTTATGTGGTTGTGTGTGTGTGTGTGTGTGTGTGTGTGTGTGTTTTGTGTGTGTGTGTTTTATCCCCCTATTTGTCCCACCTATTTGGGGTTTGCAGGGGGTCGAGTCTTTGCCCCTGGCCCCGCCTTTCACTGATTGCACTAGGCCCTCTCTCCCCCCTGCTACATGAGCTTTTATACCTCGCCTTAAAACTATTTTTAGGGTTTTCCCGCCTCCACTACTTCACTTTTTAGACTTTTTCCCATGACTTGATACTCTAGACTAAAAGAAAAAATTCCTAACATCCCTTCGATTCATTGAGGCCCTTTAAAAAATTTTTTTCCCCAATTGGGGGCCCCTTTTGGGTGTCTGTGTCCATCTCGGGGAACATCCTGTCTTTGTCCCCCCTTGTCTATTCCGCGCAGTATTTTATTTGTCGTTATCTTGTCCCCCCGGCCCCTCCGGGCCCTTCCAGTGTGTCAGGCCGTTTTCCCCTTCCCCTTTCCCTTGTAGGACAATCCCCGTAGCTTTTGGGATAGTCTTGTTGCAAACCTTTGCCCCTTTCTTTTAATTTTTTGGGACGTGTTGACTAGGTTGAATTCCAAAACTGTGCTGCTTTACCCCAGTATGGGCCTGATTTAAAGGGTTTATACAGGGTCTTAAACGACTCCTTACTGGGGTTATGGAACGCTTTCCTTTGGGTTTGCCAGGGCCCGTATGCTGAAGCGTTTTTGGGATTTATGGCGCCTCAGGAGATAGGGCTCGGTTATTACTCACCCCAGATCTTTTTCCTTGAGTGGGGTTTGCAGTTTTTGGGCCCAAATCAAAACTATATTGGTCTGCGGTCTTCTTTGCCCTTCCCCAAACTTTTATGACTTTGCATTTTGGGAGGGGGTTTAAAATCAAGGAGCCCGTTGGGGTGGGGCCCAGGCTTGCAGGGCCCGTCCAGGTCTTTTGTAGGGCCCGCCCGTCCTCATCCGGTTGATTTTTTCATTAACTTTCAACATCTGCAAAAAAAGGCACTTCCGGTCAAACCCTTCCGTTATGTCGTTCACATTTTACCAAAAAAGCACGGTCCTAGGACTGAACCCCCGTGGTACCCCGCTTGTCACAAGGCCACTCTGACACCCCGTCACGTACCCTGAAATCGTTTGCCTCCCCGTCAGGTATTTCTGAACCCTTGCAGTGCCCTTTTCCCGGGGATGTGTGCCGATCTTTAGTTTTTTAAATAACCTCTTGTGAGGAACTGGGGTCGAAGGCCCTTTTTTCAGTTCCCAAAAAAAAAGCAGTCGATCCCCCCCCTCCTCTTTTTGTCTTACTTCTGTAACCCTTTTATAAAACTCTAGTAGGTTTGTGGGGACAGGATTTTCCTTCCTTTAAACCATGCTGGTTGTCAATTATTTCACTTGTTTCTTTCCCGGTTTCTCCACCCCTCTCCTCCTGATGATCTTTTTCCCTGGGGGGCCTTGCATACTTTACACGTTAGTGATAAAAGGTCTGTAGTTTAGTTTCCTCATTTTCTGTCTCCCCTTTTTAAAAAAATTTGGGTAAAATTTGCCATCTTCCCTACCTCGGGGGTTTCCCAGTTTCAAATGATGTGTTGAAGATCTTTGTTTAAAGGCCACACAAATTTTCTTGCTCCCCCTTTAAGGCCCCCGGGAGAAAGTTGTTTGGGCCCCCCGCCTTTGAGGGTGTCAAGTTTTGTTTGCGCTTCTTTACTTTTCCCCCTTGGTTATAGGGACCCCATCCCGCACTTGGTTTTGTACCCCCCTGTTTGATTTCCTGGAAATCCTACTGGTTTCCACTGTAAATATTCTTTAAAACTCGTGTTTTAGCTCCTGACATACCTTTTCGGGGCGTTGTTGTGAAAATTCCCCCTCACCCCCTTTCCCCAGTCGATTACCTGGTCCTTTACTGTTGTTTTTTCCCCCTATTTGGGGTGTAAAACAGCTTTTTTTGGGGTCAGTTTGATTTCGTTGCTATGTTTATTTTATATTGTCGCTGAGCCTCCCTTTTTTTGGATATTCATTTTGGCTCTTCGGCTAATCTCTTTTTTTTCCCGAAAAATTTTCTGTCTTTTGGTTTTCCTTTTTTCCCTTCTTTTAGTACCCCCTAGTTTTTGGGTTTTCCTTTCACCCTTTGGGGTGAACCCCGGACTCGTTTTGTTCTTCCCAAATTTTTTCTGTTTCCCCTTGGGGAAAAAACCCCCTCCTCTGCCTCCCGCATTTTGTTTGGGCCCCATAGTCCCTCATTTCTTGTACTGGTTTTCCTGTAGTTCCCTCTCCCACTGAATGTTTTGAAAGGGAAATTTTCCCCATGCCCGAGTAGTTCCCCCTTTTTTGTTTGGTTTTTTCCCCTCCTATTCCTGTTTCCCCCCCCCACTTGGGAAACCAAAATATGTAGTCGAAGGGACAGAAACCCATGATCACTAGCCCCCCAGGGGCCTTTCATACAAGATTTTCCTCGATGTCTGAAAATATCAAGGTGGGAAAACAAGGTCCCCCCCTTTCTGGTTTTATTTCTCCTTCTCTCTGGTAATGTCTCTAACATGTTGATGCATGAGGTTTTCCAAAATTTTCTAATCCCCTCATCTTGGCTCTCCATGTTTCGGAAACCCATGGGGCTCCAGGTTTTCCCAAACCCAAAATTTTCCCTTTTGATTGAAATCACCCATAATATTTAAATTTGCCCCCCCGTTTTGCTCTCCTGGCCACCTCAGGCTAGTGTGTCGCCCTGGCTCTGTTGCTTCTTTGTATTCTTCTCTTGGGGCTCCTGCGTTCTGTGGTGGGTTGTAATTTCTGCAATTATCACCTTATGCCCTCAGGGCTGGATTGGGTTCCTACTAATAGTCCCTTTCACCCGTGCAAACCTTCTTCCATTTTTTTCAAAAACCCCCCTGGCTTTTTAAAGAGCAGTGCAACTTCCTTCCCCCCCTTCCCCCCTCTGGATTTCCTGGGAAAATTTTGATTTTCGGTGGAAAGATTGAAACTGTTTTTATTCTTGGGGGTTTTGTTTCTGTGGGGGGCTTTATGTTGGGGGTGTCTCCTTGATTTCCCTTTTGTGCCCCCTTTCCCCCTAAATTATTTTTTTTCATCTTTCAAATTTTTTTACCATCCTTCACTTTTTTCTAAGGGCTGTGGTTGGGAGGTGTTTTTGGGGTTGGGGAAGTGGGAGACCTGTTTTAAGGGGAAAAAAATTTTGGGTGGTTGCTGTGGGGTGGAGTTTGTAATGTAGTGGGTGGGGGCATTGGATATGGCATGGGTGTTGTTGGTTTAGAGTGTGTGGCTGCACTGGGTTGACCTGGTTGGGAGGCTTTATAGGAAGCTGTGAGGGAGGTTGTATTTGATCTTCTTCTGTGTCTGGGATCTCCTGTCTGTCTTCTCCATCCCCTCTCTTTCCTCCTTTCTCCTTTGTACATCTCTCTCAGTTTCCGCCTTTGTTTGTGTTCTGTCGCGGTCGAGATACACCTTCCTGTATCCGGCATGTCCCTTAATCGTGCTTTTTCCTGCAGTATCCTGTTCCGAGTCGATTCTGCCTTGAAGGTCACTTTCACTGGCGGTTTCTTTTTTTTACAAACCCCCCTATTCTCCGAAAATTTTCAGCTGGGTCATGTCGTCTTCTCCGATTACTTTCATGATGCTTTCAATTGCTTTTTTTTCCCCTTGTTTTCTTGCTTCATATGTTTCCCTTCAACTTCCTGTAGCCATACACAAAGGACTGACCTCACCTTTCATTCTCCCACTGCATATCCCTGTGTATCCCCTCATTCAATTTGATTTCCTCCATTGCAGCTTTCCCTTTCTTCAGTTTCACTAGCTACTTACATGGGCTCAGTGGCCTGTCATTTTCCCTTCTCGGCTTTCCCTGGGCTCTGTTGTGGTCTTTTAGGGCCTCCACATATAGCTTAGCTCTTTCATTTACTACAGTTCCACTGATAGAGCTTCTACATGCAGTTTTGCTCCTCTTTCCTACAGTCCCCTTATTTGTGGCTGAGGTAGCGGTCTCTGTTGTCAATCCCATAATGTTCTTTAGTTCTTTAGGCTGTTTCAGATTTTCCAGTTCCTCTTCTAAACTCTGTATCCTGGCCTCTGCTGCTTTGACTTTCACCTCCCACTTCCTGCTTTCCATGTCTATCCTCTCTTCCATTCTCATGCTAAGTTCTTCTAGTTTCTTTTCCCATTCTTGTTCCCTTTTTGTGAGCTCTGCTGCCCAATCTTCCTTTGCAGTTTCCTCCTCCTGTCCCTTGGGTTTTCTTGTTGCTCTCTGGCAACCATTTTTGTTTTATCCTGATTGCCTCAGAGTGGGAAAACCTATGTAATTCTGTATGTTAGGTTAGTATTGTATATGTCAGAGTGTGGGGGGGGAGGTAGAGGAGGAACTGTGGCTATATGGGAGAGTAGTGGGGAGGGGGAGTGGGAAGGAGAGTGAAGCAAGTGGGTAAGTGGGTGAGGGGGAAAAGGTGGGGAGGGGGAGGGTGAAAGAGGGAGGGGAGGGATCAGGTGAAGGAGTGAGATTGTGGGGGGGGGGG
>NC_069404.1:63986103-64048603 GCF_026875155.1 Cherax quadricarinatus
TTGGGGTTTTTCTTTCTTTTTTGGGTACCCTGCTGGTGGGAGACGGCCTACTTGTTAAAAAGAATATATATATATATTATATATATATATAAAAATTTTATATATTATATATATTATTTTAATATATAATATATTTTATATATATAAGGTACTTCCAAAGCAAGATTTTATTGGGGCAATGTTATCAAATTAAAAGCTAGTTCTTCAACTTATGATTTCTGATTCACAAATATCATTAAATTACAAACTCTTCTAAATAAACTATTATCATCTCTTTCCAGACAACTCTTGCGAGTAACACTTTGCAGCGAATCACTTCTGCTGCAAGTTTGAGGGAGCGAGAAAATATGCTGAACGATGTTTAAAAAAAAAAAGGTCATGAAGGTGGACGATAGTGTTAACTCTCTATATAACCGGTTCCTGGAGTGTTGCTCTTGGGTTTAAAGAAAGAGAAATGTCTAAATCCTCGGATCAAGACCCTTCAGCAGTATCTACCCTTAGCTTGGTTGGTAGCGCACTCAGCTCACATTGAGGTCCGTGGCTCGATCTCCGGTAGGAGTGGAAACAAGAGGACGTGTTTCCTTAAGAAACCTGCTGTCCATGGTCACCTAGCAGTTAAATAGGTACCTGGGTGTTAGCCGACTGGTGTGGGTCGCGTCCTAATTTGCCCGAAATGCTCTGCATAACAAGGGACTTTTTATATAGCATGTGACTGATGTCAGCTGTGGTCTGTATAAGATGCCTCATGTAATTGTAGAAATGAAGATTATTTTTATTGTTATAGGTAATAACCATCCTTCCCTCACTAAGTTACGAACATGAGGATCTGAGTGAATCTCGGGGCGTTTGAGGAAAGTAATCAGGTTTAGTCTGGATCAAGAGCTCTTGAGAGGCATCAAGCCAACCCACTTGAAAAGATGGGGAGGGAATGAGGAGTGTTTGCTGGTGATTAGCAAGCAAGATGTGACCCAGGTGCGGCAGGACTAGATACGTGCAGGTTGTGCGCCAGCGTATATATGAGGAGACTCCAGCAATCACCATAACTAGTCTTGCATGAATGAGTCTCACTGGTCATTCACACACAAGTGGCTTGCTCTCACCGTGTGTGTGCGTGTGTGTGTGTGTGTGTGTGTGTGTGTGTGTGTGTGTGTGTGTGTGTGTGTGTGTGTGTGTGTGTGTGTGTGTGTGTGTGTGTGTGTGTGTGTGTACAAGGTACAGGAGCAGGGGAAGAGGTTGAGGTCACCTACTGCTGCTGCTTGCCTTCTCTACCTCTCTCCTACTTGGTGACTAACTTCCACTCCCAGATGCTCACTTTTTTTTTTTAGTATCTGTTGGCCTTCTGCTAGCAGGTTCAGCTTCACTGACTGTTGCTGAGTCTGTTAAGGCTCTTCCACCTAATTGCATGACCATTCAGTGAATGTTGCTTTGCCTCTCTGCATAACCCTTCAACAGTTGTTGATGCTGCTTGCCTGCATGATCTTTCAGTGGTCAATGCTGTTGTCGTTCTTGACTGTTTGCCTGTATCCCTCACTAACTCGCTGCGGGCTGTTTGCTTGAATGATCCGTCAGATGCTGTTGTTACTGCCTGTCTGACTGCATGATCCATCAACAGCTAATGCCTTTGCTGCCTGTCTGCTTGCATTTACCTTTAAGGACTGCTTTCTGTATCTTATCTTCTCGCATGAGCTATCAACGACTGTTGTTGCTGTCTCTTTGACTGCTCCAGAGACTACTGCTGCTGCCTGTCTGCCTGCTTGCATGATCAATCAACGGGTGATTCTGCTGCCTGTCTGCTTGCATGATCAATTAACGACTGCTGTTCTTGTCTCTCTTGACTGTTCCAGAGACTGTTGCTGCTGCCTGTTTGCTTGCTAGCATGATCCATCAATGACTGTTATTGCTGTTTTTCTTGCCTGCTCTAGAGACTGTTGTTGTTGCTGCTGCCTTTCTGTTTGCTAGCACAATCCATCAACGGGTGGCTCTGTTGCCTGTCTGCTTGCGTGATCCAAAGCCAAACTAAGACAGACAACTTACCGAGTGCCAACCTGAAGATAATTGCGGCTTCGAATGTATCATTACAAAATTGCTTAAGGCCGAGTGTAACTTGTTCACTCTTCATTCTCGCCAGCTACTCTACCACTGGAGGCTGGGTGAGTGACTTTTTTTCCCAAAGATAATTGTATAGTCTAAGATGAGTGTATGCTCTAAGATGAGTGTATGCTCTGAGTGCTTGTAAGATTTACCAAGAAATTCTTCACGGATATTGCAGAGTCATATTTTGAAGGCTGCATTTTACAGCTGGAATAACTCCTGGGCGTCTGCTGTTAGATGCACCGCGAGGAGAGTTGAGTGTAGCAACGTGAGTCGAGTCTTGCACAGTACCTCTGCAAGGTGGGTCGAGTCTTGCAGAGCACCTCTGCAAGGTGGGTCGAGTCTTGCACAGTACCTCTGCAAGGTGGGTCGAGTCTTGCAAAGTACCTCTGTAAGGTGGAGCGAGTCTATGTGACTTGTGTTTTGCAGCCGAATGGATGATTTAATAAGACCCTGATTTCTGAGAGAGAGAGAGCGAGAGAGAGAGAGAGAGAGAGAGAGAGAGAGAGAGAGAGAGAGAGAGAGAGAGAGAGAGAGAGAGAGAGAGAGAGAGAGAGAGAGAGAGAGAGAGAGAGAGAAAGAGAGAGAGAGAGAGAGAGAGTCCCAAAACAGTAATGCAAAATACACCCCTGGTGTTTGAAATCCTGGGGCTACACCCAGAGAACCAAAACTTAGTCATTGTGCTTGTACACAAGCCACCAGATGCAACTTCCCAACAGTTCAAGGAACAGCTATCAAAAATTGACCACTGTCTGGGAAACCTTCCAGCACCATCCCCAAACATCTTGCTGCTTGGTGACTTCAATTTAAGACATACAAAATGGAAGAATATAGCAAATAATGTTGTAGCAGAAATAATCCCTGGAGGCAGCTCAGATGAAAAGTCACACACACAGGGGCTGCTGAATTTCCGTAATAAACACATCACTTGGCCCCTGGCTGCCTTCAAGAGGGAGCTGGACAGATTCTTAAAGTTGGTGCCGGATCAGCCGGGCTGTGGTTCGAACGTTGGACTACGTGCGGCCAGCAGTAACAGCCTGGTTGAGCAGGCTCTGATCCACCGGGAGGCCTGGTCGTGGACCGGGCCGCGGGGGCGTTGATCCCCAGAATACCCTCCAGGTAGACTCCAGGTAAGTCAACAGATAGTGGAGCCAACAAAACTGGAGAACACACCTGACCATATTTTCACAAATAATGAGGACCTGGTAACATAATATCAAAAACAACTAATTCTGACCACAATCTAATCGAAGTCCAGACTTACATGCACAGGAGTCCTGATCAGCAAAATACATACAATTATGAGAGTACCTTTACCAAATTCAACTTCAATTACAAGAGCATCAACCGGGACCAGGTAAACTGTGTCATAAATGAAACATGTTGGGAAGATATCTTAAATAACATGTACCCTAACCAGTGCATTGAAAAGGTCAGCTTTCTGGTAGCTGAAGAAATAAGAAGAGAAGTAAACTGGAAAGAGAGAGTCGCTTCCTCTACAGCAGAAGGCGAAGAATCACTGAGCTCCTCAAGAATGCCAGATTATCTGAAACAAGGAAGGATGCACTAACCAGGGAAGTGGAAAAAATTGAGCTTAAGTTAAAGGACTCATACAGGATTCAGGAGAGAAAGAGGAGCTAACAGCGATTAGTAAAATTGAAAAAATCGAAATATTTCGTTTCGTATGCCGAAAACAAGGTAGAAATCACATCTAGTATAGGGGCCTCATCAGACAAGACGGATCCTACACAGTTGACAACAAAGGAATGAGTGAGATACTGAAATCTCAGTATGAATCTGTGTTCAGCAAGCCACTGATCAGTCAATAGAAAATCTAAATAATTTTTTCGTGAATAAGCCTCAAAACCCTGTCAATGTATGCCAAATTTCTGGCATAACCCTAACTCCACTAGACTTTGAGGGAGCCATTGACAAAATGCCTAAGCACTCAGCCCCAGGTCCAGACTCGTGGAACTCTGTGTTCATTAAGAACTGCAAGAAACCCGTCTCACGGGCCTTAAGTATGCTATGGAGAGGGAACATAGACACAGGTGAGATTCCACAGTCACTAAAAACAACGGACAAATACCCACTCCGTAAAGATGGAAGTAAAGCAATAGCTAAGAACTGTAGACCAATAGCCTGAACGTCTCACATCATAAAAATCTTTAAAAGAGTTCTAAGCAGCAGGATTGCAAACTACTTGGGCACCCAGCAATTGCACAATCCAGGGCAACATGGGTTCAGAAAAGGTCGCTCCTGCCTCTCACAAGTATTGGAACACTATGATATGGTTTCGGATGCACTGGAAAACAAACAGAATGCAGATGTAGTATACACAGATTTTGCAAAAGCCTTTGACAAGTGCGATCATGCTGTAATAGCACACAAAATGCGTGCTAAAGGGGTGACTGGCAAAGTAAGCGGATGGATCTTCAACTTTCTAACCAATCGAACACGGAGTAGTGGTAAACAGAGTTAAATCGGAAACTGTTATACTGAAGAGCTCTGTTCCACAAGGCACAGTACTCGCCCCTATACTGTTCCTCATCCTCATATCGGACATAGACAGAGATGTAAACCATAGCACCGTATCATTCTTTGCAGACGATACTAGGATCTGCATGAGGACTCGGCAAATCTCCAAGAAGATATAAACTAAGTTTTCCAATGGGCAACGGAGAACAATATGATGTTCACTGAAGACAAATTCCAACTACATCGTTATGGGAAACTGGAGAAAATAATAGCTAGAACTGAGTGTACTAGAAACTCCAATTACACAACAGAACGGAAAAGTAACGTGAAGGACCTGCGAGTGGAAATGTCTGAGAATCTCACCGTCAAGGATCACAACAGTGCCACTGTCACATCTGCGAGGAAACTGATAGGATGGATAATGAGAACATTCAAGACAAGAGATTCCAAGCTAGTGATGATCTTTTTTAAATCACGTGTACTCTCCAGGCTGGAATACTGCTGTACATTGACATCTCCATTCAAGGCAGGTGAAATTGCAGATCTAGAGAATGTACAGAAAACCTTTACTGCACGTATAAGCTCCATCAAACATCTTAACTACTGGGAACGCTTAGAAGCACTTGACTTGTACTCGCTGGATTCAGGCGAGAAATACATCATAATATACACCTGGAAAATCCTAGAAGGACTGGTCCCTAATCTGCACACAGAAATCACTCCCTATGAAAGCAAAAGACTTGGCAGGCGATGCAATATACCCCCAATGAAAAGTGGGGGCGCCATTAGGACACTAAGAGAAAACACAATAAGTGTCCGGAGCCCAAGACTGTTCATAAGGGGAATTACCAAGTGGGAGCTGGACAGACACCTAAAGTCAGTGCCGGATCATCTGGGCTGTGGCTCGTACGTTGGACTACGTGTGGCCAGCAGTAAAACTCTCGTTGATCAGGTCCTGATCCACCGGGAGGCCTGGTCATGGACCGTGCCGCGGGGGCGTTGATCCCCGGAATACCCTGTGGGTAGACTCCAGCTAGGCAGGTAAGTGTTCGAAGTCCTGGGGCTACACCCGGGTGTTTGAAGTCCTGGGGCTGTTGAAACAACTGCTAGCTGAGCTGTGTGTGGTCTTGTTTGCAAAATGATAAGCGAAACAAAGTCAAAAAAACAGAGATGAGTGAAGAAATATCGTACTGTACGTTCCCCCTCTGTGTAGATCTTGATGAAGTCATGCTGTCTGCGGTAACACATGTCCATCTGCTTGTCTGCCACACTTTGCTTCCCTACCTGGCTTCTCTTAATGCTAATGCTGTGTCTCGTCTTCTTTTGTGCTTACCTGCCTGTCTGTGTTGCCGTGCCTGCCTGCTGTAGGGCAGTCCTCTCTGCATGTCTCCCTGTCCGCCTGCCTACCTATTTGCTTAACTTCCTGCCTGCCTGCCCAGCTGCCTGCCTGTCTGTTTGCTTGCCTGTCATATTGATTGATTGCCTCCGTGACTTAATTTATCTCAGTCATTCAATAAGTCTTCTTCACTCTCCCCCCCCCTCTTCTCTATTAAATACAAAAATTGGAATGAAAACGTTCCGACAGATATAGTGTATGTAGATTTCCAGATAAAAGGCCTTCGACAAGGTACCTCATAGACATTTACTGGTCAGAATAAAAGCACTTGATATAGGAGAAAAACTTTATGCCTGGATAAGTGACTGGTCCACGAACAGGAAACAGCACTAGTACTGAACTCAGAGGTATCTGAGTGGCTAGACCTGAAGAATGGAGTTCCTCAAGGATGGGTTCTTGGATTAATCCTCCTCACAATGTACATAATAAACAAAAAATAATACTGGGCGTTACCTTACTGCGTGCTTGACAGCTGTCTCGCTAATAAGGGCACAGTGTTATCTACAGTATTTTATCACCCTCTGCCTTGCCGATGGTGTTGGGTTCTGCTTCAGAGGAACTGGAGCTATCCTCCTGAGGGAACAAAATTTAATGATAATATATAACGGGGGAAAAGTGAAGCAACCAAAACATTGCTGGAGTATCCTGGGTGTTCTGTATGGAGTAGCACTGCATCTGGAGACATGGAGGATGAGTGAATATAAAATGTTTTGTAACAAACTAACAGAAAAAGAGAAAGGACTTATGAGTAATCATAACAATGGCCTCAGAAATACCAAACGAAGCCTAGCTGCTCGCGGATAAGAAAAGATAATAATATTGACTATAAGGTTCTGTTTATAAATAACATCCAGATTTGGGCTTCAAACTGCGGAAAAGACTAAGATATACTGCAGAGAGAGAGAAGATCAAGCAAGCTCGTACCATTTCTAAGAAATAAGCCTTGTGAATGCGACATCTCGTTCACACCTTAAAGATATTAAGTGACTTTCACATTCTCAAGCACGTGGAATTATTTTAAGTGCAAAATGGGTCCATAACTCGTCACGACGGAATAAAACTTTGAGGCGGGAGTTGAAACACGAACGCACGAAAAGATCTTTTTTTTTTTCAAACAGAATTACAACAAAATGGAACAAGCCACTGTACCTGCAGAAGCTGTTATCTTGAAGAAAATACAGTTACCCATGAACCAGCTAGGCGAGAATAATTGCTGGTACTGGATTCTGCTAAATACTACGCTAATACAAAATTAAATCAAGGAATTCCTGTTGCTTCTTCAGCAACTGTATCACAACGAACAATTAACAACGAACCAACCAAATGAAATGTAGCAGTGGTAGACGTAGATGGTTGTGTTAGTCAGAGCAGTGGTAGATGTAGATGGTTGTGTTAGTCACAGCAGTGGTAGATGTAGATGGTTGTGTTAGTCACAGCAGTGGTAGATGTAGATGGTTGTGTTAGTTACAGCAGTGGTAGATGTAAATGGTTGTGTTAGTCACAGCAGTGGTAGATGTAGATGGTTGTGTTAGTTACAGCAGTGGTAGATGTAGATGGTTGTGTTAGTTACATCAGTGGTAGATGTAGATGGTTGTGTTAGTCAGAGCAGTGGTAGATGTAGATGGTTGTGTTAGTGACAGCAGTGGTAGACGTTGATGGCTGTGTTAGTCAGAGCAGTGGTAGATGTAGATGGTTGTGTTAGTTACAGCAGTGGTAGATGTAGATGGTTGTGTTAGTTACAGCAGTGGTAGATGTAGATGGTTGTGTTAGTCACAGCAGTGGTAGATGTAGATGGTTGTGTTAGTCACAGCAGTGGTAGATGTAGATGGTTGTGTTAGTCACAGCAGTGGTAGATGTAGATGGTTGTGATAATCAGAGCAGTGGTAGATGTAGATGGTTGTGATAGTCAGAGCAGTGGTAGATGTAGATGGTTGTGTTAGTCACAGCAGTGGTAGATGTAGATGGTTGTGTTAGTTACAGCAGTGGTAGATGTAGATGGTTGTGTTAGTTACAGCAGTGGTAGATGTAGATGGTTGTGTTAGTCACAGCAGTGGTAGACGTTGATGGCTGTGTTAGTTACAGCAGTGGTAGACGTTGATGGTTGTGTTAGTTACAGCAGTGGTAGACGTTGATGGTTGTGTTAGTCACAGCAGTGGTAGACGTTGATGGCTGTGTTAGTCACATCAGTGGTAGAGGTAGATGGTTGTGTTAGTCACAGCAGTGGTAGACGTTGATGGCTGTGTTAGTCACAGCAGTGGTAGACGTTGATGGCTGTGTTAGTCACAGCAGTGGTAGAGGTAGATGGTTGTGTTAGTTACAGCAGTGGTAGAGGTAGATGGTTGTGTTAGTTACAGCAGTGGTAGATGTAGATGGTTGTGTTAGTTACAGCAGTGGTAGAGGTAGATGGTTGTGTTAGTTACAGCAGTGGTAGATGTAGATGGTTGTGTTAGTCACAGCAGTGGTAGATGTAGATGGTTGTGTTAGCCACAGCAGTGGTAGATGTAGATGGTTGTGTTAGTCACAGCAGTGGTAGATGTAGATGGTTGTGTTAGCCACAGCAGTGGTAGATGTAGATGGTTGTGTTAGTTACAGCAGTGGTAGATGTAGATGGTTGTGTTAGTTACAGCAGTGGTAGATGTAGATGGTTGTGTTAGCCACAGCAGTGGTAGATGTAGATGGTTGTGTTAGTTACAGCAGTGGTAGAGGTAGATGGTTGTGTTAGTTACAGCAGTGGTAGATGTAGATGGTTGTGTTAGTCACAGCAGTGGTAGATGTAGATGGTTGTGTTAGTTACAGCAGTGGTAGAGGTAGATGGTTGTGTTAGTTACAGCAGTGGTAGATGTAGATGGTTGTGTTAGTCACAGCAATGGTAGAGGTAGATGGTTGTGTTAGTCACAGCAGTGGTAGAGGTAGATGGTTGTGTTAGAGCAGTGGTAGATGTAGATGGTTGTGTTAGTCACAGCAGTGGTAGATGTAGATGGTTGTGTTAGTCACAGCAGTGGTAGATGTAGATGGTTGTGTTAGTCACAGCAGTGGTAGATGTAGATGGTTGTGTTAGTCACAGCAGTGGTAGATGTAGATGGTTGTGTTAGTCACAGCAGTGGTAGATGTAGATGGTTGTGTTAGTCACAACAGTGGTAGATGTAGATGGTTGTGTTAGTCACAGCAGTGGTAGATGTAGATGGTTGTGTTAGTCACAGCAGTGGTAGAGGTAGATTGTTGTGTTAGTCACAGCAGTGGTAGATGTAGATGGTTGTGTTAGTCACAGCAGTGGTAGATGTAGATGGTTGTGTTAGTTACAGCAGTGGTAGAGGTAGATGGTTGTGTTAGTCACAGCAGTGGTAGATGTAGATGGTTGTGTTAGTCACAGCAGTGGTAGATGTAGATGGTTGTGTTAGTTACAGCAGTGGTAGATGTAGATGGTTGTGTTAGTCACAGCAGTGGTAGATGTAGATGGTTGTGTTAGTTACAGCAGTGGTAGATGTAGATGGTTGTGTTAGTTACAGCAGTGGTAGATGTAGATGGTTGTGTTAGTTACAGCAGTGGTAGATGTAGATGGTTGTGTTAGTTACAGCAGTGGTAGATGTAGATGGTTGTGTTAGTCACAGCAGTGGTAGATGTAGATGGTTGTGTTAGTTACAGCAGTGGTAGATGTAGATGGTTGTGTTAGTCACAGCAGTGGTAGATGTAGATGGTTGTGTTAGTCACAGCAGTGGTAGATGTAGATGGTTGTGTTAGTTACAGCAGTGGTAGATGTAGATGGTTGTGTTAGTCACAGCAGTGGTAGATGTAGATGGTTGTGTTAGTCACAGCAGTGGTAGATGTAGATGGTTGTGTTAGTCACAGCAGTGGTAGATGTAGATGGTTGTGTTAGTCACAGCAGTGGTAGATGTAGATGGTTGTGTTAGTCACAGCAGTGGTAGATGTAGATGGTTGTGTTAGTCACAGCAGTGGTAGATGTAGATGGTTGTGTTAGTTACAGCAGTGGTAGATGTAGATGGTTGTGTTAGTTACAGCAGTGGTAGATGTAGATGGTTGTGTTAGTCACAGCAGTGGTAGATGTAGATGGTTGTGTTAGTCACAGCAGTGGTAGATGTAGATGGTTGTGTTAGTCACAGCAGTGGTAGACGTTAATGGCTGTGTTAGTCACAGCAGTGGTAGATGTAGATGGTTGTTTTAGTCACAGCAGTGGTAGATGTAGATGGTTGTGTTAGTCACAGCAGTGGTAGATGTAGATGGTTGTGTTAGTCACAGCAGTGGTAGATGTAGATGGTTGTGTTAGTTACAGCAGTGGTAGATGTAGATGGTTGCGTTAGTCACAGCAGTGGTAGATGTAGATGGTTGCGTTAGTCACAGCAGTGGTAGATGTAGATGGTTGTGTTAGTCACAGCAGTGGTAGACGTTAATGGTTGTGTTAGTCACAGCAGTGGTAGATGTAGATGGTTGTGTTAGTCACAGCAGTGGTAGATGTAGATGGTTGTGTTAGTCTCAGCAGTGGTAGATGTAGATGGTTGTGTTAGTCACAGCAGTGGTAGATGTAGATGGTTGTGTTAGTCACAGCAGTGGTAGACTTTAATGGTTGTGTTAGTCACAGCAGTGGTATGGTGCCCTGTAGACTAACATGAGTAGTTAAGACAGAAACAACATGAATCATGTAGAGGTAGTTGTAGGTCACGTCTTCTATGGCTGGTTAATGAGGTTTAATGACTGTTAAGTAATCTGGGATCATTAAGAGGCACCTAACTACCCCCGTCTTCTAATAACATGTTCATTTTTTCCACTATAATCTACCTCGTCCATAATTACTATCACATTTACTTCGTTTGTTTCGTAAGGTGAAGTCCAGGAAACAAAGCAAATGCCATAATAATTATGAACAAGGTAGATTATAGCGGAAAATTGAACATATTAGAAAACGGGGGAACTTACGTGCCTCTTAAGGCTGCACGTAACCTTCTCATCTCCAGACAAGTTTACGTTAATCTCTGAAATAGGGATTAACATAAACTTTACAATAAGGATAATAGTAAACCCTAAAATAGGGATTAAAATAAACCCTAAAATAAAGATTAAAGAAAGCCCTCAGCTCACACACACAAAAGAAGACCGCATACGGAGTACAGGCTCTGGGAGCAAAGGTTGCACTCTTCACTCATTGAGAATGACTTTGGGGTGAGTATCACTCCGAGCATATCCTGTGAGGCACACATCAAGCAAATAACTGCTGCAGCAAATGCGAGTCTGGCAAATCTAAGAAGAGCGTATCTACAACTAAGGAGTCATTCACGACACTGCACACTATGTAGTTCAGGCCCATATTTGTCCCATGGGTTTGGTAACGTGGACTGGGTAAAGGATAATCACATAGGCAATAATGGAGTATAATTAAAACGGAATATATGGGAAACGCCCAGCCTGACCTACGTCTCCGCTCCCTATCTTAAGACTGGTTCACGAATGATGCCTAGGGGTGAGCGGCATTCAAAAACATGCTAGGGTCAGGTGCAACAGTGAATAACAAGTGATTGGTAATGAGTCATTACTACTGACACTGGTAACTGGTTACTGGCATGGTACTACTGAGAGCTTGGCAACGCTAACGTACGTCGTCCCGACATACAGCTAATACGAACTAGAGACGACAAGCCTACAGCTGGGGCTGATTCTATACAATGTCAAAGTACACAACAATTGAACATTATAACATACAAAAGGAGAATATCGGAATGGAAGTGAAAGTGACTTACCGTAATGAAACTGTAATGCATTACAAGGTAAGATATAGCACAACTCATAAAATGAGACTCAACATTGGGATTACACAACAGAAGCGATAATAAAAAAAATTGATCGATTGATCTGTATTCATGTGATCTATGGATTCTGAGGAAGAAATATATACAAAGAAAGAAGTGTTTAACAGAAAGGCAGATTCGGTGCACTCAAATCTAGACTGTTAAATTTCAGAATTTGGAGAGAACGTGAACACACAAAAAAAATTCTTGAATATTAATAAGTTGATACTGTAATTATTCATCTATACAGGTTATTTATATTTAACCTCAACTCTGCTAGGGTGAGATTTACATATGCAGAATGGGTGTCATCTCTAGGAGGATCAAACTCTGTTGCACTGGCTAACTCATGCCGTATTTGAGGCAAATCTGAATTAGTAGTTACAAATGATACTTGCGGATTTCTCAATACCTGTCGTGTATGTAGGGAATAACGACATTCAGGTTGATCGTCTGACTGAGTATTAGAGGTAGAGAGTACAGGATCAGGAGGATTGTCAGAGTTTGTCACATTAGTCTGAGTTGGAACATGAATAACAAGTGATTCACACAGACGGTTGGTAGTGAGTCACAACTACTGACACTGGTAACTGGTTACTGGTATGGTACCACTGAGATATTGGAGTAGGCAGCACCAGTATGGAACCCACACCTAGTCAAGCTTATCAAAAAAAAATAAATGGAGAAAGTGCAGAGGTTTGCAACAAAACTAATTTAAGAGCTAAGGGGTATTTTCTAAGAGGAGAGGTTAAAGGAACTTAACCTGATGACACTGGAGGACAGAAGGATTAGAGGAGGGGTATGATATAACGACGTAGCAAATACTGACCGGAAATGACAAGGTGAGCAGACAGTATGTTTTAAGAGATCGTATACTGGACACAACCGGAAGTTGAAAACTTATGTGATTCAAAGGGATGTTAGGAATTATTTCTTCAGCCTTAGAGTTGTCAGGAAATGGAACAATCTGGAGTGAAGTCGTAAAGGCGAGATCCATACATAGCTTTAGGAAGGGGTACGACAAGATTCTTGTAGCTGGGAGAGAGTTGACCTAGTAGCGACCAGTGAAGAGTCTGGGCCTGGAGCTGTGACCTGAATAGGTAAAACTGGTCAATTAGCAAGAACTCATTTAAAATTAAGTCCTTTCTAAAAAAAATTCTTGTACGTTTAAAGATATATTTTTCCATTTATGTTAATGTAAAAATTAATAATTTTGTACCAAAAGAACCTTAGAAAACTTACCTAACCTTACACAAATAACCCGCACATAGAAGAGAGGAGCTTGGTCCGACTTGGACCAGTCACGGTATTGTTCCTTTATTTGTTATTTACCTAACCTTACTAACCTTATTATAACAAGCGCAATTTAATTTAGCCTAATCCAGCTAAATATATTTTAGATCAGTTTACAATAATTTAATAATAAACAAACACAATAATATATATATATATATATATATATTCGTTAGGTTCAGAATGATTTTTACGAAATTTTTCGCTTGCCTTATTCGGCAAGAAAAGTGTTGCTATTTAAGCCAGAATCGCATTCTATCTCTCCAGTAAACTCCACGTTATATTTCCAATATTGAATGGTGTATTTTTTACCTCCTATCTGTCTGTGTGTGTCTCTCTGTTCTAGATTCCTTCCCCCCCACACCCACCCCTAAACGTGTCCTATCTCCCATTTTTCTCTCACCTGCCCACCCACACCCCTCCCCTCCCTATCTCCCTCAAGTCCCTTCTCCCGTCCTCCCTCCTCCGCGATTCCTCTCGCCTGACCCCTACCTACACCTCCCATAATTTAGCATCCCACTACCTATACCCCCACCCACCCACCCGTGCCCAAATGCCCACACCCTTGCCCCACACCCTTGCCCCCCACCCCTGCCCCCTGCCCGTCATTCCATGGTCACGCTTGGCTGACCCACACCTTCAGCAATTTACATTCGTACCAGCACTGCTGCTCCTTAGGACCACCTGGCCTGGGTATACCACCTGACCTGGGTATACCACCTGACCTAGGTATACCATCTGGCCTGAGTATACCACCTGACCTGGATATACTACCTGGCCTGGATATACCACTTGACCTAGGTATACTGCCTGACCTGGGTATACCACCTGGCCTGAGTATACCTCCTGACCTGGGTATACACCCTGACATGGATATACTACCTGGTCTGGGTATACCACCTAACCTGGGTATACTATCTGGCCTGTGTATACTACTTGACCTGAGTATACCACCTGACTTGGGTATATTACTTTGGCTGGGTATACCACCTGACCTACATATTCCGCCTTCTTGAGGATATACCAAATGTTGCCTGCATATCCCTGGTGCAGATACGACCTGGTGTAGACTTGGATAAATATGAATATACCTTTTTGAAAGATATACCAACTAATTCTGTGTTAATGTCCGTCGGTATATAAATGTTATGGATATTCTAGGTAGGGTAGGAATGACAGGTGACATGCCAGCTGGTATAACAGCTGGTAACAGCTGGCGTACCAGCCTATAACAGTTGGCATACCAACCTAGTATATTTAAGCTTTCTTACCTGGAGGTTACCTGGAGGTTATTCCGGGGATCAACGTCCCCGCGGCCCGGTCCATGACCAGGCCTCCCGATGGATCAGGGCCTGATCAACTAGGCTGTTACTGCTGGCCGCACGCAGTCCAACGTACGAGCCACAGCCCGGCTGATCCGGTAATGACTTTAGGTATCTGTCCAGCTCTCTCTTGAAGGCAGCCAGGGGTTTATTGGCAATTCCCCTAATGCTTGATGGGAGGCTGTTGAACAGTTTTGGGCCCCGGACACTTATGGTGTTTTCTCTTAGTGTACCAATGGCGCCCCTTTGGACACCTTTATTTCAGATCTCTCTTTAGTATATTCTGATTTAATTATTCGTTATTTGTTTACCTCATCAGCTGATCGCTTCAACACCTAAAGTCAGTGCCGGATCAGCCGGGCTGTGGCTCGTACGTTGGACTGCGTGCGGCCAGCAGTAACAGCCAAGTTGATCAGGCCCTGATCCATCGGGAGGCCTGGTCATAGACCGGGCCGCGGGGGCGTTGATCCCCGGAATAACCTCCAGGTAACCTCCAGGTAACAGCTGATTACCGCATCTTGTGTTTACCTCATCAGCTGATTACCGAATCAGCTCATTATTACGTAAGCTAATTGCTTTATCAGCTAATTACCGCATCACATGTTTGCCACATCAACGGATTATCTAATCAGTCACAATCATTGCCGATATAAAATCGTTTAATTGCCATTTCCTGATAATTACATCAGCCTGATATCCGAGGCTAATGACCCTACTTTCCAATCCTAGTTAATTAATCCACGCAAGCTAATTGCCTGGCCACAGCATCAATGCAATTGTTGTTTATCGTGTCAGCTGGTTATAGCAACAGCTGATTACCTCCAGCTGATGCAATCAGATTAGTTCACTTGTTGATTGCTTGTGATGATCGCCGCATCACCTGTGTGATGTTATTACCTCATCAGCTGACACTCGATTCAGCTGATCTCATCAGCTAACAAGCAGCATCAGCTGATTTCAACTCCAATTATCACTTCGCCAACTGATTAAAGGAGCAGCTGATTTTCACATACTGACAGCCACTTCAGCTGGTGCCAGCGGATATATTGAAAGTTGAACCCATGTGAGTCATTCATGGAGGTAGAGGTATAACTGTCATACTAGGGGTATAGGATGTGCTTCCTAATTTCTCCTGGTAGTGGAAATATAACCACATATGCAGTATAATGTGATCCTTTATTGACTACGTTTCGCCCACACAGTGGGCTTTTTCAAGTCACAAACAGATCTGTTTATGACTTGAAAAAGCCCACTGTGTGGGCGAAACGTAGTCAATAAAAGATCACATTATACTGCATATGTGGTTATATTTCCATTGTGTCGGTATTTTATACCATTTATTTTCTCCTGGTAGTGATGATTAGTCAATACCATTTAACTGGTCTACCTGCCTCTGAATCTTGGTTGGATGATACGGTGACTGACGACGAGGTCAAAATAGATGGTTACAATATAAAACGCTTAGATAGGAACAGAAAGGGTGGTGGAGTATGTGCCTACATTAGAAATGACTTAGCTTACAACCCAAGACCTGATTTAAATAACAACAAACTGGAGATTCTATGGTTTGAAGTGCTGCTTCCTAAGACCAAACCCATCTTAGTAGGAACTAGTTACCGCCCTCCTACCCAGGACCAGTTCTTAGAAGACTTTTCCAGAATCTTGTCCGGAGTTGAAAACAACTGCGAGACAATAATACTGGGCGACTTCAATATCTGTTTTCAGCAGCAAAATAACGGGCTATGCAAAAGGTATAAGCAAATTCTAGGATTAAATAGTTACACTCAACTAATTAATACACCAACCCGGATCACACAGTTCTCAGCCACCCTAATTGACCACATATTTGTAACCGCTCTGAGAACATTAGTCAGTCAGGCGTCGTTACCACAGGTTTAGTGATCATTTCATCATTTACTGCCAGGAAAATCACTAGGGATAGGATAGGCCTACACAGGACAATAAAATGAGGTCAACTAGAAACTACAGTAAAGAAACACTGGTAAATAGGCTACACAATTGTGACTGGACAGAGATAACAAGTTGCACGGACGTAAACGATGCCTAGGAAAAATTCAAAACAATGTTCACTACCATCCTGTAATATTGCACAGTTAAGAGGTTAGGATTAAACGAAGAACTGAACCCTGGATGAAATACTGAGATATTAGATAATATGAAATTCAGAGACCAGCTGCTAAAAAGATTTAAAGCAAACAGACAGGTTTTGGCAGCACTAAATGAATTACAAAGGGTGAGGAACAGAGTACAGAGACTTATAAAAGGAGCAAAGGCAAAGCACTACTGCTCAAAATTGGAAGAGTATAAGCATAACCCCAGAAAGCTCTGGCAACAACTAAAACAGTTGGGGTATAGCCATAAGCCAGTAGATAGGTCTAACTAGTACTACCCATCGATATGAGGTTGCCACGAAATCTAAGGTGGCAAATTGCTTTAATTCCTACTACAATCTGTTGTCATCAACACTAGTAAGTAAACTACCAGCTGCATCAAATACTTTTAACACAGACTCTGATAAGTTTTTAAACATACTATCCAATAAAGGGGTAACCCCAAACAGTTTGTTAACTATGTAGTGTATCTCATGACTTTATTCAAAAGAACTAAGCAGGTTAAAACCCAACTAAGAGCACAGGCCCTGATAACATCCCGTCTAAGTTCCTAAAGATGGTGCTTCTGAACTGTCAGTCCCTATTGCTCACATAATAAATCTATCAATCACCACTAATACCGTACCGGAGGGGTTCAAGGAGGCCAGAGTTACTCCTATCTTCAGAAAAATAGTAGGTCTGGTGTAAGCAACTATAGGCCTGTTAGTATACTCAGTATAATATCTAAATTCTAGAGAGGGCGGTGTATTCTCAAGTAGTTAAGTACCTTAATGACAACAACATTCATCCATAGCTATCAATCGGGCTTTAGAGATCCTACTCAACCGACACCTCCCTTATTAATCTGATGGATTACCTGAGAACTGAAATGTCAAAGGGGAACCTCATAGGTATGGTAACCTTAGACCTGCAAGAGGCCTTCGATACTGTCAACCACAATATATTATGTAATAAACTTTCAGCTATCGGTTAGGTTCTGTAGACTGGTTTAAGTCCTACCTTAGCAACAGGAGACAAATAGTCAAAATCAACAAAACAGAATCAGAACCCCTGCCGATAACATGTGGAGTTCCCCAAGGTAGTATTCTGGGTCCCTTATTATTCTTAAGTTATGTCAATGATATGCCTATCAGTGTCAAGTGCAAACTCCTACTGTATGCAGATGACAGTGCTCTGTTAGTGTCAGGTAAAGACCCACAAGATATTGCTAATGTTTTAACACTGGAACTGGAGTCCTGCAGCAAATGGTTAGTAGACAACAAACTATCATTACACCTAGGGAAAACTGAAGCCATTCTCTTTGGCACGAAACAAACTGAGAAGGGTAAATAATTTTAATGTCCAGTGTAATGGGGAACCCATCACTTTGGTTTCATCAGTAAAATATCTGGGAATCCCCTTTGACCCATGCATGTCAGGAGAATTGATAGGGAAACAGTGTAGTAAGAAAGCGAATGCCAGACTGAAGTTCCTGTATAGACAAGCACAGTGTCTACCTACTGAAGCTCGCAGGACCCTATGTCTAGCCCTTATACAATGCCATATGGATTACGCTTGCTCTTCTTGGTACTCTGCTTTGACAAAAAAACTGAAAGATAGATTGCAAATCACCCAGAACAAAATCGTAAGATTCATCCTGGGGCTCGGACCAAGAGAACATGTAGGCCAGGATGAATTACAGCAGTTGGATATGCTGAATGTTGAAGACAGTAAAACAACTGAAGCTAAATCATGTTTATAAAATTGCTCACAAACAATGTCCAGAATATCTTGCTATCAATTTTGTCAAGGTTGGGAACCAAAGCAATCATAGTACTAGGGGGAGAGAGAACAACTTTGTAGTACACACAGTCAGTGGCCAGGCTTCAAATACCTTTTATTGTACAGCAATAAAGGAATGGAACAGACTTCCCGCACATGTCAAAGCCAGTCATAGCATGAACCAGTTCAAGAAGACTGCCAAAAGGTGTCTGATGAATGTAGCTACAGAAAGGGAGGGGAATGATTTTCTATTTTTTAGCTAACATACGTGTAAATTTTACCTTATTCCTAGTAATGACCCTCGTATTGTAGTCTTAATGACCCTCGTGTAGTAGATAGTCGTTTTAGTATGATAATAAGATGTTATCTTCATTGTAGAATAATAAGAAAATATTATAACCTTTATATTATAATAATAAGATAAAAGGACCCCAATGGAAATAAGTCACTCTGTCTGACTTTTTTGGGTTATCCCAGGTTCTCTACACATATGCTGCTATGTATGATAATTCTATGTAACTGTATTTGTGTATACCTGAATAAACTTACTTACTTACTTACTTACTTACCTGGAGGGTATTCCGGGGATCAACGCCCCAGCAGCTCGGTCCGTGACCAAGCGTCCTGGTGGATCAGTGCCTGATCAACGAGGCTGTTACTGCTGGCCGCATGTAGTCCAGCGTACGAACCACAGCCCAGCTGATCCGGCACTGACTTTAAATATCTGTCCAGCTCCTTCTTGAAGACAACCAGGGGTCTACTGGTAATTCCCCTTATGGCTAATGGGAGGCTGTCTTGGGCCCCGGACGCTTATCGTGCTTTCTCTTAGTGTGCCAGTGGCGCCCCTACTTTTCACTGGGGATTTGTTGCATCGCCTGCCAAGTCTTTTGTTTTCGTAAGGAGTGATTTTTGTGTGCAGATTAGGGACCAGTTCTTACAGGATCTTACAGGTGTAGATTATGATGCATCTCTCGACTGCGTTCCAGTGAGTACAAGTCAAGTGCTTCTAAGCGTTCCCAGTAGTTAAGGTGTTTGATGGAGCTTATACGTGCAGTAAAGGTTTTCTGTACATTCTCTAAATTTGCAGTTTCACCTGCCTTGAATGGAGATGTTAATGTACAGCAGTATTCCAGCCTAGAGAGAATAAGTGATTTAAAAAGAATCATCATTGGCTTAGCATCTCTTGTCTTGAATGTTCTCATTATCCATCCTATCAGTTTCCTAGCAGATGTGATAGTGGCATTATTGTGATCCTTGAAGGTGGGATCTTCGGGCATTAAAACTCCTAGGTCTTTCATATTACTTTTCCGCTCTAGTGTGTGATTAAAGTTTGTAGTATACTCAGTTCTAGCTATTATTTTCTCCAATTTTCCATAACGGTGTAGTTGGAATTTGTCTTCATTGAACATCATATTGTTCTCTGTTGCTCATTGGAAAACTTGGTTTATATCTTCTTGGAGATTTGCCGTGTCCTCAATGGATGACACTCATGCAAATCCTAAGGATAATACGGTGCTATGGTTTACATCTCTATCTATGTCTGATATGAGGGTGAAGAACAGTATAGGGGCGAGTACTGTACCTTGTGGAACAGAGCTCTTCACTATGGCAGCTTCCGATTTAACTCGTTTACCACTATTCTTCGTGTTCGATTGGTTAGAAAGTGTAAGATCCATCTGCCCACTTTGCCAGTTATTCCTTTAGCACGCATTCTGTGTGTTATTACACCATGATCGCACATATAAAATTATTATTATAATCAAGGGGGAAGCGCTAAACCCGTAGGATTATACAGCGCCTGTGGGGGACATGTGGAAGGTATTCAGGCTTAATTCGGGGAACTGGAGCACAGATCCAATTCCCTAGATCAAGAGCCTCTCACCAGCATCAAGGAACCTTCCTTGAGGGGCGCATTTGTTAAAGGCTTTTGCAAAATCTGTGTATACTACATTTTGCATTGTTTGTTTTCCAGTGCATCCAAGACCATATCATAGTGGTCCAGTAGTTGCCAGAGGCAGGAGCGACCTGCTCTGAACCCATATTGCCCTGGATTATGTAGATTTTGGGAATCCAAGTGGTTTGCAATCCTGCTTCTTAGAATTCTTTGAAAGATTTTTATAATGTGGGACGTTCAAGCTATTGGTCTATAGTTCTTAGCTATTGATTTTCCTGCCAACTTTACGGAGTGAGGCTACATCCTCTGTTTTTAGTGACTGGAATCTCACCTGTATCTAAGCATACCTAGGGCCCGTGAGAGGGGTTTCTTGCAGTTCTTAATGAACACAGAATTCCACGAGTCTGGGTCTCGGACTGAGTGCATGGGCATGTTGTCGATGGCTTTCTCAAAATTTAGTGGAGTTAGGGTTATGCCAGAAATTTAGCATACATTGGCAGGGTTTTGAGGTTCTTTCATGAAAAAATTGTTTGGATTGTCTATCTTTAGACTGATCAGTGGCTCGCTGAACACTTAGGCATACTGAGATTTCAGAATCTTACTCATTTCTTTGTTGTCATCTGTGTAGGATCCGTCATGTCTGATCAGGGGCCCTGTACTAGATGCGGTTCTTGCCTTGTTTTAGGCACATGAAAAGAAATATATTGAATTTCTTTTAATTTCACTAATCGCTTTTAGCTCCTCTTGTCTCTCCTGGATCCTGTATGAGTCTTTTAACTTAAGATCAATATTTTCCACTTCCCTGGTTATTGCTTCCTTCCGTGTTTCAGATAATCTGGCATTCTTGAGGAGCTCAGTAATACTTTGCCTTCTCCTGTAGAGGAAGCGTCTCTCTCTCTCCAGTTTACTTCTTTTTTCTTAGGGGAATATGCCTTGAACATACTTCAGCTACCAGAAAGCTGACCGTTTCAAGGCATTGGTTAGGGTCCATGTTATTTAAGATATCTTCCCAACATGTTTCCTTTAGGACACAGTTTACCTGGTCCCAGTTGATGTTCTTGTTGTTGAAGTTGAATTTGGTAAAGGTACTCTCATAATTGTATGTATTTTGCTGATCAGGACTCCTGTGCATGTAAGTCTGGACTTCAATTAGATTGCGATCAGAATTAGTCGTTTTTGATATTATGTTACCAGGTCCTCATTATTTGTGAAAATATGGTCAGGTGTGTTCTCCAGTCTTGTTGGCTCCACTATCTCTTGACTTACCTGGAGTCTACCTGGAGGGTATTTTGGGGATCAACGCCCCCGCGGCCCGGTCCACGACCAGGCCTCCCGGTGGATCAGAGCCTGCTCAACCAGGCTGTTACTGCTGGCCGCACGTAGTCCAACGTACGAACCACAGCCCGGCTGATCCGGCACCAACTTTAAGAATCTGTCCAGCTCCCTCTTGAAGGCAGCCAGGGGCCAGGTGGTGTGTTTATTGCGGAAATTCAGCAGCTCCTGTGTGTGTGACTTTTCATCTGAGCTGCCTCCAGGGAATATTTCTGCTACAACGTTATTTGCTATATTCTTCCATTTTGTATATCTTAGATTGAAGTCACCAAGCAGCAAGATGTTTGGGGATGGTGCTGGAAGGTTTCCCAGACAGTGGTCAATTTTTGATAGCTGTTCCTTGAACTGTTGGGAAGTTGGATCTGGTGGCTTATATACAAACACAATTATTATTATAATCAAAAAGAAGCGCTAAGCCACAAGGGCTATACAGCATACAAACACAATAAGTTTTGGTTCTCGAGTTTTACTGTTAGAACTTCACCCATATCATTTGTGGTGTTCAGCATCTCCGTGGAAATGAGAGACTTTGACATACAGGCCAACCCCCCCCCCCTTGTTGCCTGTTCTTTCTGCCACATCTGAAAAGGTTGTTCCCAGGTATTCATGTTTCATTGTCAAAGTAATCTTCTGCGTGGGTCTCTGTGAAGGCTGCAAACACTGCATTTGACTCCCCTAGAAGTCCACTAATGAAAGGTATTTTATTGTTGGTGGATGGCTTAAGGCTCTGTATATTAGCAAATGTAAATGATGTTGTTTTGCATGTTTGTTGGGGGATTTTGTTGTTGGCATCATTTGTGAGTCCGGAGGTGCCACTGGTTGTGCCTCCAGTCCATCAAGGCTCCAAGGTTGTGGACTATTTTGGTTATTTCTTTCCATTTTCTTTCATCGTTTCCTACCACAAAAAATCACTTGAAGTTAAAGGTTTGCACCACTTTACCAAATTCTTATTCTGAGTCCCAGTTGACCACTTACCTACCCGGGGAAGAGAGTAACTAACTGCCTTTTCACTTTCTAAAAAGGGGTGTAAGATAACCTCATCTTTTGGTACATAATTCAGTAATATATCTTAATAGGTTCAGTATTATCACTTTAAAATAAATACTTCTCAGGAGGTATTTTTTTTTCAACAAGTCGGCCGTCTCCCACCGAGGCAGGGTGACCCAAATTATTATTATAATAAAAAAGAAGCGCTAAGCCACAAGGGCTATACAGCAGGGTGACCCAAAAAAAGAAAGAAAATCCCCAAAAAGAAAATACTTTCATCATCATTCAACACTTTCACCTCACTCACACATTATCACTGCTTTTGCAGAGGTGCTCAGAATACAACAGTTTAGAAGCATATACGTATAAAGATACACAACATATCCCTCCAAACTGCCAATATCCCAAACCTCTCCTTTAAAGTGCAGGCATTGTACTTCCCATTTCCAGGACTCAAGTCCGACTATATGAAAATAACCGGTTTCCCTGAATCCCTTCACTAAATATTACCCTGCTCACACTCCAACAGATCGTCAGGTCCCAAGTACCATTCGTCTCCATTCACTCCTATCTAACATGCTCACGCACGCTTGCTGGAAGTCCAAGCCCCTCGCCCACAAAACCTCCTTTACCCCCTCTCTCCAACCCTTTCGAGGACGACCCCTACCCCTCTTTCCTTCCCCTATAGATTTATATGCTTTCCATGTCATTCTACTTTGATCCATTCTCTCTAAATGACCAAACCACCTCAACAACCCCTCTTCTGCCCTCTGACTAATGCTTTTATTAACTCCACACCTTTTCCTAATTTCCACACTCCGAATTTTCTGCATAATATTTACATCACACATTGCCCTTAGACAGGACATCTCCACTGCCTCCAACCGTCTCCTCGCTGCTGCATTTACCACCCAAGCTTCACACCCATATAAGAGTGTTGGTACTACTATACTTTCATACATTCCCTTCTTTGCCTCCATTGATAACGTTTTTTGACTCCACATATACCTCAATGCACCACTCACCTTTTTTCCCTCATCAATTCAATGATTAACCTCATCCTTCATAAATCCATCCGCTGACACGTCAACTCCCAAGTATCTGAAAACATTCACTTCTTCCATACTCCTCCTCCCCAATTTGATATCCAATTTTTCTTTATCTAAATAATTTGATACCCTCATCACCTTACTCTTTTCTATGTTCACTTTCGACTTTCTACCTTTACACACACTCCCAAACTCATCCACTAACCTTTGCAATTTTTCTTTAGAATCTCACATAAGCACAGTATCATCAGCAAAAAGTAACTGTGTTAATTCTCATTTTGAATTTGATTCCCCAAAATTTAATCCCACCCCTCTCCCGAACACTAGCATTTACTTCCTTTACAACCTCATCTATAAATATATTAAACAACCATGGTGACATTACACATCCCTGTCTAAGACCTACTTTTACCGGGAAGTAGTCTCCCTCTCTTCTACACACCCTAACCTGAGCCTCACTATCCTCATAAAAACTACAGTATTTAGTAACTTACCACCTATTCCATATACTTGCAACATCTGCCACATTGCTCCCCTGTCCACTCTATCATATGCCTTTTCTAAATCCATAAATGCAATAAAAACTTCCCTACCTTTATCTAAATACTGTTCACATATATGCTTCAATGTAAACACTTGATCTACACATCCCCTACCCACTCTGAAACTATATTATATAATTCTTGATTACTTAATATTTTATCACTAGGAGAATAATATAATGTAACAGGGAAAAACTGTATTTATGAAGTCTTAGAGGAAGATAGGAAAACTAAAATACTGGGCGAATGATACCACTCAAAGCCTACAGTCTTCTAGGCTCCATTCAGGGCTTCATTGTCAGTCTTTTAAACTACTATTTATGCTGTAAAATAGTTTGGGTTCCCCACTTGATGAAACATTCCACTATTTCTCGAGTCTTTCTACTTCACACACAGAGTTCTTACTCATCACCGAAGACCGTTTTGCGTCTAGCCTCCACTAGGGTCTTCCTAGCTCAAATCTGACCTTCTCCTCCTCCTGATTCTAACCAGAACACGTGGTCTAAACTAAGATCAATGACCTTCCCGTGCCCCAATTGATCAAGATGGCTGATCTATCAAGGAGTGCTGACTCTTCTTTTCTACATCAAAAGGGGTATACCTCACATCTGCACACCCAGCACAAATTGTTGAAAAGGGCCTTCACTACATCCCCTTTCTTCTTCCTAGAAAAATAACCAAGAGTTAGCTTAGGATAATATAGATTCCCCTATCTTTTTTCCTCTTTACTTCTACAAATCTCTTAAACATTCAACATCTTAACTAATTACAATCTCCACTTATAAATTAATAACAGAGCAATATCTCAGCATACACATATTTCCAAAACATTTTTCAGAATAGTCACATTGCATCTCAATTATCATCTCTAATACCAAACTTTTTTTTCATTCTCAGGTGACATTGTTGCATTAATTACGAGTTCCACCTTCGTTAATCAAATGATCCAAAACGAATCGAGCCAATGATTGTTCCACAGAACAAAACAACCTCTCCAGGATCTCCTATCAAGAATTATTCCCATGTCATTCTCTGGTTAGCTTTAAGAAGTACGTCACAAGCGATAACAGAGACTGGAAGCTTCCTCGAGATGAGTGAAACTAGACTCATCCAGACCTCCCTAGGGGGGCCTGGCGTCACAAAACACACACCAGGCTGCCTATCATCTCCTTCATATATGACCGCAGTTGGACCCAGTCTCTTAGACTGCATTGGCATTGGAAACAGCTCCTTCAGGATTCAGGATATTTGGACCTTCACGACTCCAGTTCAGTCGCATTCACCACCACAACCACAAAACTCATCCACATCCTACCCCCGCCTGTTAAAACATGCGATAGGCAGGTGTCGTAGTACGAGGCCCCATATACTACCATATGTGGTTAATCATCTGGCTTCGATTACATCAGACAGCCTAGACCACTAGACCATTTGCCAGAGCATCTCATTTCAACCAGGCGGCCGGCGCATAGCCTCTGCCAGGTCGAAGACTGCTGGAAGACATCTTTCCTCCCTAACTGGGACCTGGGTTGGCAAGCCACCTTCAAAGCAAACTGCACTAGAATAATTGGCGACATCTCCCCTCTTCCTGGAGTACCCTCGGGCAGCTCCTTGCAGCAATAAAGCCTATGGGAAGGTGGGGTGGTGAGGGGGCAATAAGGTTGCTGCCAGTGAACATGTACGTCAGTTGGGTATCTTTATTGATCAAAAGGTTTCACTTCCACGGAAGGTTTCTTCAGTCAAATACGAAGGTGAATAAATTGGAGGCAGCTAGAGTAGTGGAGAGGTAAAAATTTAATCAGTCCATCGACCTTGGAAAAATAGTTTTTGATGTGGTCAGTCACTCAGTCTGGAGAAATGCTCAGCTCCATAGTCTGGAACAATGTGAAGCTGAAGCAGGAAAATAGAGTCTTAAATACTCTCGATGGTGAGGTGTGGAAGATCTTGAAGACGTTGCTCAAGGCGGGGTCCACTAGTAGAAGCAAGAAGGCGAGAATTGAGGAGCACTACAGCAAGCCTACTGGCCCATGCTAGGCAGGTCCTTCTCGAAACCAACCTTTCTCACATATAACTAGCAGTTAAGTAATAAAGTTGTGGAAGATGTCCTGTGTACCAAGATACCGTTGTGTCCCTGTCTCAAACAAGTAGAAAATGGTATATAACACCGACGAGCTGAACTCTTTTCCAGGTTGAAGGACTGACCACCTTAATACTTATTTCTCCACGGTTAATGGACTGATTACAACTACCTCATCCACTGCTTCCAATGTATTCGCTTCCTCATTTGGCTAGAGAAACCTACCGTGTAGGTGAAACATATCAGTCAGCAGTCAAGATACCCAACTGTTGTATAATATTTGTCAGTTCAGACCACAACTCCCTCACATTCATACACAGTCGAAAAACAAAAATGCCAGTCTTATTTGTTGGACTCTGCGTATTCATCCAGTCAACGTAGAAATACACCACATCAAGGGAGGTGAGATATGGGAGGAGCACTGTGGCAGATTTACTGGTTCATGCTAGGCAGGTTCGCACACCCACTCATGTAGTACATGAATGGTATATAATAACGACACCATGGAATCTTGGATCACAGGACATCTCCATAACCTTCTTGCTCATTCCTGGCCTATCCCTTGGGTATGACCTACTTCCACTGGGGAATCCCGCCTACGAGTAACAATGTCTTCGTCTGCTGCACGTCCCTCACCTGACGCTAGTATACACACGTCAGTCTTCCTGCCCGTGCTTCAGATTCTTCAAGACTATAGTGTTCTTCACCAGCTCCAAGGTTGAAGGACTAATTACCTCATATTTTGTATATAGCTCTTCATTCTTCACATTATGTACTTGTATTGTTAAAGCCACTGGAATGCGAAGCGTCTACAAATATACTCAGATGTTGCACATGGGTCCAATTCTTCCCCCACTCATGTACTTGCCTTACCGAGAAGCATCACTGAAGCCAGAACTAAATGTTTTCTCGCTTCAGTGACGCTACTCCGGAGTTTGTTCCACTCATTTACAACTCTGTTACTAAAACAGTGTTTTCCTATTATTATTAAAATCATAACTAAGTGTTACATCCACAAGGGTCCAAGAGCTTTCATATATCCCTTCTAAATCTAAAATTTTACAACTTGAACCTACTCCTGCGAGTTCTGTCTTTTTTTTTTATTAAGACATCGCCCGTCTCCCACCAAGGCAGGGTGGCCCGAAAAAGAAAAACTTTCATCATTCACTCCATCACTGTGTTGCCAGAGGCGCACTTACACTACAGTTATAAAACTGCAACATTAACACCTCTCCTCCAGAGTTCTGTCTTAGTTACATATAATTATTATTATAATACATAGTAAGACCTTGAAGCAAGACATAAGTAAAATATATTTAGATGTATTATATGTAGTAGAGAAATGGCCATCATAATAAACTAATCGTGAAGTGAAAACGTTAACCCACTTAGCCATTAATAAACACCCTTTTATGAGGGGTGTGTAGTCATGCAAATATAAATTAAGAGACTCCTGGTGAATTAGTCTGGGCACCCAGCCACCTTGTTCTGGATCACTGAGAGTGAGGTAGTCAACAAACTGATTTTATCGTGTGTAGCTAATAGCCAACTTATTAGCCGGAAATCTTTGCATGTATACTTAATTTTTATTCACCTGAACAAGTGTACACCCTGACACTAACGCTTGTTCATGTTTAAGGATGATAGTGGTGGCGGGATGTTAAAGATGCCCCTGTCAAGCCCACTACTTAACCACACTGCTCATCCACTGCTGATCTCGGACGAGTGAAAATCTCGATACTGTCTATACAGCATGCATACTGACCCACACTCACAATGTGTAAACACACAGCACGCTGCACGAAGAATACTGGGGTCAGACCTGTGTGTGCTCGACGCTGATGATGCTGGGGTCAGACCTGTGCATGCTCGACGCTGATGATGCAGGAGTCAGACCTGTGTGTGCTCGACGCTGATGATGCTGGGGTCAGACCTGTGCATGCTCGACGCTGATGATGCAGGAGTCAGACCTGTGTGTGCTCGACGCTGATGATGCTGGGGTCAGACCTGTGTGTGCTCGACGCTGATGATGCTGGGGTCAGACCTGTGTGTGCTCGACGCTGATGATGCTGGGGTCAGACCTGTGCATGCTCGGCGCTGATGATGCTGGGGTCAGACCTGTGCATGCTCGACGCTGATGATGCAGGAGTCAGACCTGTGTGTGCTCGACGCTGATGCTGGGGTCAGACCTGTGTGTGCTCGACGCTGATGATGCTGGGGTCAGACCTGTGTGTGCTCGACGCTGATGATGCTGGGGTCAGACCTGTGCATGCTCGACGCTGATGATGCAGGAGTCAGACCTGTGTGTGCTCGACGCTGATGATGCTGGGGTCAGACCTGTGTGTGCTCGACGCTGATGATGCTGGGGTCAGACCTGTGTGTGCTCGACGCTGATGATGCTGGGGTCAGACCTGTGCATGCTCGGCGCTGATGATGCTGGGGTCAGACCTGTGCATGCTCGACGCTGATGATGCAGGAGTCAGACCTGTGTGTGCTCGACGCTGATGATGCTGGGGTCAGACCTGTGTGTGCTCGACGCTGATGATGCTGGGGTCAGACCTGTGTGTGCTCGACGCTGATGATGCTGGGGTCAGACCTGTGCATGCTCGACGCTGATGATACAGGAGTCAGACCTGTGTGTGCTCGACGCTGATGATGCTGGGGTCAGACCTGTGCATGCTCGACGCTGATGATACAGAAGTCAGACCTGTGTGTGCTCGACGCTGATGATGCTGGGATCAGACCTGTGCATGCTCGACGCTGATGATGCAGGAGTCAGGCCTGTGCATGCTCGACGCTGATGATGCTGGGGTCAGACCTGTGCATGCTCGACCCTGATGATGCAGGAGTCAGACCTGTGCATGCTCGGCGCTGATGATGCTGGGGTCAGACCTGTGCATGCTCGACGCTCATGATGCTGGGGTCAGACCTGTGCATGCTCGACGCTGATGATGCTGGGGTCAGACCTGTGCGTGCTCGACGCTGATGATGCTGGGGTCAGACCTGTGCGTGCTCGACGCTGATGATGCTGGGGTCAGACCTGTGCATGCTCGGCGCTGATGATGCAGGAGTCAGACCTGTGCGTGCTCGACGCTGATGATGCTGGGGTCAGACCTGTGCATGCTCGACGCTGATGCTGGGGTCAGACCTGTGCATGCTCGGCGCTGATGATGCTGGGATCAGACCTGTGCATGCTCGACCCTGATGATGCAGGAGTCAGACCTGTGGATGCTCGGCGCTGATGATGCAGGGGTCAGACCTGTGCATGCTCGACGCTGATGATGCTGGGGTCAGACCTGTGCATGCTCGGCGCTAATGATGCTGGGGTCAGACCTGTGCGTGCTCGACGCTGATGATGCAGGAGTCAGACCTGTGCGTGCTCGACGCTGATGATGCTGGGGTCAGACCTGTGCATGCTCGGCGCTGATGATGCTGGGGTCAGACCTGTGCGTGCTCGACGCTGATGCTGGGGTCAGACCTGTGCATGCTCGACGCTGATGATGCTGGGGTCAGACCTGTGCATGCTCGGCGCTGATTATGCTGGGGTCACGCCTGTGCGTGCTCGACGCTGATGATGCTGGGGTCAGACCTGTGCATGCTCGACGCTGATGATGCTGGGGTCAGACCTGTGCATGCTCGACGCTGATGATGCTGGGGTCAGACCTGTGTGTGCTCGACGCTGATGATGCTGGGGTCAGACCTGTGCATGCTCGACGCTGATGCTGGGGTCAGACCTGTGCATGCTCGACGCTGATGATGCTGGGGTCAGACCTGTGCGTGCTCGACGCTGATGATGCTGGGGTCAGACCTGTGCGTGCTCGACGCTGATGATGCTGGGGTCAGACCTGTGCGTGCTCGACGCTGATGATGCTGGGGTCAGACCTGTGTGTGCTCGACGCTGATGATGCTGGGGTCAGACCTGTGCATGCTCGACGCTGATGCTGGGGTCAGACCTGTGCATGCTCGACGCTGATGATGCTGGGGTCAGACCTGTGCGTGCTCGACGCTGATGATGCAGGAGTCAGACCTGTGCATGCTCGACGCTGATGATGCTGGGGTCAGACCTGTGCATGCTCGACGCTGATGATGCTGGGGTCAGACCTGTGCATGCTCGGCGCTGATGATGCAGGAGTCAGACCTGTGCATGCTCGACGCTGATGATGCTGGGGTCAGACCTGTGCGTGCTCGACGCTGATGATGCTGGGGTCAGACCTGTGCGTGCTCGACGCTGATGATGCTGGGGTCAGACCTGTGCGTGCTCGACGCTGATGATGCTGGGGTCAGACCTGTGCGTGCTCGACGAAGATGATGCAATGACTTGTCGGCTGTTTCTTGAACTTAATATGATGCTGCATTTCCAGTGCTTAGTGGAACCCCGTACACGGTAATGAGAGAAGCTTCAGCTCTTTTGACGAGAATAAACGTAACTACTGTACACTGTATGAATGTTGCATGCCATGTCCAAATTAGATTACTTAATTTCTTGACACCCATTCAAAATTTAACACTGGGAAGGTATGATGAAGTGCTAAGGAGGGTAACTCTCGAAAACTTCCACTTTCAGTCATTCCACTTTCAATCATCCTCTGAGAATCCACAGCATGGTATGCCGACCACTGCAGGATATAAAAATGCATGCCATCCTGTATGTTCCATTGTGACCACGTGCAGATGTGCACCGCACTACAAACCACAAGGAACACACTCTGTGACCCATGGAATCCTGTTTACGTTGGTAAGAGAACTCTTCTCACGCTCTACAGTACTCTGACGTAAGTAAATATTAATACGTATGAACACGTATTGTAAATGGTTTAGAAATCCGACAAGTTTAAGTATGAGACACTAGTGCAACATTTGCAACATTCTTCAATATACTATATAACACACAATGCAGGATATGGTATTTTACTGCGAAGACGTTTCGCTCACCGGGAACGTTGTCAAGTCACGCAGAGAACAAGACATGGGTATTTATGTAAGCTGCAGAGAGGTCCTGAGGTTTAGGAATGAAGTCAAATAGTCACATGTGAATAGTAAGTCCAGTGAGAGGTTTGTATGGTATGGCAGTGGGAGGTTTGTTGAAGTTTTAGCAGGGTTTATTCTCCCTGTACCTGATACTGTGATCACTTAACCTCTCTCACTGGGCTGGCTACTCACGATTGGCCAGATGACGTCATTCTTTCACCTCAGGACTTCTCTACACCCCAATAAATACCAACGTTTTCTCTTTGTGACGTGACAAAATTTCTGGCGGGTGAAATGACTTCGAAGATAAAGTAACATAACCCACATTTTGTGTCCTATTTACATACTCCCAATAGTCTACCATTGCATTATCAATTGCCAGGCCATCCTCGCATTAGTTATGATCAGCTGGTCAACATTTTGGACTAGATAATCATTTTTTTCTTTCTCCTCCTGGACGAGGATAAACTAAAAGAATGCCTAGTCTCATACATTTGGAAATTATTATGGGGGAGCGCTAAACCAGTAGGGATTATATAGCGCCTGTGGGGGGTAGATATGGAAAGCATTCAGACTTAATTCCGTGAACTGGAGTACAGATCCAATTCCCTAGATCAAGAGCCCCTCGCCAGCGTCAAGAAACCTTCTTTGATGGGATACATTTGGAAAGTATTTCTACGTAATTTCTTCTATATAAACGTAACTATATGACGCATCCCTTTTCTCATCCATAAATTAAATATATGTATGAGTTTCCTGAGGCTGCATCCGGTGCAGCAGTTCACTGTACCGGGATTATTTCTTTATTTATTGTATTCTATATGGCACATGATACCAGTGTTTTTAGCCTGGTACAGAGGCAGGATTTTTAATTACTCGAACCTCTTGTAGGGCCCCGCTATTTTGGAGAGGAGAGATGGGAAGATTGAGTCATGCCTTGCTGTATCTTATTAGCACAGTCATTATAATCAAAATATCTGTGGTATGTACTCTGTGTTTAAATGTTATTTGTCGTGTCTGGCCAACCTGTGTGTACAGTGTACAATCTCACTGACGAGTGTCAGCGTGAATTTAAGGGTTATTACATTTACGTAATTGTACATGAAATCTATTTAACTTAAATAATTAACTAAGGTAATTTTGAGAATATACAAATATGACAAAATTAGCCATAATGCCTCTGTTAAGATGCTTTGTTGAGTTTATACCTGTTAGCTCATGTGACATCAGAGGTGTTTCTCAGTCGCACGAGCAGACGACTGGTTGAGCAGTGTGACTGAGAAGGTTCCCTCAAGTGTGTCAAGTGTGACTGAGAAGGTTCCCTCAAGTGCGTCAAGTTGGTAACTTGAAGAACTGAAACATTACATGTGATTTCTATGAGGGAAATCCTTGGGGAAGTTCTTTTTTTGTGCTGGAATTATTCCGCGTTTCTGGAAATTAAAAATAAGAGTGGTTATAGATCACAAATTATCTGCTTATAAGTATTTGATCTTTCAAATCATAACACTAAATATTCATAAGACTAAACAATCATGGCAGACGATACTAGAATATGCATGAGAGTGGCTTCCGCCCAGGACACACCAGATCTCCATGACAATTGAACCAAGTCTTCCAGTGCTTGCACAAAATATATTGTTCAGTGAGGACAAATTTTACCTTCCCTTGTGTAAAAAAGGTGAAGAATTAAAAACTGATAGAGCATATCAAATGCAATAAAAAAAAAGTCTCGATCGAGAGAAATTTGGATATAAGGAACCTTAGAGTAGACACGTCGGGAGATCTTATGGCTCACAACTGTAAGGAAAGTGACAAGCTAGATAACAAGAATCTTCAAACAAGGAGATCCTAAACAAATAATATCCAAGCTGAAGCTGTGGTGCCTACATCCTGGCTGTGGTGCCTACATCCTGGCTGTGGTGCCTACATCCTGGCTGTGGTGCCTACATCCTGACTGTGGTGCCTACATCCTGGCTGTGGTGCCTACATCCTGGCTGTGGTGCCTACATCCTGGCTGTGGTGCCTACATCCTGACTGTGGTGCCTACATCCTGGCTGTGGTGCCTACATCCTGGCTGTGGTGCCTACATCCTGGCTGTGGTGCCTACATCCTGACTGTGGTCCCTACATCCTGACTGTGATGCCTACATCCTGACTGTGATGCCTACATCCTGGCTGTGGTGCCTACATCCTGGCTGTGGTGCCTACATCCTGGCTGTGGTGCCTACATCCTGGCTGTGGTGCCTGCATCCTGGCTGTGGTGCCTGCATCCTGGCTGTGGTGCCTGCATCCTGGCTGTGGTGCCTGCATCCTGGCTGTGGTGCCTGCATCCTGGCTGTGGTGCCTACATCCTGGCTGTGGTGCCTACATCCTGGCTGTGGTGCCAACATCCTGGCTGTGGTGCCTACATCCTGGCTGTGGTGTCTTCATCCTGGCTGTGGTACCTACATCCTGGTTCAGAAGGTTCATCCTGACTGGTGTCAACGCTATGGAACTGAACATATATCAGCAACGATGAACTGAGCGCTTCAAAGGCTCCACTTAATAACTCCAGTATATTAATACTGGATTGCATACAAGATAGTAACTCTCTAGAGTTACTAACGAGGCCTTCAATCTGGAGGTCTAGTCTGTGACCAGAGTTCCAGAACGACGGTCTAGTTAACCATATACAAGAAGTAAACAGGCCACACCAGGGACACGAAGTAATAAACAGGCCACACCAGGGACACGAAGTAATAAACAGGCCACACCAGGGACACGAAGTAATAAACAGGCCACGCCAGGGACACGAAGTAATAAACAGGCCACGCCAGGGACACGAAGTAATAAACAGGCCACACCAGGGACACGAAGTAATAAACAGGCCACGCCAGGGACACGAAGTAATAAACAGGCCACGCCAGGGACACGAAGTAATAAACAGGCCACGCAAGGGACACGAGTGAATTAACAGGCCACGCCAGGGACACGAATAAACGGGCCACACCAGTGACATCTATTAATAAACAGGCCACACCAATGACATCAACTAATAAACAGGTCACACCAGTGACATCAATTAATAAACAGGTCACACCAGTGACATGAAGAAAACTTACAAAAATTATCTGGTGAGCATTCAGATCTTAGTCTCATTAATCTCGTCTGTCTCACATACTTCACCTGTCTGATTAATGGCACCAAAATTCACCTTCCAGGAGGCTGTCAGCCACCAAAACCAGTTTGATGCTGGAAATTATTTTTGTGCAGGGCAAGAGCCGTGGCTCCAGCCACGGCTCTTGCCGGTTGTGTCGACCAGTCCTACGTGGTGCAAGGGGTGTGGCTGACTTGTTTAATGATGCTTTAAGCTTGAAGGTGTGGCTCAGTGTGGACCAGTGGTGTTTTAAGCTTGAAGGTGTGGCTCAGTGTGGACCAGTGGTGTTTTAAGCTTGAAGGTGTGGTTAAATGTGGACCAGTGGTGTTTTAAGCTTGAAGGTGTGGCTCAGTGTGGACCAGTGGTGTTTTAAGCTTGAAGGTGTGGCTCAGTGTGGACCAGTGGTGTTTTAAGCTTGAAGGTGTGGCTCAGTATGGCCCAGTGGTGTTTTAAGCTTGAAGGCTTGAGTCAGTTGTTTATCTTTTTGTTTTACTCAAGTTTGTTTTACATGCTAAGAACTGTTGTCTTACCTGGGTTTATTTTAAAGACCAGCTCTAAGACACACTACCCCGTCCCCAGGGTGCCACCCACAACAGTCGACTAATATCCACGTACCTACTTACTGCTAGGTGAACCGGGGCAGCAGGTGCGGGGAAACATGTTAGGTAAAAAAAGACTCCTGGGCAACTAATGCGACATTTTACTGAAACAACGTTTCGCTCTCCAGGAATTTTGTTTAAGGCGTTACAAATCTCCTGGAGAGCGAAACGTTGCCACAATAAAATGTCGCATTAGTTTGCACTAGTGTCCTTTTACCTAACATATTGTCGGTAATTCTGCCAACATTACAATAAGGAAGCTCGCCAGACGTTTCCACCCGTGCCGGGGATCGATCCCCGGACACTGAGTGTCCAGGATGAGTGCGTTGAAAACCGAGCTAATGATGTTTAAGCTCATTTGACGAAGCAATGAGTTTTAAGCTTTTGGGTATTACTGCTTGCAATGATATTTTATTTAAGCTTGTTAGTATGGCATTTAAGCTTATATATACCCTGGTTATTATGGAAGCTAATGGTGTAAATTTAAGCTTGTGAGTATGGTTTATTTTTCGAGCCAATAGCAATAGTTTTTAACTTAGTGGTGCTGCTTATTTTGTGAAAAACTAAGCTGGTGGATGTGGCTCATGAATCGGACCAGTAATGTTTCATCGAACAGGTGCAGGCAAATCGATCAGCCAGTCAGCTAGTGTGTAATGGGAGTGGCTAAATGGGCAGACTAATGACGTGGACCAATGAAATGCAGCTTAGCGGGTGTGGCTAAACACCATGAACCAATAAGCTGCATGTGGGCGTAGCCGAAAGTACACATCAATCATTTTCTCAGCATAACCATACTTAACACACTGTTTTTGTGCAGCATATAATTTAATATAAAAAAAAGATGCAAGTCAATCGTTCCAGAAAGGAAGACAATAAAGCCAGATTACAGAAGCCGCGTGGTCGAACAAGTTAACTATGATGCTGGTGGATCTGGTGCTTCCCTTTTTAGGATAAATGGTAAAAATTTCTCCTGGGGTCTTATGCTGATCCGTTCCATGAAGATTAGTGAATATATTTATTTTGTAACAGCTGCTGCTAAGTAATTACAGTATCAGCAGTGTATGGTACAACGAGAGAGCAGTAGATGCTCTCCTAGATGTTATAGCATTAACAGAGACTACAGTTTGAAGAATAGGAACATGCATGCTAAAGGCCACAAATTTCTTTAAGGGGCACCTTGGCCCTTTTGATGTTTCTTGATCCAATATATTCTACGCTCCTCTACTTTGAATCAAACCTGATTGCTTCACACTCCTCAAGTGTTGTATAACTACAATAGTTTTAGGCATATATTGGTGGCTAATTGCGGAGATTTAATCTTGAATGTGCCTCCTTTTCCCAGAGTCAGTGTGGTTTAAAGGTTTATCCTTTTGAAATGAGATAATTTTGGGGGGTTGAAGGACGGGGTAAATATCATACGAGTCTCTGAAACTACCTATACGTGGTTGCAGGAATTTAGTCACAGCCTCCGGCCCCGCCTCTTCGATGCGTGTGTGTGTGTGTGTGTGTGCGCGCGCGCGCGCAAGCGTGTGTGGCATATAGTTCCTGACTTTCCGGACCCTATCATATCTATTCTTATAATGTGCACAGGGTTTAAATCTACCTCCTCGTAACCTACCTGCGGTTCATTAGTATTTTTAACTTCTACCTACGTCCTCTTGTCACTGTGACCTTCCAAGCTTGTCAGATTTAATTCTTCAAGCCTCTGCCCATAGTTCAATCTTCTCAGTTCTGGGACCAGCCTATCTGCAAACTTCTCTACTTCATCTTCTGAATGAGCTTCGTCAGGCGTGGATGCCACCCTGGTGCGGCGTATCCCAAAGCAACTCTGGCATACGTCAAGTATGTCTTTAAAGTTTCCTTATTAAGCTTTATGAAGGCAGTTCAACGATTTGCTAGCCTCACATGCGGTTCTGATGTTATGCGTTTTATATGCGCCACTCGCGACATGTTCGATGTTATAATTACTACCAGATCCGTCTCTGTTTCCTGCTACAGTGAAAAGCCGTGTTCCTCAAGGCAAGGTATTATCCTCATTTCTCTTTCTTATTCTTATAACTGACATAGACAGAGACGAAAATCATAGCACTGCATCATCTTTTGCAGACGATACTAGAATCTGTATGAGTGGCATCATAGAAGACATGGCGAGTCTCCAAACTAATATAAATGATAACAGGCAAATTTCGGATACTACGTAACGGAAGAATGGAGGAAATGAGAACAAGATCGGAGTACAAGACAAATTCAAGCTACTTAATAGAACGTAAGTCAAATGTGAGAGACCTGGGAGAGATGTCAGAAGATCTCGCGTTCAAAGAGCACAATTCTGTTATTATCACAATTATAGGGAAAATTATAGGTTGGATAACCAGAACCTTCAAAACAAGAGATGTTAAGACAATGATGATACTCTTCAGGTCAGTCATCGTCTCTAGGCTGTAATGTTGGTGTGCGCTAACGATCCTCTTCATGGCAGACGAAACTGCTGATCTGGTAAATGTAAAGGGAACTTTCACAGCCCATATATACTCATTCAAGCACCTAAATTACTTGGAGTGCTTGTAGTCTCTAAAACTGTAGGCCTACTCCTGAGAACGTACGCGGGAAAGATGCATTATAATTTACACCTGGAAGGTAGTGGAGGAATTAGTTCCAAACCTGCACACCGAATCACTAATTATGAATACAAGAGACTGGGCAGATGACAATGATGAGTGCACTGAGAGAGAGAACTCAGTGCACTCATCACTGCCGGGAGTGCCACATATAGAACGCATAACATCAGCACCGCATGCGACTCTTCAACCCCCTCCCTTCATGCTTAAAGGAGATAACCAATAATCCCCTAGCTGTCTACAGGAGGGAACTCTACAGATTCCTCGAAACAGTTCCTGACCAATCAGGTTGTGGTACATACGTTGGACTGCGGGCGGGGGGTACTAACAACCACATCGATCAGCCCAGCAACCAGTGGGTCCGGAAGCGACTCCAAGTAAACTCCGCGAGATCTCTTTTCTCCCTCTCCATCTTGCATTACCATCCTCGTATCTTGTTTGGACTGTAGTAGCCACATGCTTGACCACTACTTCAGTCTGTCTGAAACAGGACGTAGTCTGATTCTTTATAGCTCTCTTGCGAACTTATTTTCTATAATTCACCCAGGATGTACAACTGCCATCTGAGTTCTTTTGTTCTGGACTCTCCCATATTATACAATCTTCCACTGGACTGCGTGCGGCCAGCAGTAACAGCCTAGTTGATCAGGCCCTGATCCATCGGGAAGCCTGATCATGGACCGGGCCGCGGGGGCGTTGATCCCCAGAATAACCTCCAGGTAACCTCCAGGTAATCCTAGACATTTTGTCTGTCAGGATCATGTCTAGTGTTAAACTACCTCTTCTAAAGGCGAGATGTATTTCTTTCAGTCCTTCCCTATAGTTTTTGTCCCGTATTGTGTTTTGCGAGGTGTTGGTTCAGTCAAGTCTGCCTGAAACCTGTCTCCTTCCTCTACCTGGAGGTTACCTGGAGGTTATTCCGGGGATCAACGCCCACGCGGCCCGGTCCATGACCAGGCCTCCCGATGGATCAGGGCCTGATCAACTAGGCAGTTACTGCTGGCCGCATGCAGTCCAACGTACGAGCCACAGCCCGGCTGATCCGGCACTGACTTTAGGTATCTGTCCAGCTCTCTCTTGAAGGCAGCCAGGGGTTTATTGGCAATTCCCCTAATGCTTGATGGGAGGCTGTTGAACAGTTTTGGGCCCCGGACACTTATGGTGTTTTCTCTTAGTGTACCAATGGCGCCCCTACTTTTTATTGGGGGCATTTTGCATCGCCTGCCCAGTCTTTTACTTTCGTAGGGAGTGATTTCTGTGTGCAGATTTGGGACCATTCCTTCCAAGATTTTCCAAGTGTAGATTATGATATATCTCTCCCTCCTGCGTTCCAACGAGTACAAGTCAAGTGCTTCCAAGCGTTCCCAGTAGTTAAGGTGCTTGACAGAACTTATACGTGCAGTAAAGGATCTCTGTACACTCTCTAGATCTGCGATTTCACCTGCTTTGAATGGAGATGTTAATGTACAGCAGTATTCCAGCCTAGAGAGAACAAGTGATTTGAAAAGGATCATCATGGGCTTGGCATCTCTCGTTTTGAAAGTTCTCATTATCCATCCTATCATTTTCTTTGCACGTGCGATCGTGGCACTGTTGTGATCCTTGAAAGTGAGATCCTCAGACATTACTACTCCCAGGTCCCTTACATTATTTTTCCGCTCTATTGTATGGCCGGAGTCAGTAGTATACTCTGTTCTAGTTATTATCTCCTCCAGTTTTCCATAACGGAGTAGTTGGAATTTGTCCTCATTGAACATCATATTGTTTACCGTTGCCCACTGGAAAACTTTGTTTATATCTTCTTGGAGGTTAACCGCGTCCTCAGCAGATGACAGCCTCATGCAGATCCTAGTATCATCCGCAAAGGATGATACGGTGCTGTGGTGTATATCTCTGTTTATGTCTGATATGAGGATAAGGAACAGGATGGGGGCGAGTACTGTGCCTTGTGGAACAGAGCTCTTCACTATGGCAGCCTCCGATTTAACTCTGTTGACCACTACTCTTTGTGTTCGATTTGTTAGTGTTCCAATTAATCACATTACTTTCAGATCATCAGCAGATACTTAGGAATTTATTTCTGGCAGATCATTTACATATATTTGGTTTGTCACGTAGCTCGATTGGTAGCGCACTCGGCTCACCCTGAGGTCCGGGGGTCGATCCCCGGTACGAGTGGAAACATTAGGTCGTCTTTCCTTGAGACACCTGCTGTCCATTATTCACGTATCAGTAAAATAGGTACTTGGGTGTTAATCGACTGGTGTGGGTCGCATCCTGACACAAAATTGACCTAATTTGCCCGAAATGCTCTGCATAACAAGCGGCTTTCTATATAGTAGTATGTCATTGATGTCAGCTATATAGTAGTGTGTCATTGATGTCAGCTAGGACTGTATACCTTGTACATGTACTTGTAGAAATAAAGATATTATTATTATTATTATTATAATAATAGAAGTGAAGGTCCTATTACATCGTTAAAGGATCCCACTTTCAATTCTCACTCATCCTTGTGTTTCTCCCTTACCATTATTCTTTGTATTCTGTCTTTGTTAACAGTGTGATACTTGTGTAGTGTTACCTGCACTGACAGTAGACTATAGTCATGCTCCCTGTCAAGCCTGACATGCGCCGTTAGGTATCTTCTTCACTACGACTTAAGAAATCGTAATGACACGATTGCAAATAAACCATACCCCCGGCCGGGATTGAACCCGCGGTCATAGTCTCAAAACTCCAGCCCGTCGCGTTAGCCACTAGACCAGCTGGCCACAATAAGATTCATCCAACTAGGTATATTTCTACACCATAGGAAAGTTAGCACAGGCACCTCTGTGACCACAAATGCAAGTTTTTACAGACGAATCTCCACGAAACTTGCATTTGTGGTCACAGAGGTGCCTGTGCTAACTTTCCTATGGTGTAGAAATATACCTAGTTGGATGAATCTTATTGTGGCTAGCTGGTCTAGTGGCTAACGCGACGGGCTGGAGTTTTGAGACTCTATGGCCGCGGGTTCAATCCCGGCCGGGGGTATGGTTTATCTTCTTCACTTCTTGATAGACCTAGGGACGGGCGGACGTAGTCAGGCTGGGCTCTCCAGGCACTGGAAATAATAAAGCGTCCGTATAACACGTCGGGTGTTCATTAATCCATACTTTTCCTCGCAAACACCTGCCTCGCAAACACCTGCCTCGCAAACACCTGCCTCATCTTCTAGTCTGCAGTCTCCCCTTCACCCCCCAAAAAAATAAAAAAACCGTTAAGCCATCCACGTCTATGTTAATTTTTATTATTCTGTCATAGGATTCCAGCTAGTCAATAAGGCTGAACTTGCCTTCCCGTGTGTGTGTGTGTGTGTGTGTGTTATGTGATGGGTAGCAGGGTACCAGCGTACCCAGGGACACCCGCCTCCTCCTCACGGCTGCAGCAGCCACAGTGAACCACAGACAATGCACCAAGTAAATACGTCTCCCCAGAGTTCACACTTGCCACAGGTGTTTCCCGAAACAATTCCTTCCTCCACAAAAAAAAATTATTGCACATCAACAAATACCACAAAATAACTGACGAACATCTACACAAATACATTGCCAAAGGACCCAAATGAAAATAAGTCACTGGCTTTTTTTTTGGGGGGGGGGGAGTTATCCTAGGTTCTCTACATATATGCTGCTATGTATGATAATGTGTAACTGCATTTATGTACACCAGAATAAGCTTACTTAGATGTCCAAATAAAGTCGAAGATCATCTCAGGCAGTAAAGTAAGACTGGCTTCCTGCCTGACATTCGTTGTCCCATATTCACATGGATAAAGTAACCCAAACGAAACTTTCTTAAACAGTTGAAACATGGAGGAAATTTTTTTGCCACTCTGGCCACACTGGAGTAACTCAGTGATGCTGAGACTCGGGATCAACACCGAATGTTTTCGTTCAAAGACGTTATTCTTTGTTGTAACTCTCCTTCAATCACGTATGTCTGGAAATGTATGAATATTCTGTCTGATATTTACCAGCTAGGAAAAGTATTATTTATATATCGTATATATTCTATTTCAGTGCAACTATGTCTATTTTTAAAAACGAAAATTGTGAAATGTTCGCTAGGTTTTTAGAAATTAGACGATAGATTTCGAATCTTTTGGTGTTTGGCCTCAAGGCGACAGGTGACTCTCACAGCTGACTGTGTATGTGTGTGTGTGTGTGTGTGTGTGTGTGTATGTGTGTGTGTGTGTGTGTGTGTGTGTGTGTGTGTGTGTGTGTGTGTGTGTGTGTGTGTGTGTGTGTACTCACCTAGTTGTACTCACCTAGTTGAGGTTGCGGGGGTCGAGTCCGAGCTCCTGGCCCCGCCTCTTCACTGATCGCTACTAGGTCACTCTCCCTGAGCCGTGAGCTTTATCATACCTCTGCTTAAAGCTATGTATGGATCCTGCCTCCACTACATCGCTTCCCAAACTATTCCACTTCCTGACTACTCTGTGGCTGAAGAAATACTTCCTAATATACATGTGATTCATTTGTGTCTTCAACTTCCAACTGTGTCCCCTTGTTACTGTGTCCCATCTCTGGAACATCCTGTCTTTGTCCACATTGTCAATTCCTCTCAGTATTTTGTATGTCGTTATTATGTCCCCCCTATCTCTCCTGTCCTCCAGTGTCGTCAGGTTGATTTCCCTTAACCTCTCCTCGTAGGACATACCTCTTAGCTCTGGGACTAGTCTTGTTGCAAACCTTTGCACTTTCTCTAGTTTCTTTACGTGCTTGGCTAGGTGTGGGTTCCAAACTGGTGTCGCATACTCCAATATGGGCCTAACCTACACGGTGTACAGGTGTCGGTGTCGGAATGCTGTTCTGAGGTTTGCTAGGCACCCATATGCTGCAGCAGTTATTTGGTTGATGTGCGCTTCAGGAGATGTGCCTGGTGTTATACTCACCCCAAGATCTTTTTCCTTGAGTGAGGTTTGTAGCCTCTGACCCCCTAGACTGTACTCCGTCTGCGGTCTTCTTTGCCCTTCTCCAATCTTCATGACTTTGCACTTGGTGGGATTGAACTCCAGGAGCCAATTGCTGGACCAGGTCTGCAGCCTGTCCAAATCCCTTTGTAGTTCTGCCTGGTCTTCGATCGAATGAATTCTTCTCATCAACTTCACGTCATCTGCAAACAGGGACACATCGGAGTATATTCCTTCCGTCATGTCGTTCACAAATACCAGAAACAGCACTGGACCTAGGACTGACCACTGTGGGACCCCGCTGGTCACAGGTGCCTACTCTGACACCTCGCCACGTACCATGACTCGCTGCTGTTTTCCTGACAAGTATTCCCTGATCCATTGTAGTACCTTCCCTGTTATCCCTGCTTGGTCCTCCAGTTTTTGCACTAATCTCTTGTGTGGAACTGCGTCAAACGCCTTCTTCCAGTCCAAGAAAATGAAATCCATCCACCCCACTCTCTCTTGTCTTACTGCTGTCACCATGTCATAGAACTCCAGTAGGTTTGTGACACAGGATTTCCCGTCCCTGAAACCATGTTGGCTGCTGTTGATGAGATCATTCCTTTCTAGGTGTTCCACCACTCTTCTCCTGATAATCTTCTCCACGATTTTGCATACTATACATGTCAGTGACACTGGTCTGTAGTTTAGTGCTTCATGTCTGTCTCCTTTTTTAAAGATTGGGACTACATTTGCTGTCTTCCATGCCTCATGCAATCTCCCTGTTTCGATAGATGTATTGAATATTGTTGTTAGGGGTACACATAGTGCCTCTGCTCCCTCTCTCAGGACCCATGGGGAGATGTTATCTGGCCCCATTGCCTTTGAGGTATCTAGCTCACTCAGAAGCCTCTTCACTTCTTCCTTGGTTGTGTGTACTGTGTCCAGCACTTGGTGGTGTGCCCCACCTCTCCGTCTTTCTGGAGCCCCTTCTGTCTCCTCTGTGAACACTTCTTTGAATCTCTTGTTGAGTTCCTCACATACTTCACGGTCATTTCTTGTTGTCTCTCCTCCTTCCTTCCTTAGCCTGATTACCTGGTCCTTGACTGTTGTTTTCCTCCTGATGTGGCTGTATAACAGTTTCGGGTCAGATTTGGCTTTCGCTGCTATGTCGTTTTCATATTGTCGTTGGGCCTCCCTTCTTATCTGTGCATATTCGTTTCTGGCTCTACGACTGCTCTCCTTATTCTCCTGGGTCCTTTGCCTTCTATATTTCTTCCATTCCCTAGCACACTTGGTTTTTTGCCTCCCTGCACCTTTGAGTGAACCATGGGCTCATCCTGGCTTTTTCATTATTCCTGTTACCCTTGGGTACAAACCTCTCCTCAGCCTCCTTGCACATTGTTGCTACATATTCCATCATCTCATTAACTGGCTTCCCTGCCAGTTCTCTGTCCCACTGAACCCCGTTCAGGAAGTTCCTCATTCCCGTGTAGTCCCCTTTCTTGTAGTTTGGCTTCATTCGTCCTGGCCTTCCTGCTCCCCCTTCCACTTGTAGCTCTACTGTGTATTCGAAGCTTAAAACCACATGATCGCTGGCCCCAAGGGGTCTTTCATATGTGATGTCCTCAATGTCTGCACTACTCAAGGTGAATACTAAGTCCAGTCTTGCTGGTTCATCCTCTCCTCTCTTTCTTGTAGTGTCCCTTACGTGTTGGTACATGAAGTTTTCCAGTACCACCTCCATCATCTTAGCCCTCCATGTATCGTGGCTCCCATGTGGCTCCAAGTTCTCCCAATCGATCTCCTTGTGGTTAAAGTCACCCATGATTAGGAGCTTTGCCCTGCATGCATGAGCTCTTCTGGCCACTGCAGCCAGTGTGTCAACAGTGTGTGTGTGTGTGTGTGTGTGTGTGTGTATGTTTACTCAATTGTGTTTGCAGGGGTTGATTCAAAGCTCCTGGCCCCGCCTCTTCACTGGTGGCTAATAGGTCACTCGACATGCTCCATAAGCTTTATCATACCTCTTCTTAAAGCTATGTGTGCATCCTGCCTCCACTACATCCCTTTCCAGACTAATCCACTCTCTGACAACTGTGACTGAAGAAATACTTCCTAACATCCCTGTGACTCATCTGAGTCTTCATCTTCCAACTGTGACTCCTTCTTCTTCTTGTTGTTGTTGTTCTTGTTGTTCTTGTTCTTGTTGTTCTTGTTCTTGTTGTTCTTGTTGTTGTTCTTGTTGTTGTTGTTCTTATTGTTGTTGTTCTTGTTCTTGTTCTTGTTGTTCTTGTTGTTCTTGTTCTTGTTCTTGTTGTTCTTGCTCTTGTTGTTGTTCTTGTTGTTCTTGTTGTTGTTCTTGTTGTTCTTGTTCTTCGTTGTTGTTCTTGTTGTCTTGTTCTTCTTGTTGTTGTTCGTTGTTGTTCTTGTTGTTGTTTGTTGTTCTTGTTGTTTTGTTCTTGTTGTTGTTCTTGTTGTTCTTGTGTTCTTGTTCTTGTTGTTCTTGTTCTTGTTGTTCTTGTTCTTGTTGTTCTTGTTCTTGTTGTTCTTGTTCTTGTTTGTTCTTGTTTGTTCTTGTTGTTCTTGTTGTTCTTGTTGTTGTTCTTGCTGTGTTGTTCTTGTTGTTCTTGTTGTTGTTCTTGTTGTCTTGTTTTTCTTGTGATGTGTACCCTCTACGTTGTTGCATGTTGGTTCGTCTGTCCTGTGCCTGCCTCTCTGTGGCTATGAATGTGTCTCTCATCTCCTGTGCTGTGTGAGCCAGCTGCTCTGACCTATCTTAGAACTATATTCATCTCCTCCTGTGTAGCCCTGTCATGACCATCTAAGGCTATATGATTCTCCTAACACTTCTGACTCTGTAGTATTCTCTAACATCCAGCTCTGACCTCGTGTACCTGAAACCCCCATTTCAGACTTCCAGTTCACCCCGTCACTTCTGAGTAGTTTGTGCTTCGTAGTCATGTTACCTCTGGTCCCTTATTGTTGTCAGGTTTAGCTCCTTTAGCATCTGCTCATAAATCATACCCCTCAGCTCTGGGACTAGTTTCGTTGTAAATCCTTGCACTTTTTACAGCTGCTTTACATGCTTAACCAGATATGGGTTCCATACTGGTGCTGCATACTCCAAGATGGACTCGACATATTCCGTGTGCAAGGTCGTGAATGTCGTATTGTGAAAGCTACTCTCAAATTTGCCAATCTCTTGTCTGCTGCAGCAGTTATTCTGGTGTGTACCTCAGGTGAAATGCTTGAAACATTTCTCACCCCGAGTGTCCTTCTCTTTCAAGTGTGTGTGTGTTCAGGATTGAGACATTTATGCATTATATGGGAATCTTTATTGAGGAAACGTTACGCCACACCGTGGCTTCATCAGTTCAATACAAATCAGAAGGGTGTAAGGAGAGGAGGCCCTAGCTATACATTCTACAGACTGATATACTGGACACATCGACTCCAGGCTGAGGGACTGATTACCTCAAACTCCTCCTCTCCTTACACCTTAATGCTCAACCAGCATGGGCCACAAAGCGCCAAAGTCCATGCAATGATCCTTGTGGAACTCCGCTTATCGCCTGTGCGAACTCTATTTCGAAGTATTTCTGTATTCACTCGAGCAGGTTTCCTCTCACTCCTGTCTGATCTTCCACCTTATATACCAGTCTTCTGTATGGTAGTGTCAAATGCTTTATTTATTTATTTGTTTTTGGCAGTTAAGGAAGAGATAGTCTACTCGTCTCTCTCTCTCTCTCTCTCTCTCTCTCTCTCTCTCTCTATTTCCGTCACTCACCGATCAATGAGATTTACGAGATATAATTTGTCATACCTGAATGCATAATGAGTAAATTATGTTAGTTTGTTTATAGGTGATCTAGTATTCTTTTTCAGGTTATCTTTCATTTTTAATATACTAGTATGCTAGTCAAGGAAACTAGTGCGTAGTTTAGTGTTTTTTAAATCTTCTCTGGTATAACTGTGATCAAAGTACAGTGTCCCAGCTGTTATAGAAGCTAAGACGTTGAGTAGTTTTAAAAAAGGCTAAATTAATACATGAGTGGGTGTGAGTGGGTGTGAGTTAGATCTGACTACTGGTACTACTGGGTCAGATTCCATGCTCCTTCCTTAAGTGGAGGTGACCTGACTGGGTGGGACATTGGTCAAAGCCGGGGGTTGACATGGACCTGCCCCGCATGGCCCAGTAGGCCTGCTGCAGTGTTCCTACTTTCTTATGTTTGTAATTCGCCATTTTCATATCCTTTAAGGGGGCGCCCTGACGCTGGTGAGGGGCTCTGTATCCAAGAAACTGGAGCCATTTTTCGCTCTCTTCGGATCAAATCTTATCTACAGGTCTGCAGTTGCTGCATGATCTCTCCAGGTTCAGTGCTTCCCAGTGGGACTAACAATAATGCTTTCATTGTTGCATTTGGCTTTTATGAGTCCTAACAGTTCCTTCGCGTCCTCTCACAACAAACCAAGTGACACCTTTTCTGGACTCGCCATTTTAACGCATCTAATTTTCTTAGGCTGGTATGTTCGTCAGGTTAGTTCCTGGTCAGCAGTGCTGTGACGCCTACATTGGATTGCGTGTGTGGCCTGCACCAACAGCCTGATTGATCAGCCATCAACCAGGGAGGTCTGGTATACGGCTGGGAAATAAGGACAGCGACCCCTGGAATTTTCTACTGGTACTCCGCTTGTAACTCTCTTCTTGAACATTAATTTCCTCTCAGCTTTACTGTGTGTCTCTGCCTCCCACGAGTCCTACGTCAAAAACTCTGAATTTTCCGCTCACATCTTCCCTATATCTCCCTGACATTGCCACTTCTCTCCCTCGTTCTCGAGTCTTATTACCTGCGGTTCTTCTTTACCCTTATCCTCGGCTGTTTAATGTTGATAATTAAGAGACATGTGCAACAGCTGGATATCTTTATTGTTGAAACATTTCGCCTACACAGTAGGCTTCTTCAGTCAAATACAGAGGCAGGAGATGTTGTAGTGAAATGAAGTGGAGGTAATCAATCCATCAACCTTGGAGAAACAATATGTGGGGTGGTCAGTTCCTCAGGCTGGAGAAGAGTTCAGTTCCATGGTCATGGACTTTCCAGATATGGAGCTGAAGGTACCATGTGTACTTTTGATGTTCACATCAAAAATTCACAATATAACAAAGCTAGAGCACCAACGGCTTCACTGGGGTATGATATGGCTTTACTGGGGTACAAGATGGTTTCACTGGGGCACGAGATGGCTTCACTAGAGTGTAAGGAAGATTGAAGGCAGCGTCAGGTGGCAACGTGCAGTCCCACAAACAATATTTTCCAATAAAATCATACAGGATCATAGCGAACTAAAGCACTGAAGGGTAGGTTGAGGCAGCAGACGTATTCTTTGCCCGTGGAACGCCACAGCGGATTCATTGGTGGAGGACGAGCTGTGTTGAGCTCCACTTACCGGCGTCCAACAGGAAATATAGATACCACTACTTTAAGTCTTTGTAAAGAACATTCCACTTGACTCGGGCCACCACCTGTGGAGGGTCTTCTAGTATACATGGAACTGCTTAGCAATGAAACCCGCTGTAGTTCAGTCCAGTTAGTATGACGGAGCGATGGTGAGTGTATGAAGCTCGAGTCCCCAAGGCTCGTCATGTTTGAACTGATGAACATGGGCAACCTCGGAGCATTGGAATATTCTGCACATGTGCAGAGGGAGCGTCGGTGCGCATTAAAATTCCCTGGTCTGTGCGGGACATTAAATGAGGAATGAACCATAGGATCTAATTATTTAAGGAAGGAAAGTTCCTCCCCCGCTCCCATCTCTCTTCTCTTTCCACCTACTCACACTTTGGCAGGTATGAGACAGGATACCTATTATCATGACTCACGAAATCGTAATGACACGATTGCAAAAAAAAAAAAAAAAAAAAACACGGTACGGGTGGGGATCGAACACACGACAAGTGAGTTTTATGATTTTTTTGCCTTGGGTTCGATCCCCACCCGTACCGTGGTTTGTTAGGATACCTGTCGCTTGGCCACCTGTCTGATAGTAAATAATTCGTGGAAATTCATTCAAAGGTATGTCTGTTTCTGTATAATGTTCCTCCCCTTCCCCTTCCCCTTCACCTTCCCATTCCCCTCCCCTCTCCCCTTTCCCCTCTGAATTTATTATGAAAGTCATATGCTACGCTGGCAGAAGGACTGAGGGACTGACCACCACAAATACTTTTTCTCCGAGGATGATGGACTGATTACATCATCTTTATTTCATTTCTATTGCTGCCTCTGTATTTGACTGAAGAAGCCTACTGTGTAGGCGAAACGTTTCATCAATAAAGATACCCAATTGTTGCACATGTGTCTTAATCTTCAGACGGACTGAAGAAGTCATTCGTGGCGAAACGTTACTATTAATTAATGTCCTGAACTGTACACATGTGTCCTTGTCAGAATAAAGCGCTAAGCCCGTGTGGGCAATTCAGCACAAGGAGTGATGAAGACTCGATCCTCTGTTTGCTAAGGGGGAAACCCAAGACAGCCAAGCAGTGTAGCTTATTCTTACTGAGGTCCTCTTTCTGAGGTAATTCTCTAGGATACGACCCTTAACAACCGACTAACTCCTAGGTACCTGTTTCCTGCTAGACTAGTTTAGTAATTAAGGAATACCATTTAAGTGGGCGAAAGTGCATAGAAGCTCCTCTGATTGCTGTCCATCTAAAGTCCCATAGTTACACTGCCTACAAATTGCTAATTAACAGGATATCACCTATTCTGGAGACAGCTGTAACATGATATCAACAGGTCCTTCTCTAACTCAACCCGTCTCACCACAATTACTACTGTTACTACTACTACTAATACTACTACTAGTGTTACTACTACTACTAGTGCTATCCACGCGACATTTCGCCTGACTCCTGCCACTATATATACTCGTTTTCTTAGTTTTCTCTTTAATAGGACTGAAGAAGTCACTCGTGGTGGAACATTTCCTTTAATAAATGTCCTGAACTGTATATAAGTGTCTTTTTCCACACATTTCCTGCTAAGTTACAACGGTTACCTTGGCCGTGCTCCTCGCCCCCCACCCAGAATTCGACTCGGGTTCTTTCGGTTGGCTTTGGCTGTTGTATTCATCAGTACACAAATAAGAGGGTTTTTAGGCATTCTTTTCATACATTTCCTCCACTTCTGTGAGTGATGCACAACCCCATCTTCCCCACGACCTCCCCACATTCCCTACCCAACACTCCCTCTCTCATGACCCCTACCTCATTACTATGACACCCATTGATTCCCATATTATAGATTCTACGATTCCCAGGGGCTCTCCTCCTACCCCTCCAAAGACCCCAGGAACCACACCCCCCCTTACCTCTCTTCTATGACCCCCCCGTGACCCTGCTTCTCCCCCACTGCCCAGAGACCCCTCACCTCCCCCCACGACCCCTAGTGACCCCCACCCATGTTTCAGCAGTCTGCTGGACGGCGTCAGAGTGTCGCCCGGGAGGACTTATATGGTGAGCAGGTGCTGCCTCTCATACTGCCTCCCCTGCCTCACAAATTGCTGCCTCCCCTGCCTCACATACTCCTGCCTCCCCTGCCACACATACTGCTGCCTCCCCTGCCTCACATACTGCTGCTTCCCCTGCCTCACACACTATCCTCCCTGCTTCACATACTGCTTCTGATATCCTTACCTCACAACGCCTCAAAAAAAAAAAAAAAAAAAAAAAACAGGAACACAAGAATGGAGAAACAGTGCAGTAGACCTACTGGCCCATGTTAGGCACGTCCATCTAACACCCACCCACACCCACCCACCCACACGTGTACCTGTTCAACCTGGGAAGTTACTGGGGTGTTCCACACGTCCACAATTTTGCTCCTAAACCAATCCTTTCTGAATCTAAATTTATCCGTCTAGAATCCACATCTGCGAGTTATGTACTGGTTATTTTCAACACATTACTATTTACATCCCCTTTATTTATTCCGGTTTTCCATTTGACACTTCAGTCATATCGCCCTTATTATATGTCTTTCCATAATGTGAATTCCGCGCCTTTAGCCTACCTTCGTAAGGTAGATTTCTGGCACGGGAAATCAAGTTGGTCATTCTTATGTTGAAAAATGGTATAAAAAGCAGACGAGTCGATGATTAAGACACATGTGCAACAGTGTCTTAATCATTACTACACCTGCTGCCTTTGTATTTGACTGAAGAAGCCTACTGTGAAGGCGAAACGTTTCAATAATGAAGATACTTAACTGTTACACATGTGTCTTAATCATCAGTTGGTCATCCTTGTTGGTATATTTTCCAGCACATATATGTCTATTCTGTAATGTGAAGTAATGAGCTTTATCAATGACAAAGTTATAGTTTAACCTGAGGCTTTTATTAATTACGTTTCTTCAAATGAAGCCAAGAATTCTATAAGCCTCATGGCGTACACGATAACTCATGGTATAAACCTTGGTTATAAATACCGACAACTTGTCGGTTTAGAAAGACACGTAAGCAAACACTATGACATATTTATTAGAAAACGTTTCGGTCCTGGGACCTTGATCACTTCTAACAGTGATCAAGGTCCCAGGACCGAAACGTTTTCTAATAAATATGTCACAGTGTTTGCTTACGTGTCTTTCTAAACCAACGATAACTCATAAATCTTTCTCGCATCCAGTTTCACTGAAATTTGCATTGTTCAGTTTACAGGTGCCATAGTTATTCTCTCTTTCCAGGAACAGAACCTGTCATTTGTTTACGCTGAACTGCATCTGTCATTCCTGGGAGCATAACATCAGCCCAGCAGCTGGATCATTGTGTAGCTGAGCGGTGCTCTTGTGTCCTTCGTTATAACTGATTTGAGAGTCTGTTTTAGTGTCCTTGGCGAACTTCCTTATATCTCTGTTTGTTCTCCCACTTACGTACTGCTGCCTCCCTAACATGCTGCTCCTGCTGGTGACTGCTTCAGTCACATACTGGTGCTGACGGCCTCCCTCTCGTAATGCTGCTGCTGCTGCTGCTAACTACCTCCCTCACCTACTGCTGCTGCTGACTTCCTCCGTCACATACTGCTGCTGCTGACTGCCTCCCTCACACATCTGCTGCTGACCGCCTCCCTCACGTACTGCTGCTGCTGACTGCCTCCCTCACATACTGCTACTGCTGCTGACTGCCTCCTTTACACATCTGCTGCTGCTGCTGCTGCTGCTGCTGCTGCTGCTGCTGCTTCTGCTGACTGCCTTCCTCACATACTACTGCTGCTGACTGCCTCCCTCACCTGCTGCTGCTGCTGGCTACCTCCCTCACCTACTGCTGCTGCTGCTGCTGACTGCTTCCCTCACATACTGCTACTGCTGACTGCCTCCCTCACACATCTGCTGCTGCTGCTGACCGCCTCCTTCACATACTGGTGCTGACGGCCTCCTTCACATACTGGTGCTGACGGCCTCCCTCACGTACTGCTGCTGCTGCTCTCTCACACATACTGCTGCTGCTGCTGCTCTCTCACACATACTGCTGCTGCTGCTCTCTCACACATACTGCTGCTGCTGCTCTCTCACACATACTGCTGCTACTGCTGCTGCTGCTGCTCTCTCACACATACTGCTGCTGCTGCTCTCTCACACATACTGCTGCTACTGCTTGCTGCTGCTGCTCTCTCACACATGCTGCTGCTCTCTCACACATACTGCTGCTACTGCTGCTGCTCTCTCACACATGCTGCTGCTCTCTCACACATACTGCTGCTGCTGCTCTCTCACACATACTGCTGCTGCTGCTGCTCTCTCACACATACTGCTGCTGCTGCTGCTCTCTCACACATACTGCTGCTACTGCTGCTGCTGCTCTCTCACACATACTGCTGCTGCTGCTGCTGCTCTCTCACACATACTGCTGCTGCTGCTGCTGCTCTCTCACACATGCTGCTGCTGCTCTCTCACACATACTGCTACTGCTGACTGCCTCCCTCACAAATCTGTTGCTGCTGCTGCTGACTCCTCCCTCACATACTGCTGCTGCTGCTCACTGCGTCCCTCACACATCTAGTGCTGCCGCTGAGTGCCTCCCTCGCATACTGCTGCTGCTGACTACCTTCATATACTGCTGCTGCTGCTGCTGCCTCTCCTGTCTCACATACTGCTGCTTCTGTCTCTGCTGTCTCGCATGCTGCTGCTAGTCCTGCTGCTGTCTCGCATGCTGCTGCTAGTCCTGCTGCTGCCTCGCATGCTGCTGCTGGTCCTGCTGCTGCCTTGCATACCAACACATACCCTGACAGGTGGTATGACTTGCACTTATTGTCACCAAAACTGGTGACGAGGGATACATTACACACACTGAGAAGCTCTCTGCTCTCCTCCCCTCTCCTCTATCAATATCCCCCTCTCCCCTCCTATCTATATCCTCCCCTATCTACATCCTCCCCTTCCTTCTGTATCTCCTCTTATAATAGCGCAATAGCGCACAAAATACGTGCTAAAGTAATAACTGGCAAAGTGGGGAGAAGAATTTTCAACTTTCTAACCAATCGAACACAAAAAGTAGTGGTAAACAGAGTTAAATCGGAAGCTGCCATAGTGAAACTGTTCCACAAGGCACAGTACTCGCAGTACTCGCCACCATCCTGTTCCTCATCTTCTTATCAGACAGAGATGTAATCCACAGCACTGTGTCGTACTTTGCAGACGGTCTAGGAACACACGGCAAATCTCAAAGACGATATAGACCAAGCTTTCCAATGGGCAACGGAGAACAATATGATGCTCAATGAAGACAAGTTCCAACTACTCCGTTATGGAAAACTGGAGGAAATAATAACTAGGACTGAGTATACTACAAACTCCAATTACACAATAGAGCGAGTGGTAATGTCTGAGGATCTCACTTACAAGGATCACAACAGTGCCACGATCACAAGTGCCAAGAAAATGATAGGATGGATAATGAGAACGTTCAAAACAAGAGATGCCAAGCCAGTGATGATTCTTTTTAAATTACTTGTTCTCTCTAGGCTGGAATACTGCTGTACATTAACATCTCCATTCAAAGCAGGTGAAACTGCAGATCTAGAGAATGTACAGAAAACCTTCACTGCACATATAAGTTCCATCAAACACCTTAACTACTGGGAATGCCTGGAAGCACTTGACTTGTACTCACTGGAACGCAGGCGAGAGAGATGTATATATCATAATCTACAGTTGGAAGATCCTAGAAGGAATGGTATCGGATCTGAACACAGAAATCACTCCCTACGAAAGTAAAAGACTGGGCAGGCGGTGCAAAATACCCCTAGTGAAAAGTATTGGCGCCATTGGTACACAGAGACAACACCATAAGTGTCCGTGGCCCAAGACTGTTCAACAGCCTCCCACCAAGCATAAGGGGAATTACCAATAGGCCCCTGGCTGCCTTCATGAGGAAGCTGACAGATACTTAAAGTCGGTGCCGGATCAACCGGGCTGTGGTTCGTAAGTTGGACTAAGTGCACCCAGTAGTAACAGCATGGTTGATCAGGCCCCGATTCATCGGAAGGCCTGGTCGTGGACCTGGCCGCGGTGGCGTTGATCCCCGGAATACCCTTCAGGTAGGCAGGCAGGTATCCTTCCCAGTCCTATCAATATTCTCCCCCTCCCCTCTGTATTCCCTCCTCTCTCCATAACCTCCCCACTCTCTATCCCCCTCCCATAGCTATCCTCCCCATTTTCTCTATCCCCTCCACTCTATCGTCCCTCCATCCCTCCCCTTCCCCTCCCCTATCCTCTCCCCTCATCTCTATTCCATATACTAGGATGGTCACTAGCACATGTACCATATACTAGGATGGTCAGTAGATACAGGTAACATATACTATGATGGTCAGTAAATACAGGTACCATATACTAGGATGGTCAGTAGGTACAGGTAACATATACTAGGATGGGCAGTAGGTACAGGTACCATATACTAGGATGGTCAGTAGGTACGGGTACCACATACTAGGATGGTCAGTAGGTACAAGTACCATATACTAGGATGGTCAGTAGATACAGGTATCATATACTAGGATGGTCAGTAGGTACAGGCACCATATACTAGAATGGTCAGTAGGTACAGGTACCATATACTAGAATGGTCAGTAAGTACAGGTACCATATACTAGGATGGTCAGTAGGTACAAGTACCATATACTAGGATGGGCAGCATGTACAGGTACCATATACTGGGATGGTCAGTAGGTACAGGTATCGTCTGGACGTCAAGTGCAATTTCGGATTTTGGGTCAGGATTGGATATATTTTTTTTTAGGTGGGGGAGGGGAGAAACTCCTGTTGAAATTCCCAGGCTGTAATTATGGTGCAGAACAGTACAAAGACACATTGTTCAAGGTCACACCATGTAACTGTTATAAAGAACAGTGTAGCAGCTCTGAAGATGTTCCTACTGTGTTATAATGAACAGTGTACAGCACACCCACTCACATTCACAGCCCTCTCTACACCCACTCACATTCACAGCCCTCTCTACACCCACTCACATTCATAGCCCTCTCTACACCCACTCACATTCATAGCCCTCTCTACACCCACTCACTCACCCCTCTCTACACCCACTCACTCACAGCCCTTTCTACATCCATTCACTCACACCTCTCTCTGCACCACTCACTCACACCCCTCTCTACCACTCACTCACACCCCTCTCTACACCCACTCACATTCACAGCCCTCTCTACACCCACTCACTCACAGCCTTTTCTACACCCACTCTGACCCCTCTCAACACCACTCACATTCACACCCCTCTACACCCACTCACACCTCTCTCGACACCCACCACTCACACCTCTCTCTACACCCACTCACTCATACCCCTCTCTGCACCCATTCACATTCGCACCCCTCTGTACACCCACTCACTAACACCCCTCTCTACATCCACTCACTCACACCCCTCTACACCCACTCACTCCACCCCTCTACACCCACCACTCGCACACTCTCTACATCACATCACACCCTCTCTACACTCACATTCACACCCCTCTCTACACCCACTCACATTCACACCCTTCTCTACACCCACTCACATTCACACCTCTCTCTACACTCACTCACACCCCTCTCTACACCCACTCACATTCACACCCCTCTCTACACCCACTCACTCAAACCCCTCTCTACACCAACTCCTCACACCCCACCCACACCTCTCTACACCCATTCACATTCACACTCCTTTCTACTCCCACTCACTCACACCCCTCTCTACACCCACTCACATTCACAGCCCTCTCTACACCCACTCACAGCCCTTTCTACACCCACTCACTCACACCTCTCTCTACACCCACTCACACCCCTCTCTACACCCACCCAATCGCACCCCTCTCTACACCTACTCACACCCCTCTGTACACCCACTCACATTCACACCCCTCTCTACACCCACTCACTCACACCCCTCTCTACACCCACTCACATAGACATCCCTCTCTACACCCACTCACACCCCTCTCTACACCCACTCACATTCACACCCCTCTCTACAGCCACTCACAGCCCTTTCTACACCCACTCACACCTCTCTCTGCACCCACTCACAGCCCTTTCTACACCCACTCACACCCTTCTCTACACCCACCCACTCGCACCCCTCTCTACACTCACATTCACACCCGTCTCTACACCCACCACATTCACACCTCTCTCACCCTACACTCACACCCCTCTACTACACCTACTCACATTCAAAACACCCTCTACACCCACTCACATTCACACCCCTCTCTATACCCACTCACACCCCTCTCTACACCCACCCACTCACACCCTCTCTAAACCTACTCACACCCCTCTCTACATCCACCCACTCACATCCTCTCTACATACACCCACTCACACCCTCTCTACATACACTCACTCACACCCTCTCTACATACAATACACTCATATTAATACACCCCTTTCTACATACACCCACTTAGTCACATACCTCTCTACACCCTTCCACTTACATTCACACCCCCCTTCACCCATCTATGCGTAGAGTATACTTGGAGAGGTTTTCGGGAATTAACGCCCCTGCGGCTCGGTCTGTGACCAGGTCTCATGGTGGATCAGGGCCTGATAAACAAGGCTGTTACTGCTGGCCGCACATAAACCGACGTACAAACCACAGCCCGGCTGGTCAGGTACTGACTTTAGGTGCCTGTCTAGCGCCTTCTTGAAGACAGCCAGGGTCTACTGGTAATTTCCCTGATGTATGCTGGGAGGCAGTTAAACAGTCTTGGGCCCCTGACACTTACTGTGTTGTCTCTTAGCGGGCAAGTGGCGCCCCCGCATTTCATTGGGGGGGATATATTGCTCTCTCTCTACACCCACCCACACCCCTCTCTACACCCACCCACACCCCTCTCTACACCCACCCACACCCCTCTCTACACCCACCCACACCCCTCTCTACACCCACCCACACCCCTCTCTACACCCACCCTCTCACATTCACACCCCTCTACACCCACCCACTCACATTCAAACCCCTCTCCCTACGCCCACCCACTCACATGCACACCCCTTTCCACACCCACCCACGCCCACACGCATTCACACGGTCACGCCCGCTCTCACGCCCACGCCCACGCGGCCATGGGCTGTCCATCGACGTACAACCAGACGGCGCGTATGCAAAATATTGGCGGGGACGGTACCTTATATGGGGGAGGGGGAAGGGGAGGAGGGGATGGTGGGGAGGGAGGGTGGGGAGGGGAGGGGATGATGAGAGGGCTCTGGTAAATGAGTAAATGGGGAGAGGAGAGTGATAATGGGGAGGGTGAAAATGAAGGAGATAAGTGGAATAAGCAAGGAAGAAGGAGGTGAATAAGGAAAATATGATGGTTAGGTTAATTAAGGAATAGGGGAAAGAGAGAGAATTGGAAAGGGATGCGGGGAATAGAGAGAGCTTTAGTAATTAAGAGAGGGAAGAGAAAAAAGAGAAGACTTTTTATTATCAACATTTGAGTCAAGAAGGGAAGCACTAAACCTGCAGGGGTTGTCCCACGGCATGAGACGGTGAAGGCTCGGTCCTCCGTCCTCTGTGATGCACTGAACCACTGTCCAGTTGAGAGGGACACACACACAGGCTTTTTCACCTTAGTATGTTAGCGTGACTTATAAATGGTCAAAGTCTGACCGAAACGTCGTCATGAGCTTCTCTCTCCTATGTGCGGGTTATTTGTGTATTGTTCCAGTCACGGTATTGTTCCATTTTATTCTCTTTCATAGTGTGTTAGTTACCATTTTGTCCTAGGCACATGTCGATTAGACACTAGGCCGTGTGTGTGTGTGTGTGTGTGTGTGTGTGTGTGTGTGTGTGTGTGTGTGTGTGTGTGTTGGCCTGTGACCACCTAGTTGTACCACCTAGTTCGAGGTTGCGGGGGTCGAGTCCGAGCTCCTGGCCCGCCTTCACTGAATCGCTACTAAGCAAAATCTCTGCCATGAGCTTTAAGCATACCTCTGCTTAAAGCTTGTATGATCCTGCCGATCACATACATACTTCCCAAACTATTCCACTTACTGACTTAACCTGTGCTGAAGAAATACTGTGTGTTAGTTAGTTACCATTCTGGTGTTAGGTGTGTGTGTGTGTGTGTTGTGTGTAGTCCTGGCACCTCTGAACACACTGGGATCTAGGTGCACGAGGCATTTCGCTCTGGATGCCAACACTGCACACTTAAAGTCCAGCTGGTTCATCTGAAACATTTGCTTCTTAAAAAAAAAAAAAGTGTTGCCTATCACAGAAGACAGTAGACATCAGTATAAACGTTGTCTAATTGAGAATAACAGTTGACAGTTGTCAGCAGGTCCTGTCTTGGAGTTTAACAAAATCAAGGATTATTGCATGGTGATAGCTGTAACGCAAGCTGTCACAGGTCAGGAGAACTACTGCCACTACTCTTACAGAATGAGACACTTATGCAAAATCTGGGAATCTTGTGGTAACGTTTCGCCAGCCAGTGCCTTCTTCAGTCCAATACCGAGAACAACGATGGAGGACATGGAGTCTGAGGAGCTCATTACCTCAAACTCTCATCTACCACCGTTCTTCTCTGTACTGGACTGAAGAAGCCACTGGCTGGCGAAACGTTTCCACAATTGAGATTCCTAAATATTGCAAGAAGTGTCATTCTTCAACTGTTACATTTAACTAAGGAAAAGATGCCGTGTCTCACTCTTATATAATGTTCACTTTACCAAGATTATATTTCAATGATTTAGAAGAGTGTTATCAGTCACTGTGAATCCCTGGCACGTCACATAGTTACTAGGCTCGTGCTGATACAGGAAATAAACTTAACATTCTTAGGAACTTGGATGCATGAATTAAACTTAGTGTCAAATGTCTGAAAGCGGATATAAGGCAATGCAGGAAATACTCTCGCATGACCTATATTTTGAAAAGAAAATTCCAAAGTTTCCGTTTGGCCTGGAACACTATACAGCCACATCTGGCAAGAACAATTGGATAATTACAATGGGTGACAACTACAGGTGACCAGTTGGATGACTGCTACACCAGGAGTTACTGACGCAGGTCCACACATGCAACACTGGGATGATTTAGCTAACTGCTTGCTGGAAGTCTATTACCAATATCATGGGAACGAGTTGCATTATTTGTTTGATGAAAGAGAGAGAGAGAGAGAGAGAGAGAGAGAGAGAGAGAGAAAAGAGAGAGAGAGAGAGAGAGAGAGAGAGAGAGAGAGAGAGAGAGAGAGAGAGGAGAGAGAGAGAAGAGAGAGAGGAGAGAGAAGAGAGAGAGAAGAGAGAGAGAGAGAGAGAAAAGAGAGAGAGAGAGAGAGAGAAGAGAGAGAAGAGAGAGAGAGAGAGAGAGAGAGAGAAGAGAGAGAGAGAGAGAGAGAGAAAAGAGAGAGAGAGAGAGAGAGAGAGAGAGAGAGAGAGAGAGGAGAGAGAGAGAGAAGAGAGAGAGAGAGAGAGAGAGAGAGAGAGAGAGAGAGAGAGAGAGAGAGAGAAAGCTCATACAGTGGGCTAGAGATTTAGCACTGGGGCTTGTAGAACACTGTGGAGATATGCAGCAGTTGGAAACGTGCCCACATGTGGATAGGGTCCTGTAGTAGAAGTCAGGTCCATTAGTTGGGCATGGAACTGAACATTGTAGTTGGGTATAGGATGATAAAAAAAAAAAAACGGCGAATGTTAAACAAGGCATGTGCATTGTTGGAATATTTTACTGGGAAAGCGTTTCACCAAGAATGACTTTTTCAGTCTTGAAAAAGATTGAAGAAGACAATCGAGGCGAAACGTTTCTTCAATAAAAACAAAAGGTAACATTACACATGTGTATTCCCCAGCAAAGAAGTTGTAATTAAGACACATGTGGAACATCTGGGTATCTTTATTGTAGACGTTTCGCTATCCAGTGGCTTTATCAATACAAATTCTAGGACATAACTTGAAGACAGTAGGACTATATACAGAAGATGAGGTAATCAGTCCCTCAACCTAGGAGTAGGTGCGAAGAGCACCGTTGAGGGACTGATTACCTCATCTTCTGTATATAGTCCTACTGTCTTCAAGTTATGTCCTAGAATTTGTATTGATAAAGCCACTGGGTGGCGAAACGTCTACAATAAAGATACCCAGATGTTGCACATGTGTCTTAATTTCATCTTGTCGGTATTATACACCATTCTTGCACAAAGAAGTTGTAGAAGAGATTCTCTATATCAAGATCCCACACTGTTGCTGTGCCAGACAAGAATAATTAGCACCAGCAAGTTGACAAATTAGATACAAGATTGATGAACCTTAACTACGCAAGAGAAACGTCTGTCAATGAAGATACACAGGTGTTGCAGAGGAGACAGTATCACAATATCTATGCAACACCAAAAGAAAGATTAGGAAGGGACAATTTGACATGGAAGGGAAGAAAATTAAACTAGATATCAAACGAGTTAGAGAGTCAAGCGGCTCAACAGGATTAGTATCGCTATTGTAGTGTACACTAACACCAGATATGCTTTAATTCTTAAAACAGATATTATTAAAGTCTCAGATGTATACACAGAGATGCACACACATGCGTATGCACACTTGAGAGACCCCTGTGTGCATTTACCTTCGAGAAATACACGAGTCTTGGTGCAAATACGCAGAAATACGTATCTTCTGGCCTTTATACACAGATACACACTTCTCGGTGCATTTGCATAGATGCCTTTAAGTGTAAATACAATTAAAATTATATCCCTGAGAGAGAGAAACAGAGAGAGAGAGAGAGAGAGAGAGAGAGAGAGAGAGAGAGAGAGAGAGAGAGAGAGAGAGAGAGAGACAGACAGACAGACAGACAGAAGTACAAGGGATGAATGTGAAAGAAGATATCCCAGTATGAAGGCTCATGGGAGTACATGGGAGTCATGGGAGTACATGGAAAAAACAAACAACAGAGGACTTGGAAGTCCACACAGAAGCCTGTCTGCTGAGAACTATCTACTTCTATCTAGATTCAGAACTATCGTGTGTTTTCTAGTTGAACGAGTCAAGAGTAGAAGAGCAGAGTGCTCTTCACTCCCCTCCGGACCCTGGCGGCATGAAAACAGGGAGGGGTAAATGGAAGTGGGAGGAGGGGGAAAAGGAGGTGGGGGTTGGTCCGTGAGCTTCACATCAGAGCCCTCGCCGACACACTTGCACCATGATCACACACGCCTAATAGCTCCCCCAACACCACAATTATCCCCATTTTCAATGCTAAACGTTGGCGGGTCGAGCTCACACTCCCCAGATAAAATCAGCCAAAGAAAACAAGACATTTACTGGGCCTTCCTCGTTGCCTCGAGTCAAGGCATCAATCTTCAAGCTTCATCAAGGTTCACGGACTGGAATATCGGCACAGCCTGTCAGGCGATAGGATATATGCATGTCTCGAGGCTCTTATTTCTCAGTTACTTTGCTTTTAGGAGAGTCTAAAGAGAAGGTGCAGAGGTTGGTAGACGAGTTGGGAGGGGTGGGTAAGAGGAGATAAAAAGTGAATATAAGAAAAAGCAAGGTGATGAAAGTAACATAGAAGAGCACAGAAGACTGACTGTTAGCGGACGGGTCTATGAAAGATGAAATGAACCGTAGAATTGACTAGGGAGGAAAAAAATGGGTGGCGCATTGAGGCATCTGTGAAGACTAATAAAGTTATCCATTGAGGCAAAAAGGGGAGTGTATCAGAGTATAGCAATATTAAAACTCTTACATGGGTATGAAGCATGGATTTTAAACGTTGTACTGAGGAGGAGGCTGGAGGCAGTGGAGATGCCGTGTCTGAGGACAATGCGTGGTGTGAATATTACGCAAAGATTTCATAGTCTGGAGATCAGAATGAGGTGCGAGTTTACTAAAAGTATTATTCCAAGCTGAGGAAGGGTTATTGAGATGGTTTGGATGTTTAGAGAAGATGGAGCAAAATAAGACAACCTGGAGAGTGTTTAAATCTCCTGTGGAGGGATTTAGGGGTCATCTTTAGAAAAGTTGGAGGGAGGGGGTGAAGGAGGTTTTGTATGTGAAGGAGCTTAGATATCCAACAAACATGTGTGAGGGTGTTATACAGGAGTGAAGGCAAGTGGTTTTTATGACGACATGCTGTTGGAGTGTGAGCAAGGTAACATATGTGAAGGGATTCGGGGAAACCGATTAGCCGGACTTGAGTCCTGGAGATGGGAAAGACAGTGCCTGCACTCTAAAGGAACGGAGGGGACATTGCAATTTGGAGGGGCTTCAGAGTTGTAATGTCAGCGTGCCTCTGGCAAGATCGTGATACAGTGCGCGATAGCGAAAGTGTTTCTTCTATTTTGGGTTGCCCTAGTTCGGTGAGAGACTGGCGGTGGTTAATATATATAAAAATTACTTTATTCCTATTTCAGGTATTAATGTAACCTTGAATGGTGATGTACAAGTAATCTGAAGCGTTACTGACTCCCTCTGACAGTTACTACACCAACATGTCAGTCATGCAGGCAACGACTGAAATCAATCCTGGACACCATGTCTATTCTATGCTTTGCTTAATACAATTTTAGACAGCCATTCTTCTT
>NC_069404.1:64058603-64068603 GCF_026875155.1 Cherax quadricarinatus
TTTTATTCATCTTTCCTTTCCTCTTCTTTCTCTTTTATCTCTTTCCTCCTCCTCCTCCTCCTCCTCCTCTTCCACCTCCCTTATCCTCATGTTTATGCAAGGTGTTGCATGCACATTCACTCCGCCTACTACCATTTCCTCTTTAGTATATCAAGTGAGGCCTTTCCGGCTCCCTAAATATAATATTTATCTATATATGTGAGTGCAGGGTGTGGGAGCTGTCTGGCCTCTATCATGCGTTCTTCACTGAGTCTTTAACATAATATTAAAGTATGATGAAAGGACTAAGGTGTGGTTCTTTGTACTCACCTAGTTGTACTCACAGGGGTCGAGTCTCAGCTCCTGGCCCCCGCCTCTTCACTGGTCGCTAATCAGTCACTCTACCCGCTTCTTGAGCTTTATTATACCTCTCCTTAAAGCTATGTACAGATCCTGCCTCCACTACATCACTTCCCAGACTATTCCACCTCCTGACAACTCTGTAACTGAAGAAATACCTCCAGACATCCCTGTGGTTCATCTGAGTCTTCAGCTTCCAACTGTGTGGTTCTTTGTGTGTGTGTGTGTGTGTGTGTGTGTGTGTGTGTGTGTGTGTGTGTGTGTGTGCGTGTGTGTGTGTGTATGTGTATGTGTGTGTGTTATTATAACAGAAGTTCTCTCCTCTATGACTGACTGTTTGTACTGTCACTTCCACTACGCTCTGTTATTCCTGATCTGCTACTCGTTCTGGACAGTCACTGTTCCAGTATTCCCAACTAGCACCTGTTTTGTATCTAGTCGTAGCTGATATTTTATTTTGAGAAAACAACTTTAGGTACTTCCATATTCTGTGACAAAAAAAAAATATCTGTTTTACTCACATTAATGTTGTGCCTCTTGACTTGTAGTCTCAAGTTACTGTTTTCTGTGCTAAATCTCTTCAAACAGTTCTCCATTCTGAGTGTGACAAATTTTCTTCGTATCTGAAAGATTCCATTGAAATCTCGGTCTTCATGGGTTTGCACATCAATGAAGATATAAGGCTAGTTGCCCTTCTCCGTCCCATCTCCAGTTTATCCTCGTTACTATATAACTTGAGGCCTAAACTGCACAGTACATTATAGGTAAGTTCTGAAAAAGTGCATTTAAGAAGTTTAAATAGTGGATGTTGGAGAGCCGCTGGACACAGGAGCACCAGACGCCTTTCTATTTGCTCGCGTCAAATTTGCAAGACAGCCAACGGAGCAATACACATAACACAACAGAAGACGAGGCTATGATAACATAAAAGTATACGACGGCAACAGAACAACAGACGAGAGCAACAGAACGGCCAGAGAAGAATTGTTATTGGACAATTGTGACCTAGAAATGTAACAGCCTTGTCAAAACTTCCAAGGTATTTATAAGACTTTGGGAAAATATTTTTCCAGCCAGGTCCATCGGTTGTGAGTCGATGACGCTACATCGTCTGTGTAAGACTGGATCTCACGAGGGAGGTGCTTTGACGCCCCTGAAGGGCTCTACACTCAAGAAATTGAAGTTACTCTCTCTTTCTCTGGGGCAAATCCGACTACCTCCCATCACCGAGGCTCTGTATGACATCCTTCCATCGTCTACCGCCTTCAGGAATATAATTCACCACTGTATTCGACTGATGAAGCCTGCAGCGCAGGCGAAGGATTTCGTTAATAAAGATACCCAGTACCGCACCTTACTCATTAACATGTCGGTATTATGAATAAACAAAAGGATGGCGAGGGGGAGGGGAGGAATCGAACCGGGTAGTAGCAGATCCAGCGTTTACCACTGAACTACGAAGCTATTGTATACAATAATGTATACAGTTTATAAGAGGATGACCCTGCAAAGCGGAGCCTGCCTGTATTAGTAATATATGACTAGGAGACATAAACCCTCCTTTGATTACCCCAGACAAGGCAAAAACACCTTGCTGTGTTGAGTTACTTCATATTCCTGTGGCTACTCCCTCGCACTGTCAACAAACCTTCCTTCAGACGTCAGTCGAAAGATATGCGAACGTTGGTGACGTTGTAAACAATGTCGGTAAACTCCCGGGTGTAAATATGTAAATTAGTGAATGGGTAAATACGTGTAGTTATGTCTGAGAGTGTTTGTAATGAGTCTTTTATTTAATTATTTATTTTGTGTGGGCCATAAGGTAGGGGAGAGAGAGGGAGAGAGAGAGAGAGAGAGAGAGAGAGAGAGAGAGAGAGAGAGAGAGAGGAGAGAGAGAGAGAGAGAGAGAGAGAGAGAGAGAGAGAGAGAGAGAGAAAGCAATTGAAAACCTCAGAAATCTACTAAATTTTGACTTTCACATTTTTATATCGCTCTCCCAGCACCTGTAATCATCAACCTGTAATCAAGACGCATCTAGCCAAGAACAGGTAATTAACACCCTAATTAAGGACAGTTTCAAAAGCAAGTGTTTACACATCTGTGTTCATCACACTCAACACCTGTGTGTTCATCACACTCAACACCTGTGGCACCTCTAGGGAGGTGCCTGGAGGATTGTGAAGAGGGTGGGGGTCGGTCTTGATCCAAGGAATTCGAGCTAACTTCATTACCCACATCATAATGATTATGCAAAAAATAATTCCCCCGGTGGTGATCAAATAATTCATTTACTTGAGAATTTAGGTTATCAGAAGCGTAGTTCACTGTGGCTGTTCCGTTACCTGCGTAGTTTATCATATGTTTGTTATAAAATGTATATACCGGTGTGTTAATTCTTGTAATAATAATAATAATATTAATAATAATAATAATAATAATTAATATTTCTAACTAATGCGTGTACATATGTCATCCGCCGTGACACGTGAGACACAGAACTTGGATGAGTGTATCCTGTATGTGTGTGTGTGTGTGTGTGTGTGTGTGTGTGTGTGTGTGTGTGTGTACTCATCTAATTGTACTCACCTAATTGTGGTTCCAGGGGTCGAGACTCAGCTCCTGGCCCCGCCTCTTCACTGATTGCTACTAGGTCCTCTCTCTCTGCTTCCTGAGCTTTATCATACCTCTTCTTAAAACTATGTATGGTTCCTGCTTCCACTACTTCACTTGCTAGGCTATTCCACTTCCTGACGACTCTATGACTGAAGAAATACTTCCTAACGTCCCTGTGACTCGTATGAGTCTTCAGCTTCCAGTTGTGACCCCTTGTTCCTGTGTCTCCTCTCTGGAACATCCTATCTCTGTCCACCTTATCTATTCCCCGCAGTATCTTGTATGTCGTTATCATGTCTCCCCTGACCCTTCTGTCCTCCAGTGTCGTCAGTCCGATTTCCCTCAACCTTTCCTCGTACGACATTCCCCTGAGCTCTGGGACTAGCCTTGTTGCAAACCTTTGTACTTTCTCTAACTTCTTGATGTGCTTGACCCGGTGTGGGCTCCAGACTGGTGCTGCATACTCCAGTATGGGCCTAACATACACAGTGTACAGTGTCTTGAACGATTCCTTATTTAGGTATCGGAACGCTATTCTCAGGTTTGCCAGGCGCCCGTATGCTGCAGCAGTTATTTGGTTGATGTGTGCCTCCGGTGACGTGCTCGGCGTTATGGTCACCCCGAAGTCTTTCTCCCTTAGTGAGGTCTGTAGTCTTTGTCCAACTAGCCTATACTCTGTCTGCGGTCTTCTTTGCCCCTCCCCAATCTTCAAGACTTTGCATTTGGCTGGATTGAATTCGAGAAGCCAGTTACTGGACCACATGTCCAGCCTGTCCAGGTCTCTTTGCAGTCCTGCCTCATCCTCATCCGATTTAATTCTTCTCATCAACTTCACATCATCTGCGAATAGGGACACTTCAGAGTCTATTCCTTCCATCATGTCGTTCGCATATATCAAAAATAGCACTGGCCCTAGAACTGACCCCTGTGGGACCCCGCTCGTCATAGGCGCCCACTGTGATACCTCTTCACGTACCATGACTCGTTGCTGCCTCCCTGTCAGGTATTCCCTGATCCACTGCAGTGCCCTCCCTGTTACATGTGCCTGATCCTCCAGCTTCTGCACTAATCTCTTGTGGGGAACTGTGTCAAAGGCCTTCCTGCAGTCTAGGAAAACGCAATCAACCCACCCCTCTCTCTCGTGTCTTACTTCTGTTACCTTGTCATAAAACTCCAGGAGGTTTGTGATACAAAATTTGCCTTCCATGAACCCATGCTGGTTTTCATTTATAATCTTGTTCCTTTCCAGGTGTTCGACCACTCTCCTCCTGATAATCTTCTCCATGACTTTGCACACAATACATGTCAGAGACACAGGTCTGTAGTTTAGTGCCTCGTTTCTGTTTCCTTTCTTAAATATGGGGACTACATTTGCTGTCTTCCATTTCTCAGGTAGTTGCCCAGTTTCAAGGGATGTGTTGAAGATTGTTGTTAGAGGCACGCACAGCATCTCTGCTCCTTCTCTAAAGACCCATGGGGAGATGTTGTTCGGTCCCATCGCCTTTGAGGTATCAAGGTCACTTAGCAGCTTCTTCACCTCCTCCTCAGTTGTTCGTATGTCATCCAACACTTGGTGGTATATTCCCTCTTGATGTTCCCTTCTGTACTGACTTAGCACAGCCCTTCCTGTCTCTACTGTAAAAACTTCCTTAAATCTCCTGTTTAACTCCTCACATACCTCCTGGTCATTTCTTGTGAGTTCTCCCCCTTCTGTCCTTAATCTGATCACCTGGTCTTTGACTGTTGTCTTCCTCCTGATGTGGCTATACAACAGTTTCGGGTCAGTCTTGATTTTCGATGCTATGTCATTTTCATACTGTCGCTGGGCCTCCCTCCTTACCTGTGTGTACTCGTTCCTGGCTCTGCGACTGATCTCCCTATTTTCGTGTGTTCTCTGCCTTCTGTAATTTTTCCATTCTCTATTGCACTTTGTTTTTGCCTCCTTACACCGTCGGGTAAACCAGGGGCTCGTTCTGGTCTTCCCGTTGTTACTGTTGCCCTTGGGAATAAACCTTTCCACTGCCTCCTTGCATTTTGTTGTTACATATTCCATCATTTAATTTACTGGCTTTCCTGCCAGTTCTCTGTCCAATGTGTGTGTGTGTGTGTGTGTGTGTGTGTGTGTGTGTGTGTGTGTGTGTGTGTGTGTGTGTGTGTGTGTGTGTGTGTGTGTGTGTGTGTATGTGTGTGTGTGTGTGTATGTGTGTGTATGTATGTGTGTGTATGTGTGTGTGTACTCACCTAGTTGTACTCACCTAGTTGAGGTTGCAGGGGTCGAGTCCAAGCTCCTGGCCCCGCCTCTTCACTGGTCGCTACTAGGTCACTCTCCCTGAACCATGAGCTTTAATCGTACCTCTGCTTAAAGCTATGTATGGATCCTGACTCCACTACATCGCTTCCCAAACTATTCCACTTCCTGACTACTCTGTGGCTGAAGAAATACTTCCTAACATCCCTTTGATTTCATCTGTGTCTTCAACTTCCAACTGTGTCCCCTTGTTACTGTGTCCATCTCTGAACATCCTGTCTTTGTCCACCTTGTCAATTCCTCTCAGTATTTTGTAAGTCGTTATCATGTCCCCCCCTATCTCTCCTGTCCTCCAGTGTCGTCAGGTTGATTTCCCTTAACCTCTCCTCATAGGACATACCTCTTAGCTCTGGGACAGTCTTGTTGCAAACCTTTGCACTTTCTCTAGTTTCTTTTACATGCTTGGCTAGGTGTGGGTTCCAAACTGGTGCCGCATACTCCAATATGGGCCTAACGTACACGGTACAGGGTCCTGAATGATTCCTTATTAAGATGTCGGAATGCTGTTCTGAGGTTTGCCAGGCGCCCATATGCTGCAGCAGTTATTTGGTTGATGTGCGCTTCAGGAGATGTGCCTGGTGTTATACTCACCCCAAGATCTTTTTCCTTGAGTGAGGTTTGTAGTCTCTGACCCCCTAGACTGTACTCCATCTGCGGTCTTCTTTGCCCTTCCCCAATCCTCATGACTTTGCACTTGGTGGGATTGAACTCCAGGAGCCAGTTGCTGGACCAGGTCTGCAGCCTGTCCAGATCCCTTTGTATTTCTGCCTGGTCTTCGATCGAATGAACTCTTCTCATCAACTTCACGTCATCTGCAAACAGTGACACCTCGGAGTTTATTCCTTCCGTCATGTCGTTCACAAATACCAGAAACAGCACTGGTCCTAGGACTGACCCCTGTGGGACCCCACTGGTCACAGGTGCCCACTCTGACACCTCGCCTCGTACCATTACTCGCTGCTGTCTTCCTGACAAGTATTCCCTGATCCATTGCAGTGCCTTCCCTGTTATTCCTGCTTGGTCCTCCAGTTTTTGCACTAATCTCTTGTGTGGTACTGTGTCAAACGCCTTCTTGCAGTCTAAGAATATGCAATCCACCCACCCCTCTCTCTCTTGTCTTACTGCTGTCACCATGTCATAGAACTCCAGTAGGTTTGTGACACAGGATTTCCCGTCTCTGAAACCATGTTGTCTGCTGGTGATGAGATCATTCCTTTCTAGATGTTCCACCATTCTTCTCGTGACAATCTTTTCCATGATTTTGCATGCTATACATGTCAGTGACACTGGTCTGTAGTTTAATGCTTCATGTCTGTCTCCTTTTTTAAAGATTGGGACTACATTTGCTGTCTTCCATGCCTCAGGCAATCTCCCTGTTTCGATAGATGTATTGAATATTGTTGTTAGGGGTACACATAGCGCCTCTGCTCCCTCTCTCAATACCCATGGGGAGATGTTATCTGACCCCATTGCCTTTGAGGTATCTAGCTCACTCAGAAGCCTCTTCACTTCTTCCTCGGTTGTGTGTACTGTGTCCAGCACATGGTGGTGTACCCCACCTCTCCGTCTTTCTGGAGCCCCTTCTGTCTCCTCTGTGAACACTTCTTTGAATCTCTTGTTGAGTTCCTCACATACTTCACTGTCATTTCTTGTTGTCTCTCCTCCTTCCTTCCTTAGCCTGATTACCTGGTCTTTGACGGTTGTTTTCCTCCTGATGTGGCTGTACAACAGTTTTCGGGTTCAGATTTGGCTTTCGCTGCTATGTCATTTTCATATTGTCTTTGGGCCTCCCCTTCTTATCTGTGCATATTCGTTTCTGGCTCTACGACTGTTCTCCTTATTCTCCTGGGTCCTTTGCCTTCTATATTTCTTCTTCCATTCCCTAGCACACTTGGTTTTTGCCTCCCTGCACCTTTGGGTAAACCATGTGGCTCATCCTGGCTTTTTCGTTATTCCTGTTACCCTTGGGTACAAACCTCTCCTCAGCCTCCTTGCATTTTGTTGCTACATATTCCATCATCTCATTAACTGGCTTCCCTGCCAGTTCTCTGTCCCACTGAACCCCGTTCAGGTAGTTCCTCATTCCTGTGTAGTCCCTTTCTTGTAGTTTGGCTTCATTCGTCCTGGCCTTCCTGCTTCTCATCTCCACTTGTAGCTCTACTGTGTATTCGAAGCTTAAAACCACATGGTCACTGGCCCCAAGGGGTCTTTCAAATGCGATGTCCTCGATATCTGCACTACTCAAGGTGAATACTAAGTCCAGCCTTGCTGGTTCATCCTCTCCTCTCTCTCTTGTAGTGTACCCTTACGTGTTGGCACATGAAGTTTCCAGTACCACCTCCATCATCTTAGCCCTCCATGTATCTTGGCCCCCATGTGGGTCCAAGTTCTCCCAATCGATCTCCTTGTGGTTAAAGTCACCCATGATCAGGAGCTTTGCCCTGCATGCATGAGCTCTTCTGGCCACTCTAGCCAGTGTGTCAACCATCGCTCTATTGCTCTCGTCGTACTCTTGCCTTGGCCTCCTGCTGTTCTGTGGTGGTTATACATCACTTGCTATTACCACCTTGGGACTCCAGAGTGAAGTGTTCCCGCTATGTAATCACTTTCTTCTTCCCGCTGTCTCCTCTCTCCAGTTCATCAAAATTCCAGCGATTTTTGATCAGCAACGCCACCTCCTCCAACCCCCCTGTTCCCTCTGTCTTTCCTCAGGATTTGTTATCCCGTTGGAAAGATGGCATCTGTTATCATAACCTGTAAGCTTGGTTTCTGTGAGAGCTATGATGTCCGGTGATGCTTCTTTGACTCTTCATGCCACTCCTCCCACTTATTTGTTATTCCATCAGCGTTTGTGTACCATACCTTCAGTTTCCTTTCCACACTGTGGTTTGGGGGGCTTGTGAGGGTGGGAGACCTGTGGCATAACTGTGGATTCTATAGCTCGGTGTTGGGTGGAGCTGTGGGTATGGATTGTAGTGTGTGTTGGGATGGTGTGATAGTTGTATGGTTCTGAGAATAGTTGTGTGTGTGCTTGCCCTTGCTGTTCTGTTCTGCTCTGACTGACTTCTGCTGGTTCCCTCCTTGTCTTTTTCCTAGCTCTTTTCGCTTTTTTGTCCTCTCCCTCAGCTGCTGTCGTTCTGATTTTGTTCTGTCTCTGTCTAGGAACACCCTCTTGTACTCTTCCGAGTATTTCAATCGTGGTTTCTCTTGGAGGATCCTGTTCCGCACTGTTTCCGTCCTGAGAATCAGCTTGATTGGTCGGTTTCTCCCCTTCGAGTACCCCCCTATTCTCTGAAAATTTACAATCTCGTCCATCTCTTCACCTATTTCCGTGATGATTTTCTCAATCTCCTTTCTTTCTTCCTGCTGCCTTTCAGTGTGTGTCCTTTCCTCTCTCATCCTGAAGCCCATGGATAAACACTGATTTTGCCCTTTCTTCCTCCCATTGCCTCACCCTCTGTGACTCTGGATCCTGCCTGTATGTGGTCAGTTTCTCCCTTGATTTTTCCAGTGGCTCTTGATAGCCTGGTTGTGCCTCAGCATTCGACCTATCACCCTCTCCATCTGCAACCAGCTGTTCTTCCTTTCACTCCTTGGTCCTCCTTGGCAGGCTGATATGACCTTAGCATAATCATAATTTCCTTCCTTCCTGTTCGGCCTCGCAGCTTCATATGCTGTGTCTTCTCTGGTCACTGCCCCTGTAACTCACTTCAGCCTATTTATCTCAACTTCTAGGACCCTTATCTTGGCTACTGCAGTTTCGACTTGTGCCTCCCAATTCTTTGTCTCCTTCTCCAACCTCTTTTCCAATTTCACAGAGAGCTCTTTCTCCATTTTTTCAGAAAGCTCTCCTAATGTGTGTGTGTGTGTGTGTGTGTGTGTGTGTGTGTGTGTGTGTGTGTGTGTGTGTGGTGTGTGTTGTATGTGTGTGTATGTGTGTGTATGTGTGTGTGTACTCACCTATTTGTACACACCGTGTGTGTGTGTGTGTGTGTCCACAGCTCTACTCCCTCCTCACTCTCTGTGTCACAACAACAACAATTGCCTCTACTGGCCGTCACCGTGCTTGGTAATGCCCGTGAAACAACCATAACGAATGCTTGCCCTTGGGCCAACAGGGGTGGCAAGGCAAGGCGGTGGAAAAGGGTGGTAGGCTGGTTAGGTTGTTGTAGGAGGGTGATACGGCGGTTAGGTTGTGGTTGGAGGGTGGTTTGTAAGGTGTTGTTGCGTGGGGTAGTCCGGCATCGTTGTGGGCTGGGTTCGGGGTCATGGTTCCGTGACTGTGGGCGGAGGTGTGGGCGGAGGTGTGGGCGGAGGTGTGGGCGGAGGTGTGGGCGGTGGTGTGGGTGGCGGGGTAGGCGGCGGTTACTCACAGGTGGTCAATGGTCAAAAGAGAATGAGAGAAAACGGGAGAGCAGGATGAGAACAGTAATAATAATATTTCTTTCTTCGCCTACAGGGTATACAGTCCCAGCTGACGTCAGTGACATACTGCTATATAGAAAGCCGCTTGTTATGCAGAGCATTTAGGACAAATTAGATCAATTATGTCCCCAGGATGCGACTCACACCAGTCAACTAACACCCAGGTACCTATTTTACTGATAGGTGAACATGAACAACAGGTGTCTTAAGGAAACGCTTCCTGATGTTTTCATCCGTACCGGGAATCGAACCGCGGACCTCAGTGTGTGAGCTGAGTCCACTAGCAATCGAGCTGCAGGACACTCAGTGGTTTAG
>NC_069404.1:64073603-64098603 GCF_026875155.1 Cherax quadricarinatus
CACCAAGTGCAAAGTCATGAAGATTGGGGAAGGGCAAAAGAAGGCCCGCAGACGGAGTACAGTCTAGGGGTCAGAGACTACAAACCTCACTCAAGGAAAAAGATCTTGGGGTCGAGTATAACACCAGGCACATCTGAAGCGCACATCAACCAAATAACTGCTGCAGCATATGGGCGCCTAGCAAACCTCAGAACAGCCATTCGACATCTTAATAAGGAATCATTCAGGACCCTGTACACCGTGTATGTTAGGGCCCATATTGGAGTATGCGGCACCAGTTGGAACCCACACCTAGCAAGCACGTGAAGAAACTAGAGAAAGTGCAAAGGTGTTTGCAACAAGACTAGTCCCAGAGCTAAGAGGTATGTCCTACGAGGAGAGGTTTAAGGGAAATCAACCTGACGACACTGGAGGACAGGAGAGATAGGGGGGACATGATAACGACATACAAAATACTGAGAGGAATTGACAAGGTGGACAAAACAGGATGTTCCAGAGATTGGACACAGTAACAAGGGGACACAGTTGAGCTGAGGACACAGATGAATCACAGGGATGTTAGGAAGTATTTCTTCAGCCACAGAGTAGTCAGTAAGTGGAATAGTTTGGGAAGCGATGTAGTGGAGGCAGGATCCATACATAGCTTTAAGCAGAGGTATGATAAAGCTCACGGCTCAGGGAGAGTGACCTAGTAGCGATCAGTGAAGAGGCGGGGCCAGGAGCTCGGACTCGACCCCCGCAACCTCAACTAGGTGAGTACAACTAGGTGAGTACAGCAATCAGCGAAGAGGCGGGGCTAGGAGCTACGACTCGACCCCTGCAACCACAAATAGGTGAGTACAAATAGGTGAGTATACACACACACACACACACACACACACACACACACACACACACACACACACACACACACACACACACACACACACACACACACACACACATTTCACCAAATTAAATTTAATTGAATTATTATTCAATTATCAGGTACGTCAAATATTTACCCCTTGCCATGTAATTTTTTTCACCCTCAAGGGGCAAATTTACCCCTGGTTGAGAATCACTTCCTTAGACTGTGTTGCCGCAACGCCAGGAGATGATTAGAGAAAATAATAATAAGAGAAGAATGTGCGAATATGGTTGCTCTCTCTTAAGTATTTGTGCCCATTGTTGCAAAAATAACAGCCTTGCCTTCTAACGATTATTATTTTTATAATCAAGGGGGAAGCGCTAAACCCGGAGGATTATACAGCGCCTGCCTTCTAACGAACAATTGAAAATGTTGACCATAATCTTGGCAAAGAGGAATTTTAGAGAAGGATTTAAAGGGGTTGAAGTGGGTTGGAAGGTATAAGGGGAAGGATTTAACAAAATACGAGGAGGGTCAGTAAACAACACTAATGGAACTAAGTCAGTTACATTCCTAAATGAGTATGATAATTCTAGAATAATGAGCAGTATTGAGCCCACTAGTAAACATGTAGTCACATTAGATCCCGTCTTGGATGTTATAAAATAAGAACGAGAAGGCACAATAGCGTGACTCGAATATACAAATGACCTCGTACATAGGAGAGAGAAGCTTGCGATGACGTTTCAGTTCGACTTGGACTTTGTAAATGGTCCAAGTCGGATCGAAACGTCTTTGTAAGCTTCTGTCTGGTATGTGTGGGATATCTGTGTGTGTAATATATTATATACAATGCCTGACTGTGATAACTGATCGTCTATCTGATCAATCCAAAACTCACAGATGTCACTTTTGGTAACAACGCCATCAGTCAAGAAGCTAAATACATAAAAATATCTTATTCGTTAGCAAGATTAACATAGAAGCTTCCCTATTAATGACTGAGAAATTCCTATGAATCAAAGGTAAAAAGAATTGCGAGTCAAGTGACACACGTTAGTCGCTGCTGTTGATAATGTGTTTACACGTTTAGGGAAGGTGTCAGCATGATGAATTAAACACATGTGTAGCACTTGGGTATCTTAAATGAGGAAATGTTTCGCAACACAATGGCTTCATCAGTCCAATACGAAGAAGAATGGTGAAGATCAGGAATTTGAAGTAATCAGTCCCTCAGCCTGGAGTAGATGTAATTAGTCCAATGTTCCACAGAGTTTGCGTGAAGTAATATATATATTAATATATATATATATATATATATAATATATATATAATATATATATATATATATATATATATATATATATATATATATATATCATGGTCTTGTGTGCCGTAAATCCGAGGGAAAGATTGCAAGACATGAGGAGGTTAATAACATTATCAAGAGGAACCTCACAACAGCCGGATGCCCAGCAGTAAGGGAGCCACTCCAGCTATGCAGATCTGATGGTAGCCAGAAGAGTCCAGATGGTATTAACCTTCAAGCCTGGACAGACGGCAAGCAGGTGGTGTGGAAGTGCACATGTGCATCTACCTTGGCTGATACCTATCTCCAGTACACCAGGGAGGAAGGAGGGGCAGCCACCAGCTTCAGAGAGTCCCAAAAGTCTAGAAAATATGGAGACCTTGTCCATCATTATATGTTTGTTCCCATAGGCTCAGAGACCCTTGTCTCATGGGGAAAGAGTGCATCTAAGTCCCTTAAGGAGCTAGGTAAAAGACTCAGCAGGGTAACTAGGGATCCCAAGGCAGCTAGTTTTCTGTTCCAGCGACTCAGCGCTGCTGTTCAGAGGGGTAATGCCTGCTGTATTTTGGGCACACGCCCCAGCTCTGAGGAGCTGGATGAGATTTTCGCATTATAATCAGTGACAAACACGTAACAATATGTACTGGGCATGTATCTCTCACACCTCATGTACTGTATATGCCATCCTTATACCAACAATGTATCTCTTAAATCTTTTGTACCCTATTATGTAATAAAATATACCTATTGGTATTTATAGTATATATATATATATATATATATATATATATATATATATATATATATATATATATAAATCTATATATAAGAAGGAATAACCATTTGTGTATTAAGAATTATTATCCTATAGAGATAAGACTGATGCACTAAAGGAGACCGCGACTTTGTGCGTTTAAGAGATTATGTGCAAGGGTGGTGGCCAGAAAGCAGGTAGAGAGATGTGGAGGAGGGGGGTGTGGCGGAGGGTAGTGGTCCGAAAGCAGTGTAGAGTAGCATCTGAGGCAGGGAGTGGTGTCGTCAGGGAAAGGCCAGGTGTAGTATTGGGGTTGTCCTAAGGCCAGAGTAGCGGAAGGGATGTCTGAGCAAAGCGAAGCGAGTGTCTGGACACGGAACGGGGTATATGGGTATAACTCTCTCTCCCTGTGCCCTCATTTTATCCCTTTCATTCCCTCACCCTTTCTTCTTGCCCACCTTCCCTTTCCCCTTGCTCCTTCTTTACTCCTGATGCCCTTCCACCTTACCCCTGATGCCCCTCTCCCTTACCCACTTCCATGCACGAGGTGGTTGATGAGTGCACAGCTGATGAGTGCACGGCCACAGAGGTGCACCTTCGCTAAGACAAAAGCCAATGATGTTTACAGGAGGAAACCTCAATTGCTAAGTAAAGATAAGCCACGGAGGAAGGGTCTTCAGGTGAATTTGGAGAGCTTCTCCTCTTCCTCCTCCTCCTAGACCGCGCCCTACACCTCTCCTGCCTTAGTGAAAGAAGAAAAGACACAGGTGCATAACTAGCACCTGGGCAGAGCTCTGTGTAGAGCTTTACTGAGTCGTAAATATCTTTTCTTGGAGGGTGGGGGAGGTTTGGGAGTGGAGTTCCTCTTCCTAGCTCGAGTTCTGTACCTCTGACTGATCCATCTTCTCATACGAGTAGATCTCGTCTAACCTGTCTTCAGTTCTGTCTTCAGACTAGATTGTCTTTAGGTACCTTGAGGAAGTGTCTGGTCTTCGTATCTGGTTGTGTATGTCTGTCCCTACATAGTAGACCTGAAGGCATTCAGGGCATTAAGTTGCTGGAGTCTCTCCATTTATGGAGTCAGCGTTCTCGCTGACTTCTTGGTTTGCCCAAGTACCGGTTGGTACGTTGATCTTCGTGTGACTGGGGACACCGCTGTTGCTTGGCATCCTACTCATCACCACCGTCGGTAGTGATGAGTTGGTTTTTCAGCAGGACCCAGTAATATTGCCACTAACGTTGTCTTGCGGTTGCTGTGTTTGGTTGCTTCCACAGCGGTGCCGAGTCTGTGTAGATGACATGTTGCTGGTGTTTTCTGCGTCGGTGTGTTGTGTGGCTTAGTTTATGGATACACCACACGTCTGCACGAAGAAACCCCCAATCAGATTGTCGCCAGCGAGGAGCTGTATTTCTGACAATGATGGCTGCGAGAATGCAAGTACCGCATCCTGATTATAGGTTCCAGTATCGAGCCTCCGTCACTAGATGCGCTGAACGACACACACGAGTCCAACCCCGCACGTAATTATAATAATGAGGATGATGGTAGAGCAAGTTAAGTGCTGACCTATTGATCCAGTGCTGAGTAAAAGTAATATTATTATTATTCGGTGTGTCTCACTGGGTGAGGCTCCGGGCGTGTTGACCTCCAAGGATTTCTAATCTTCGAGTCTGCCAGCTGGGTGTTTCCTGGGGCTGTGATCAAGTAACTTGCATGCGAGATATCATGTCCATTGTAACTTGCATGTGGGCTGTCATAGCCATCGTAACTCGTCGCTGTAACACACGCCACAAGCAGGATCTGAATAGCATGCTGCCGACAGTAGTAAAGAAAGGACAAAAGGTTCCCAACAAGCTTGTACTGGGACAACGTAGTGCTCTGAGCGTCGCCCCCAGTTCGTAAAGTAATAATAATAATAATAATAATAATAATAATAATAATAATAATAATAATAATAATAATAATAATAATAATAATAATAACATATTTACTACAAGTACATGTGCATGGTATACAGGTCTAGCTGACATCAATGACAAACTACTATATAGAAAGCCGCTTGTTATGCAGAGCATTTCAGGCAAATTAGGTCCTTGTCCCGGGATGCGACCCACACCAGGCGACTAACACCCAGGTACCCATTTACTGATGGGTGAGCATAGACAACCGGTAACGCCAGATTATATGGATGCACAAAAGGTCTAGGAACTAGGTCCAGAAGGGTCAAAAGAAGTATATCTGGATATGTATTTACAATTTATCTTTCATATGTCACAGGCGGATTGAAGAGCCTGGAGGAAGAGGACAGTATCTTGGCCACAAGGCAGGTGGGCACACGCGCTTCCCTTCATTCTAGCAGGCCTCCCCGTGGTTCATTTCTAGCAGGACTCCCCGTGGTTCATTTCTAGCAGGACTCCCCGTGGTTCTTTTCTAGCAGGACTCCCCGTGGTTCATTTCTAGCAGGACTCCCCGTGGTTCATTTCTAGCAGGACTCCCCGTGGTTCATTTCTAGCAGGACTCCCCGTGGTTCATTTCTAGCAGGACTCCCCGTGGTTCATTTCTAGCAGGCCTCCCCGTGGTTCCTTTCTAGCAGGACTCCCCGTGGTTTCTTTATAGCAGGACTCCCCGTGGTTCATTTCTAGCAGGACTCCCCGTGGTTCATTTCTAGCAGGATCTCCCCGTGGTTCTTTCTAGCAGGACTCCCGTGGTTCCATTTCTAGCAGGACTCCCCATGGTTCATTTCTAGCAGGACTTCCCGTGGTTCATTTCTAGCAGGCCTCCCCTGGTTCCTTTCTAGCAGGACTCCCCGTGGTTCATTTCTAGCAGGACTCCCCGTGGTTCATTTCTAGCAGGACTCCCTGTGGTTCATTTCTAGCAGGACTCCCCGTGGTTCATTTCTAGCAGGACTCCCCGTGGTTCATTTCTAGCAGGACTCCCCGTGGTTCATTTCTAGCAGGACTCTCCATGGTTCCTTTCTAGCAGGACTCTCCATGGTTCCTTTCTAGCAGGACTCTCCATGGTTCCTTTCTAGCAGGACTCTCCATGGTTCCTTTCTAGCAGGACTCTCCATGGTTCCTTTCTAGCAGGATTCTCCGTGATTCATTTCTAGCAGGACTCCTCATGGTTCCTTTCTAGCAGGTCTTCCCGGGATTCCAGAAACATAATAATAGTAATAAGTAGATGTATATCTGTCGCTGTGGGATCCAAGGAAAGTATCCAGGAATTCCGTAACCTCAGCTCCCTGTGACTCAATGTACGTGACTGAGAAAGCACAGAGAGCAGCATACAATGATAATGCTCCTCATGTTGGAAATGATATAAAATACCTACAAGTTGATGATTAAGACACACGTGCAACAATTAGGTATCTCTATTGTCGAAACGTTTCTCCTATACAGTAGGCTTCTTCAGTCAAATACAAAGACAGCAGGTGTATTAGTGAGATGAGGATGATGTAATCAGTTCTTCAACCTTGGAGAAATAGTATTTGAGGTGATCAGTCCTTCAGCCTAGAAAAGAGTTCAGCTCCATGAAGCTGAAGCATGGGAATGGAGCCTTAAAATATTTAGTTGAACGTTTGAAGCTCCGTCACCGAGAGTCTTGGACGTTACCTGAGCCATTCCAGGATGCTGGGAAAGGGTTCAACAACTTTGGTCATAAGGAGCGTGAAAACGTGAATTGTTCCAAGAATTTGGTCCTCGTTACAGTACGCGAGCGTTGAAAATTTGAAGCAGATTGGAAGAAGTATTCTCGAGTTATGGGCTAAATAAAATCGAAAAGAAAGAAAACAAAGAAAAAGAAAAAAATTTTTTTGGCAATCTCTTAAAAGTTACCCTTCGGGGATACCTAATAATAATAATAATAATAATAATAATAATAATAATAATAATAATAATAATAATAATAATAATAATAATAATAACAATAATAACGATAACAACAATAACAACAAAAAAACAACAGCAACAATTTGTTACGTAATTACCATTAAACAGTAAATTATATTAGAAGCTTAAAAAAGAATGCAGACGAAGAAGTGGGTGAGGCAACAAGAGGAGTGAGTAGAGCCGCCACCTGCTACACTCTCCCAGCTTTTTAGGGAAGACATAAAATGCCTTTGAAGATTTTCCCAGATGTGTCTTGCGGGGAGGAAGAGGAAGAGAGGGGAGTGAGAGAGGAGAGAGAGGGAAGAGAAGGGATGAGAGGGAAGACGAGCGCTAGAAGATGAAAGAAGAAGAGGGGAAAGGAGAGGAAATGCATAGAAGGGAAAAGAAAGGTGTAAAAACCATGTACAATGTTTTAATTGACTAACATACAGAATAAAAGAGTTTTTTTATGGGGAAATTAAATAGGCATAGTCATAAATCACCCTTTCATCTATTGCGGATAATTAGCACTATTTAAGAGTGACATCCATTGAGGACAATAAATTTCCAAGACTGTTGTCAACAAAATCTTGTAGTGGGCCGCTGACAACAGTATAATGTTCAGTGAGAACATACTTCACTTATTACGTTCAGGAAAACTAAGGGAAGGAAAACAGTGACAAAAGTACAAGACAAACTCGAATAAGTCAATAGAAAGGAAGTTTAATGTAGGAGACTTGAGAGTGATAGTAATAGTGATAGTAACAGTGATAGTAACAGTGATAGTAACAGTGATAGTAACAGTGATAGTAACAGTGATAGTAACAGTGATAGTAACAGTGATAGTAACAGTGATAGTAACAGTGATAGTAACAGTGATAGTAACAGTGGTAGTAACAGTGGTAGTAACAGTAGGATAGTAAAAGAGGATAATAACAGTGATAGCAACAAAAGGATAGTAATAGTGATAGTAACAGAGTGTTAGTAACAGAAGGATAGTAAAAGAGGATAGTAACAGTGATAGTAACAGTGATAGTAATAGAGGATAGTAACAGTGATAGTAACAGAGTGATAGTAACAGAGTAATAGTAACAAAGGATAGTAAAGAGTGTAGTAACATGATGTAGTGTAGTAACAGAAGTAAGAGTAGTAACAGTAATAGTAACAGTAGGACAGAATAATAGAGAACATTAGTAACAAAGTGATATAACAGAGGATAGTAAAGAGTGATAATAACAGAGTGATAGTAACAGAAGGATGATAGTGATGTAACGAGTGTATGTAACAGAAGGATAGTAAACAGAGTGATAGTAACAGATGGATAGTAAAAGAGTGATAGTACCAGAAGGATAGTAACAGAGTGATAATAAGAGTGATAGTAACAGAAGGATAGTAACAGAGTGATAGTAACAGTGATTAGTAACAGAGTGATAGTAACAGAAAAGAAGGATAGTAACAGAGGTTAATAACAGAGTGATAGTAATAGAGTGATAGTAACTGAGTGATAGTGACAGAGGATAGTAACAGAAAGATAGTACCACAGTTATAGTAACAGAGTGATGGTAACAGAGGACAGTAACAGAGTGATAGTAACAGAATGATAGTAACAGAGGATAGTAATAGAGTGATAGTAATAGAGTGATAGTAACATAGGATAGTAACAGAAGGATAGTAACAGAGTGATAGTAACAGAGTGATAGTAACAGTGACAGTAACAGAGAAGAGTAACAGAGAATAGTAACAGAGTGATAGCAACAGAGGATAGTAACAGTGATAGTAACAGAGGATAGTAACAGAGTGATAGTAACAGAGGATAGTAACAGAGTGATAGTAACAGAGTGATAGTAACAAAGGATAGTTACAGAAGGATAGTAACAGAGTGATAGTAACAGAGTGATAGTAACAGTAATAGTAACAGTAATAGTAAAAGAGGACAGTAACAGAGAATAGTAACAGAGTGATAATAACAGAGGATAGTAACAGAGTGAAAATAACAGAGTGATAGTAACAGAGTGACAGTAACAGTGATAGTAACAGAGTGATAGTAACAGAGTGATAGTAACAGAGGACCCCACGTTAAAGGATCACAACACTATTGTTATCGCCACCACAAGAAAAAGGATTTGTTGGATGAGTTAAGCTCTCTAAAGAACATATATGCCAAGCAATTGATAATATTCTTCAAGTCACTCCTCTCCGTCTTTCCCTTTCTCCCTCTCTAGGCTGGAATATTGCTGTAAACTAACAGCCATTTATAAGACGACCAAAACTGGAGATCTGGATAATGTGGAGAACCTTGTCAGCAAGTATAAATTCAACTAAGCAACTGAATTACTGGGAATGCTTAAAGTCTCTCGAAATGTACTCCTTAGAAAGTAGGCGAAAATGATACGTCATAATCTACACCTGGAAAATTCTTGAGAGACTAGTTCCAAGTATGCTCAGCGAAATCACTCCCAACAAAAGCAAGAGGCTTCGCTAGACATCTCCAATGAAAAGCAGAAATTCTATGAGAACACTGAGTGTGAAAGGACCAAGATTCCTCAACATCCTTCATGTGTAAGGGGAGTTACCAACAAATTTTATGCTGTCTTCTAGAGCGATCTCAGGGAATCCTGGTCTGGGACCATGCTGCAGGGGTGGTCACCCTCGGAAGCACCTACACGTTACCTACAGGTTATTTACAGGTACAGGAATGTATAATTACTGAAATGATAAGCTTCACAAATAGTACCATCACCAACAACACCAACAATAATAACAACTACACCACGCACCACTCACACCACTATTATTACACACCTTTCTCCTCCCCCAACCACAACAACGTGGCCTGGTGTGTACCTCACCACCTGTCAGTCTTCATACCACAATACCGCAGTATCAGACACCCACAATACCCCCAGCGCCCACAATACCCCCAGCACCCACAATACCCCCACCACCAAGCACCCACAATACCCCCAGCACCCACAATACCCCCAGCACCCACAATACCCCAGCACCAAGCACCCACAATACCCCCAGCGCCCACAATACCCTCCAGCACCAAGAACCCACAACACCCCCAGCACCCATAAATCTCTTCCCTCACCCACCCTTATCCTGGCTAGTCCTGAAGGGTGAAGATAACACACCAGTGGTCCTCTGTGGGTTAAGACTTTCCTCACCTGGGCGAGACGTACCTCCTTAACTGTCAACTTAGAGAATCACAGCGTCTCAACAGCTTTTTCATTAAATTTGATCTTGTTCTCACATTGTTTCGTCTATTAAAAACTAAAAACTTTCAGATATAACCACAATAGGCCTATCTAGATCTGTTCTCACACGCGAGTGATACATTTTTTTTTTTTGATAGGGGATGAACGATGTATTGTGGAACGCCTCCCGAACTGGCTTAGTTGAATACAGCGGTCAGTTGTTATGCCACATTTCCGGAAGGTTTCGTTCGGGCAACCCCCAGGGGAGGATTCCGTAATGGATCGCTCACCTCACGCGGATATGTTTCAAAATCTGTGTTGATGGAGCTTAGTTTTTGTTCGGATTTTGAAGATTTTGGGGATTAGACGAAGGAAATGGAAAAGTTGGCTATACAAAGTGGAATGTAACAGGAAAAGAGAGAGATAGAGAGGGAAGGAGAGATGGATAGGGAGGGAGAGATGGAGAGGAAGGAAGAGAGATGGAGAGGGAGGGAGAGATGGAGAGAGGGGGAGAGATGGAGAGAGGGGGAGAGATGGAGAGAGGGGGAGAGATGGAGAGGGAGGGAGAGATGGATAGGGAGGGAGAGATGGAGAGAGGGAGAGATGGAGAGGGAGGGAGAGATGGAGAGGGAGGGAGAGATGGAGAGAGGGAGAGATGGAGAGAGGGGGAGAGATGGAGAGGGAGGAGAGATGGAGAGAGGGAGAGAGATGGAGAGAGGGGGAGAGATGGAGAGGGAGGGAGAGAGAGATAGGGAGGGAGAGATGGAGAGAGAGGGAGAGATGGAGAGAGGGAGAGATGGATAGGGAGGGAGAGATGGATAGGGAGGGAGAGATGGAGTATACACATTTCTCGGTGTACATACACAAGAAATATACCTCTCGGTGTATATACAGTTAGAAATATCTCACGGTGTATATACACAACATACATACCTCTCAGTGTATATACATTAGAAGATTCACACCTCAAGGTATATATACTCTTCCAAGAGAATGTTACGTCTTTCCTCTCTTCAAGTGTGATGCAACATTCACTGGTTAACAGTAACAGTCACAACCATAAAGCACGTCACATCACTCTACAAACATCATGACAACCACCAGTACATGTATACACACTGAGGTGAGTATATCTCAGCCTATACACACTTAGTATTAACTGTCTTCCCTATATTAAGGATAAATAACATTAACAATGGCTCTAGAAACACTCCTGTGATCACTATTTACTAAAGCGTCGACATCACCGACAGTTTTACAACCTATACTGGTGTTCCTTGTCTACTTTTTCTGTGATTCAGATTATTGTAAAAAAAAAAAAATGCTTTTTCCTCAATAAATTTGATTCCTTATCAACTTAAAAAATTGCCTCGAGGTTTGCCTATATATTTTTTATATCCTCTTTTGTCTGAGTTTTCTCTTTCCTTTTCCTTTCTTCTTTTTACTTATGAGTATATATATATATATATATATATATATATATATATATATATATATATATATATATTTATATAAAAATATATATAATTATAAATTTATATATTTCAAAACCACCAGGTTATTCTCCCAGTATTAAAATAATATTAGTTTTAATGATTAATTCGGTTCTTTTGTCTTCTCCATGCAATCAGATCTTCCTTCTATACACTTTTAAACTCACATACATGCGAGCATAATAACCCCTCTCTGCTTTCTTCTAGCTTTTTTTGTTTTTTTCCCAACCCTCCTGGGATGGCGTTTTTAGCCATGTGTTTAACACTAAAGGGAAATGGCTAGAAACCCCTTCTCTGCATAAATTATAAATTTAAAAAAGCCCTTTTTTTTTCTTTTTCCACCCTCCTTAAATATATAATAATAATTGTATAATATAATATTATTTTTTAATATATATTAATAATTTTATATATAAATTAATAAATTAAAAAATATATATTTTAAAAATAACGTCCACTCGCCTTCTCCCCACTCTCTCCTCTCTTCCTTCCAACCACCCATCTCGCAACTTTGCTTCAAATCCCTAAACTTCTTTTCCAAGGGGCGATGCTTGATTTTTCCCCTCAGACTATCCCCCGTTGCAACATAATACTTTTTGAAATCAGGACAATAAAGGCCCCAAACTTTTTCCTCCTCCTACCCCACAAAAGGACATCATAAAGATTAGTTTCAGGAACTCTTCAAGAAGGAATCACTGCCGTACAAACGAACCCCAGACTAAAAATCTCAATTTAAATTGACTCAGAATGTAATGCAAATGCAAACAAACTCCACTTGGTAAAACCCCGCAATTAGAACATAAATCAGTATGGGTTAACCCAATGTATAGGTTTAAATATTTAACTGAGAAACAGGAAACGTTCTAGAGAAGGAATGAACATAGAAGTTGATTAAAAACCCTGACCGTGTTTTAAGTAGAACTCAAAGTTTAGACCACCTCCTGGTGGTGCCAAGAGAACAAAGCAAGAAAAGAATAACAATAAAAAGAGAAGTAGCAAAAGAATATTAGAGGAAAAAGAGAACAAACATAGAATTGAAGGAAGGAGATGAGATAGAAGAGAGGTAGAAGGGTTAGAAGAATAAAAGGGCTAAGAGAAGAAAGCCAAAGGGTGGGGGAGGGAAAAGGAAAAGAAGCAAGAGAGGAGAGAGAGAGGAGAGAAAAGAGAGAGAGAGAGAGAGAGAGAAAAGAGAGAGAGAGAGAGTGAGAGAGAGAGAAGAGAGAGGAGAGAGAGAGAGAGAGTGAGAGAGAGAGGAAAAAGGGACAGAGAGAGAGAGAGAGAGAGAGAGGGAGAGGGGAGAGAGGAGAGAGAGAAGAGAGAGAGGAGAGGAGAAGAAGGAGAGGAGAGGTAAGAGAGGAAGAGAGAAGAGAGAGAGAGAGAGATGGTTGGAGTGCATATTCATGGACTTCAAGGAGGCATTTCTTTCTTTACCCTTCAAGAGACTGGGACAAACTCCTGAGGTCTAGGCAGGTCGCAGGAGTAACAATGAACGAACTGCGGTGGATTGAAGAGTGCTAGAATGGGCAAGTATAAAAAGTGGGGTTCCGCAAGGATCAGTAATGGGCCTGGGTACTATTGCTGGTATATGTGTGACTGACGTTCCAGAAGATAGATAGAGACACAACAAATAGGCATGGTTGTCACCGGTGGTGTCAGTGGTTGTCGCCGTTGGTGTCACCACCACCACCAACTACAATGACCAACTCCCGCTCATTTCCCTCTCCCCGCCCCTACCCCTTCTGCCCCCACTTCCCCCTCCTTCCCTCATACTCTCCCCCATGCCCAGGGCAGGGGCACAGGGCACCTTGCTGCCTGGGTATCTCCCGTTCACCATCTGCTGGTCCTGTCACTTCAGATTCTATACTTGTGTTCTTCCGTGCTTCACAGGTGGTATATTTTTTGGAATATATACCGCGTATAACACCCTGCAGTTGGTATTTACCTTGGTATATATGCTGTGTATAAAACTCTCATAGTTAGTATATATGCTTTGTATAACACCTCACAGTTGGTATATATACTATGTAGGACACCTCACAGTTGGTTTATATGTTGTGTATGACAGCTCTCAGTTGGTATATGTGCTGTGTATGACAGATCTCAGTGGTATATACGCTGTGTATGACACCTCTCGGTGTATATGCTGTATATGACATATCAGAGTTGGTATAATCAGTTATACATAATACAAGCAAAAACTCAAAGGTATATACACACAGAAGTGTGTATGCATTTTAGTGTATGTACTTCAAGGATTAGTGCATTCATAATGTTTGTGTACAGGTGTATAGTGAACAGGTGTATAGTGTACTGGTATACAGTGAACAGGTATATAGTGTACAGGTGTACAGTGTAAGTGTAAGTGTATAGTGTAAAGGTGTATAGTGTACTGGTATACAGTACACAGGTATATAGTGTACAGGTGTACAGTGTACAGGTGTACAGTGTACAAGTGTCTAGCGTACAGCAGGTTTTCAAACGTACTTCGAAAAATTGCGATGACAGTGTAGTAGCGCACAAAATGCGTGCTGAAGGAACAACTGGAAAAATGGGCAGATGGATCTTTAACTTTCTAGCCAAGAGAGCACAAAGAGTAATGGTAAACAGAGTTAAGTCAGAGGCTGCCACAGTGAAAAGCTCTGTTCCACAAGGTATGGTACTCGCTCTTATACTTTTTCTTCGCCCCTCGTATCCGACGTAGACGGAGATGTAAGTCATAGAAGCGTGTCTTTCTTTGGAGACGATGCTAGAATTTGCATGTCACGAGAATGTCATGGATTGAGGGCGCTGTGAATGTTTAAGATGACATAAACTAAGTGTTTCAGGGAGCCGCAGAAAATAACATTATACTTAATGGGGAAATAAAATAATAATAATAATAAAAATTATAATAATAATAATAATAAAAAAATAATAATAATAATAAAATAATAATATAATATATAATAATAATAATAAAATAATAAAAATTAATCTTACTGTGCTCCGAGAGGGGATCAGCGGTTTCACAAGCTCTTCTTCATTCTCTGTATATGTTCATTTTTAGTCGTTTCAGTTACTGCCCCTCTCCTTCCCCCTCTCTTTCCTCCCATTCTCCCTCCCTCCCTCCCTCCCTCCTTTCCCCCCCTCCCTCCCTCCCTCTCTCTCTCCTCTCTCTCTCTCTCTCTCTCTCCTTTTCTCTCTCTCTCCCCTCTCTCCCCTTTTCTCTCTCCCTCTCTCTCTCTCTCTCTCTCTCTCTCTCTCTCTCTTTCTCTCCCTCCCTCGCTCCTTTCCCTGCCTCCACGTCTGCATCCCTCCACTCTTCATATTTCCCTCCCTTCCAGTTGTCCTGAGAGATGGCATTTCCTAAGTGAAAGTGACTCCAGCTCTGCTGGTACGAAATCTTTGAAGCTTCCGTAGCTGATGATCCTCTAGCTGGAATGCTTGATAGTATCCTCAGAGCCCTACTGGAGTCTCTCAGTTCAGGCTGACACTACCGAAGTCTCCCATTTCAGGTTTACGAATTTCAACACCTTGTATAAGTGATGAGGCTAATACAGGGGAAGCATTTCTAGCTTTCGTTCCCACTGTGTAACTGTCATGCAGAACTGGGTAGGAGCACATTGACGATGCATCAAATTTTGCTAGAATTAGCAGCTAGATAAAAGAAAATCCTCTCCTCCTCCACTGACTCCCGTACTCTCTCTCTCTCTCCCTGCTCTGATCATTCTACCTCACCTTGTACTCGTTCCCCACCTTGTCCCTTCCCCTCTTCCCCCCCCCCCGCCACTACTCCTGCACCCCCCAAAACCCCTTATAAGGAAAACTTTTTAAAACAGCTCTGCCGCTGCTCCCCTGCGGGGACGCCATCTCTGGCCCCCCTGCTGATAGAATGCTAAGATGGCGGTGCTGCTCTTCTCTCCCTCTCTCTCTCTCTCTCTCTCTTCTCTTCTCTCCTTCCCTCCCTCTGTGGTTGCAAAATAAGTGAATGTTAGTGTTGGTTTAGAAGAGTATGAATGTGATATATGTAGTGAGAGTTGCACATTTGCTCTTAGCATGTACAGTTTTTTTTCGGGAGTCTGGGAAAACTTGCAAAAGCGGGAGGAGGAGTTTGGAGGGGTGTGTAGACGAGAGAGAGAGAGAGAGGTTGAGAGTAAACGGGGAAAAAGAGCACGCCGATGAAAGCAGGGAAAATAATAGTCATTGGAAAACAAAACTGGATTAAAGTTTGAAGTAGAAAGGGAGGATGAGGTTGTATTTAGGAAATTATTGTGGGTATGGAGGTTAAAATTTGGTCCCAAAAAAATTATGTAGGTAGATTGGCCCGCAAAAAAATAAAGGATCTTTACATAGAGAGTGAATGAAATAAGGTTGGAAAAAGAATACAATACTGTGAGAAAATGAAAGTTTTAAAAATAGGGGGGAAAGGAAAGGGGGGGATAAAAAAATTTTACCAGTGAATGCAAAATAAACATTTTATGAAATATAATTCCCAACAGTCTGAGTGTGAGGCGGGTCTTCGTATGTTGCAGCGGGAGGACGAGGGTTGGAGGGCACAAATAAATGATGCGGGAATGTGGGTGGGAAATTAGTGAGGGTGTACTTGGAAAGGTATAATTTAAGAAGTGGAAAAGGGGGTTCTTGGGTGGTTGGTCAGTTAAAATTGACTGGGCAAGAGCTCTGATTTTTTTAGACCTTTTGCAACAATTGGGTTCTTTATTCTGGAAACTTTTGCCACACAGTGGTTTTCAGTCCAAAGCAGAAGGTGGAAGATGAGGAGTTTGAGGTAATCAATCCCTTAGCCTGAAGTCGATGTGTTCAGTCCATCAGTCTTGAAAGAAGGTGCCCTGTAATGGTGTAAGGGACGTCTAAGAAGGGATGGAAGGAGGGTGTGAAGGAAGTTACTACAACTGCACACATACATTGCATGTATAATTGAAGGACCTGTGGTTTAAATGATATAAGATATATATATATTATAAATATATATATTATATATATATATATATATAAATATAAATTTTATATATATAATTAAATATATTTATTAAAATATATATATTATATATATATATATATTTATATATTATAATATATATATATATATAATATGAATATGTATATGTATTATAATATAATATATATTATTATTAGATTATATTATATATATATATATATATATGTATATGTATATATATATATATATATATATATATATATATATATATATATATATACATATGTATATGTATATATATATTATATATATATATATATAATATATATATATATATATATATTATATATATATATATATATATATATATAATATATATATTGATTGGGTCCACCTCTGGTGTAAATTGTGGGACCCATAGCCTCGGAGAGGTGGATAAAAAGGCTTCAAGGAAGAGTATTTGGATTTCTTCCTGAAGCCGTTTAAATATTCCACTTCCCCTACCACCCCATCTTTTCATTTTTTTTACCAACAGGTATATTTTATTACATAATATGGTACAAAAGGTTTAAGAGATACATTGTTGATATAAAGATGGCATATACAGTACATGAGATGTGAGAGATGCATGTCTAGTACATATTGTTACATGTTTGTCACTGATTATAATGCGAAAATCTCATCCAGCTCCTCAGAGCTGGGGCACGTGCCCAGAATACAGCAGGCATCACCCCTCTGAACAGCCGCGCTGAGTCGCTGGAAGAGAAAACTAGCTGCCCTGGGATCTCTAGTTACCCTGTTGAGTCTTTTGCCTAGCTCCTTAAGGAACTTAGATGCACTCTTTTCCCATGAGCCAAGGGTCTCTGAGCCTATGGGAACAAACATATATGGATGGGCAAGTTTTCCATGTTTTCTAGACTTTTGGGACTCCCTGAAGCTGGTGGCTGACATTCCTTCCTCCCTGGTTTATTGGAGATAGGTATCAGCCAAGGTAGATGCACATGTGTAGTCCCACACCACCTGCCTGCCGTCTGTCCAGGCTTGAAGTGTGATACCATCTTGACGCTTCTGGTTGCCATCAGATCTGCATAGTTGGGGTGGCTCCCTTACTGCTGGGCATCCGGCTGTTGTGAGGCTCCTCTTGATAATGTTATTAACCTCCTCATGTCTTGCAATCTTTCCCTCGGATTTACGGCACACAAGACCATGGTACCCGAATCGGTCTGCTGCTTCACTGCCACAAATAAATGTGTGTCCGGCGAGAACAGGGGCGGCAAGTCGATGGGCAACACCAATGCGGATGGTCTGTGGGTCGAGACGTGTGCCAAGGCTGGAGTTGGGAACAGCCAACAGAAAGTCCCCTGTATGAAGAGCTCTCACTGCCAGGAGGCGGGCTCTATCCTTCCCTGACACACTCTGAAACATTGTTGAGGCTATTTTCTCCACTATCGGGCCATCCCAGTGCGACTGTTTGTAGTTGTTGGGGGAAGCAGGTCTGGTTTCAGAGCCCGTTAGATTATCCCAGATCATGGCTCCGTCAATGAACTTTTGGTCCTGGACTCCAATCTTGTCCCTAAGATGTTCAGGGAGAATTGCTGCTACAAGCCCTCTGGATGCAATGCATGAGGACAGAAAAGCAATTACTGCAATTTGTGATGACTTGCGGACAACAATGCCTCCTAGTCTGACTGGAAGTGTAGCTTGGTTCCACTGCCCGTCTTCTAGAGTAAGGTTAAGTACTTTCGTAAAATCTGCCTCAGGATACTGTCATATTCGTGCAGTATAGGGTTATCATATGAAGGTGCACATCTTAGGAAATATGTCAACCTGGGTAGACCCAAGCACTTTGTGAGAAGGTACAAGGCATCGTGGGTATCAAGATTGCCTATTCGTTGTTACATTCTCTCAGTTCTTCCAATTTCTTCCTGAGAATTGTGTCAATGGCATCGCTTCCCAGAGGTGCTCCAAGCAAGACGCTATTTATAGGGGCAATGACTGGTGCTCCTGGTAGTTTGGATCTCACTGCATTTATCACTTGTTGACTGACTAAGATGATTTCACATTTGGATGGATTCAGGATGAGACCCTTTTTCCTGTCCCCGTGTCATCACTTGTGTAGGATCACCTAAGAGGGACTCCTTTGTACCTGCTATTGTACCATCATCCAGGAACCAGATGTTTAGCTCACTTGTGAGTCTGACTGTGATTTCTCTAACTGCTATACAGAAGAGAAATGGTGCGAGAAGATCCCCTTGCTGGACACCCTCTGATGATGTGATTTCATGCTCTCCAAACAGGAGTATTGATTCCTTGCTATATCCAGCTGAAACAAAGGGTAAGAGACCAGGGAAAAGTTCTTGTACCGTTGCTAATACCACATCTCTGAGGTCTGTTGGAGTGGGTTCAGGTGTCTGAGGTGGATCTAGATCATCACTTTCCACAGGACATCCTGAACCAGGGCAACTACCGTGTTTACGGAGGAAACCATTAGAGTTGAGACAACGAAGCTGTAAGCATGACCGACACTTGCCTCTCCTAGTAGTGCCAGCCGTGCCATTTCCCTGGCTGATCGCTTCCTCCTGGTTGGCATCCATCTGCCTAGACTAGACTGTAGGAGTGGAGTATGACACACACACACACACACACACCCACATATTATATTTTATATATATATTTTAAAATATATATATATATATATATAAATATATATAAATATATATAATATTATATATATATTATATATATATATATTTATATATTTTTATATATATATATATTATATATATATTATATATATATATAATATTATAATATATATATATATAGTAAGAGGCGACAAAAAGCAGGAGCAAGGGGCTAGTAACCCCTTCTCCTGTTTATATTACTAAATGTAAAAGGAGAAACTTTCGTTTTTCCTTTTGGGCCACTCCGCCTCGGTGGGATACGGCCGGTGTGTTGAAAAAAAGATATATATATATATATATATATAATATATATTTTTATATATTATATTATATATATATATATGTATATATATATATTATATATACATATAAATTTTTTATATATTATGTGTTGTGTGTGTGGTGTGTTGGGGTGTGTGTGTGTGTTGTGTGTGTGTGTGTGTGTGTGTTGTGTGTGTGTGTGTGGTGTGGGTGGTGGTATATATATATATATATTAAAATATATATATATATATATATATATATATATATATATATATATATTATATATTATATATATATATATATATATTATATATAATTAAAATTATATATATATATAATATATATGAGTGTTTGTGTGCGTTTAATAAAATCAGTTCGGTTTTTCTGTGTATAAAGAAGTGTTCCATACACAAATTTGTTACACAGTTTGACTCATTAAGAAACCATTGAAAAGTTGGGCCACTTTTTCTTGGACTTACGTTCTGACACGTGTGAAGATATTTTTTTTTTTTGTATGTGGGCTGCCACTACCCCACACCAGTACCCATTCTCCCCTACCTACAATCCATCCCTACCTTTCCATACCCCTACCACAACTGTCCACTACCCCATCTCACTCCTTCCCCCCCCTCCCTCCTTCCACATTCCTCACCCATCATGAGATAATGAAAAAAAATCCTGCGGGCAGGTGGTGTGTTGGCTCCCTATCCCTCCTCACGGCTCCTCCAATTTATCCCAAGTGATACCTGTTCATCTGTTAGCCTCCCCTCCATTAATGGCGTGCTCCTTCTCTGCCTCCCATTGCCACCCTCAGACCCATTTATGGAGTCGTCCCACCTGCCCGTTCCACTCCTATCTCCCCCTATTCATCCCTCTCATCCCTCCCTCCTATCCCTCAATCAAAGCATCTGCTTTAAGTGCGACGTCCGGTCTTAAAAAAAAAACTAGAAAAAAAAAATATACTGTAAGATAGACGGCCATCTGCTGTAGGGAATAATTATCATGTTTTGTTCGCGTAATGACAAACTGGGGGTCACGGGCGGTCCTGACCGGGGCACCAGCGGCTCAGGTGTTCAGACCGGTGTCGGAATAGTTGGGACCAGTGTCGGAATGGTTGGGACCGGTGTCGGAATGATTCGGGTCGGTGTCGGAAGGGCTGGTTCGCCAAGACGAGACTAGAAGGGTAAACTCGCATAGCTTTCTTCTTTGTTTGGAGAGCTGGAGATACTGCTCAGTGTGTATCAAGTTCTGAGGAGATGATAGGGGTTACTTTTAGCTGGTCTAAGAGGAAAATAGCTCCAAAAATCTCTCTTCAAATAAAACAATAGGAAACTAGACTGAGACATTTGGCAGACACATTCCTCATGTTTTCTTTTTGGTAGTTACCTGTGATAAACTAAGCAAAAGAAAACCAGTAACTTTAAAACGATCAACGCAAAATAATAGAAGACAAACGTCTAATCAAATCTGGATGCAAAGGGAAGGACACTATGGAAATCTCGACATTACAATTGAAATCTGGCGGGAGTAGCTCCAGTGACAACCGGGGGACGAGTCATTCTGATTTACTCAAAAACATTTCCTCGATCTGACGATACAAATACAAGTTAATTTCAACATGGTACAATGTTTATACAGGAATGGATGATATTGGGGCGCATGTTGAAAGCCCCGAGTTATGCGGAGCACATCTGACTATCTTGTTCTCACCACATATGAGAAACATTATATGTGTGTGTGTGTGTGTGTGTGTACTCACCTACTCGCCTAGTTGAGGTTGCAGGGGTCGAGTCCAAGCTCCTGGCCCCGCCGTGTATGTGGTGTGTGTGTGTGTGTGTGTGTGTGTGTGTGTGTGTGTGTGTGTGTGTGTACACCTCAAAGAAAAAGAGCGAAGTACTTTGAAAATCAACCACAAATGAGAAAGAGCGGAGTTCTAAAACATGAGGGCTAAAATGTGGGACGAAACTCAGTGGGTCGGGCAGGTGGTGGGGGTGGCTGGCTGCAGGTGGTGGGGGGTGGCAGGTAGCAGGTGGTGGGCCGCAGTGATCCAGGTCTTCAGGTGGTCCACGCCACCATAACGGCTTGGCATGGGCGAGCTGGGGTTTGCCTGGGGTGGATAGAGATGCTGGGAGGTGCTAGGAGGGGCTGAGCGGGATGAGAAAGGGGGGATGGGTAGTGAAGAAGGTGAGAGACAGAGAGAATTAGGGTGAGGCAGAGGTAGGAAGAGACACACACACGTGAGCAGACAATAATATGGAATAGGAGAGGATAGGTTAGGTTAGGTTATGTTGTGTAAGCTCTGGCTAGTTTAGATTAGTATGAAGGGGTAAAAAAAAGTACTTATTATTAGTACATGAATGCAATTATTAAAGTGAATGCGTGTCCTTTTGACTTTTGTGACTTTACGCTTGTAGGAGGTTGCATGTCAGCGCCACCAGTGATCCAGCTCCCTAACCCAGTCGCATGGTGACGTGGAGGCATTTCTCTCTTTTCTTTCCGATTTTCTATTACGTGTTGACCTTGCCCTGGGTCAGCCCTCTCTGCATGCCTGAACACGTCAGCCGCTCTGTCCTTATTGGATGCTTTTTATGTAAGCCGTATTTTTTTTTAATTTTTGTTCGCTGTTTATATACTGTTTCCAGGAATGATTTCAGTCGTATTTGTTTTAAAGTCATCTGTTGTGACACCCTTGTCTTTAGACCCTCTAACCTTTACGTATTTCGAGTGTCTTTCTGGTAATTTGTCTATTCCTTTCCCCCTAGCCCACACGTTGACTTAACAACTGATGCTGCTAAGTCATCTGATCTGGAGTACCATCAACATCGGTGATGCTTAATGGGAATAAGATCCAACTGCTTAGATATGGAAAGAGTGAAGAACTTAAAAGGAACACTGTGTGAGAAACCCAGGTGGGTCATCAAGTAGAACAAAAGGAACATGTGAAGGATCTGGGAGTAATAATGTCTCCTGACTTTATTACTCCCATAAGGCAAAGGCAAATGTCATGACAGCCAGGAAGATGATGGGTGGAAAATAAGAGCTTTCAAGACAAAGAAAATAGCGCCAATGGTGACATTATTAAAACTGCTTGTGCTCTATTGTATAGAGTATTGTTTAGTGTTGACGGCTCCGTTCAGGCCAATAGAGATATCAGAGCTCGAGCAGATACAGAGGTCATTTATGTTTCACATAAAGACAATAACACATTTAAATAACTGGGAGCGCCTCAAAATTCTAAATATATACTTACTGGAACGAAGGAGAGAGATACATGATATATATACGTGGATATTATGTGAGGGCCTAGTCCCGAATCTACACACTACTGTAACAACATACTGGGGTAAGAGAAATGGGGAAAAATGTGGAATAAACCCAGTAAAACGCATAAGCGCCGTTGGCATAATAAAAGAACACTGTATCAACATCCATGGTCCCAGAATTTTTAACATCTTACCAGAAGAAATCGGAAACACTGTAGGAATAGGTGCAGATGTCTTCCAGAGAAAACTTGACAAGTACCTCCTCTAAGTGCCAGATCAACCAGGCTGTGATGGATATGTGGGCCAGCGAGCCGCCAGCAGAAACAGCCTAGCTGACCAGACGAGTCTAGCCCAAGGCCAAGTATATCAAAGGTAAAGGTGACCCCATATATCAGCTTCATTATCGGTACTGCCACCCCATCAACACTCTTGGGTGAGCCAGAGTCCGTCATCAACACTCTTGGGTGAGCCTGAGTCCGTCATCAACACTCTCGGGTGAGCCAGAGTCCCATCATCAACACTCTTAGGTGAGCCAGAGTCCCGTCAGCAACACTCTGGGGTGAGCCCGAGTCCCGTCATCAACACTCTTGGGTGAACCAGAGTCCGTCATCAACACTCTTGGGTGAGCCAGAGTCCGTCATCAACACTCTGGGGTGAGCCAGAGTCCGTCATCAACACTCTTGGGTGAGCCAGAGTCCGTCATCAACACTCTTGGGTGAGCCAGAGTCCGTCATCAACACTCTCGGTGAGCCAGAGTCCGTCATCAACACTCTGGGTGAGCCAGAGTCCGTCACCAACACTCTTGGGTGAGCCAGAGTCCGTCATCAACACTCTTGGGTGAGCCGGAGTCCGTCATCAACACTCTTGGGTGAGCCAGAGTCCCGTCACCAACACTCTTGGGTGAGCCAGAGTTCGTCATCAACACTCTTGGGTGAGCCAGAGTCCCGTCACCAACACTCTTGGGTGAGCCAGAGTTCGTCATCAACACTCTCGGGTGAGCCAGAGTTCGTCATCAACACTCTCGGGTGAGCCAGAGTCCGTCATCAACACTCTCGGGTGAGCCAGAGTCCGTCATCAACACTCTTGGGTGAGCCAGAGTCCGTCATCAACACTCTGGGGTGAGCCAGAGTCCGCCATCAACACTCTGGGGTGAGCCAGAGTTCCGTCATCAACACTCTCGGGTGAGCCAGAGTCCGTCATCAACACTCTCGGGTGAGCCAGAGTCCGTCAACACTCTCGGGTGACCCAGAGTCCGTCATCAACACTCTCGGGTGAGCCAGAGTCCCGTCATCAACACTCTGGGGTGAGCCAGAGTCCCGTCATCAACACTCTGGGTTGAGCCAGAGTCCCGTCATCAACACTCTGGGGTGAATCAGAGTCCCGTCATCAACACTCTGGGGTGAGCCAGAGTTCCGTCATCAACACTCTCGGGTGAGCCAGAGTCCCGTCATCAACACTCTGGGGTGAGCCAGAGTCCCGTCACCAACACTCTTGGGTAAGCCAGAGTTCGTCATCAACACTTTCGGGTGAGCCAGAGTCCGTCATCAACACTCTCGGGTGAGCCAGAGTCCGCCATCAACACTCTGGGGTGAGCCAGAGTTCCGTCATCAACACTCTCGGGTGAGCCAGAGTCCGTCATCAACACTCTCGGGTGAGCCAGAGTCCCGTCATCAACACTCTGGGGTGAGTCAGAGTCCCGTCATCAACACTCTGGGGTGAGCCAGAGTTCCGTCATCAACACTCTCGGGTGAGCCAGAGTCCCGTCATCAACACTCTGGGGTAAGCCAGAGTCCCTTCATCAACACTCTGGGGTGAGCCAGAGTCCCGTCATCAACACTCTGGGGTGAGCCAGAGTCCCGTCATCAACACTCTGGGGTGAGCCAGAGTCCCGTCATCAACACTCTGGGGTGAGCCAGAGTCCCGTCATCAACACTCTGGGGTGAGCCAGAGTCCCGTCATCAAACACTCTGGGGTGAGCCAGAGTCCCGTCATCAACACTCTGGGGTGAGCCAGAGTCCCGTCATCAACACTCTGGGGTGAGCCAGAGTCCTGTCATCAACACTCTGGGGTGAGCCAGAGTCCCGTCATCAACACTCTGGGGTGAGCCAGAGTCTCAACTTACTAGAAACTAGAGACTCACTGCAGCTTCACCTGGACTCGGTAATGGACTCTCACACCATCTTCACCTGGACTCGGTGATTCACACCAGCTTCACCTGGAGACTTTATCTTGAGAGGGCCGGGACCATCTTACAGTGTGGAGCTGGTGTTGCCATCTTGAAGGAGCTCCCTGGAAAGTAATTACCCTCATTACTTCTCTCTTCTGCCATTTCTTGAAATGTTGAAGATACTCGAGGGAGGCTCCATAATGCTGATGAGAA
>NC_069404.1:64103603-64106103 GCF_026875155.1 Cherax quadricarinatus
AGTGTGACATTGTAAATGGTCCAAGTTGGACTGAAACATCGTCGTAAGCTCCTCTCTTTTATGTTCGGGTTATTTGTGTACGCCGTACCTAGCGCGTGGACGGTAGCGCAAGAACATATGGATACACAAGAGACAGGAACCCGTCTGAATTTGTATCTACAATCTGCCTAATCTGCCACAAGCAAGTTTAGGAATATTTGCTTAATATGTCTTAATTTGTCTGAAATCTTATTTACAGTTTTAGATACCTTGACATATCACGTAAGTTGTTATAGTGATTGTTTCTAGGAAGACCTTCCTTCTAACCCATCTGATGCACCACCCCGTCTCTACCCAGAATCTCTCCCCATTGATTGGTAGGTAACCCACCTGAGGTGCAGCAGGAGAGATAGGCTACGTGGTCCCTGATGCTCGTCACTTTAAGTAAAGGCACTTCAGTAATACCAGAGCCACACACACACACGCAATAAAACAACAATGGCAAATGGAATACTGTTTTAATTAACACATCATTAATCTTCTTTTGATTTAAGTATTTCCTAATAATTGTGAGACAAGGCTAATGTCTCTAACATAACATATTTTCTCCTTTTTTAAAAATATCTAAGAGTTTGGAAAATCCATCTTAGATTATTTCTATCCCAGCCCTCAAATTCTTATATTAAGTCATACAAAGCTTCATTTCACAAATAGTTACAATCTTCACCTCATGTCCACATCACACACATGTATCAATAGTTTCACTATCCACTCTCCTTGTTATTACTAATTCTTCTTCCCTCTCTTATCGTTCATACTCCTTGCTTAAGCTCCCGAGGCAATTTCAGAACTTCCAGGAATTCTTCTCAAGCGCTCAAACAGCCTCCTACCACCTCTTGTTACAGACAACAGGGGCTCAAAATCAAGCACCTCACACACTAGTAAGAATATACTCACTCAGACCTTTCTGGGTCTTCCTTTGTGACTCCAAACACACTTCAGGTAACAAAATCCGTCCCACTCGTAAACAACCTCACACCTTCGCTTAACGGTCCCAATATATACATTTACTCCTTGACGCAAGATTACGTTGCATCATTTCACAAATATTATTAACACACCTGATCAAGAAATATTTCAAACACTGCACTATACCTCTAATCACATTACGATAAACGACGTAACAACAAAATCAAGATACTTCAAATTTAGGTACAAATGTGAGGAACCATAGTTAAATCGGAGTTAAATCGGAGGCTGCCATAGTGAAGAGCTCTCTTCCACAAGGCACAGTACTCGCCCCCATCTTATTCCTCATCCTCATATCAGACATAGACAGAGATATACATCGCAGCAACGAATCATCCTTTGCGGATGATACTAGGATCTACATGAGGCTGTCATCTGCTGAGGACGCGGTTAACCTCCAAGAAGATATAAACAAAGTTTTCCAGTGGGCAACGGTAAACAATATGATGTTCAATGATGACAAATTCCAGCTACTCCGTTATGAAAAACTGGAGGAGATAACTAGAACAGAGTATACTACAGACTCTGGCCATACAATAGAACGGAAAAATAATGGAAGGGACCTGGAAGTAGTAATGTCTGAGGATCTCATTTACAAGGATCACAACAGTGCCACGATCGCACGTGCAAAGAAAATGATAGGATGGATAATGAGAACGTTTAAAACGAGAGATGCCAAGCCAGTGATGATCCTTTTCAAATCACTTGTTCTCTCTAGGCTGGAATACTGCTGTACATTAACATCTCCATTCAAAGCAGGTGAAATCGCAGATCTAGAGAGTGTACAGAGATCCTTTACTGCACGTATAAGTTCTGTCAAGCACCTTAACTACTGGGAACGCCTGGAAGCACTTGACTTGTACTCGTTGGAAAGCAGGAGAGAGAGATATATCATAATCTACACTTGGAAAATCCTGGAAGGAATGGTCCCGAATCTGCACACACAAATCACTCCCTAAGAAAGTAAAAGACTGGGCAGGCGATGCAAAATGCCCCCAATTGAAAGTAGGGGCGCCATTGGTACACTAAGGGAGGACACCATAAGTGTCCGGGGTCCAAGACTGTTCAACAGCCTCCCATCAAGCATTAGGGCTGCCTTCAAGAGAGAGCTGGACAGATACCTAAAGCCAGTGCCGGATCAGCCGGGCTGTGGATCGTACGTTGGACTGCGTGCGGCCAGCAGTAACGGCCTAGTTGATCAGGCCCTGATCCATCGGGAGGCCTGGTCATGGACCGGGACGCGGGGGCGTTGATCCCCGGAATAACCTCCAGGTAACCTCCAGGAGAAGTAAATAATGGAAAAACTACTGAATTTTCTCCTTGAGGCTGTTTGAGTGTTCCAGTTCTCCCAGCACTACATCTTATGTACATGAATTTGCAATACAATCACGAAGAGGTGATCTTAATAGTGCAGAACAAGCCATGTGGGGAAGGAAATCTTTACTTCTAGATCTTTCGCACTCTCGTGAGTCGTCAGAAGCTGTGCAATGTC
>NC_069404.1:64116103-64146103 GCF_026875155.1 Cherax quadricarinatus
ACTTTTCCTTACTAATTTCAGCAATCCAAATTGAACCTTGTTTAAAAACAGATGGATTTTCACACATGACAGCAAAGAAATGAGTGGATAATGAAGTCCGAAAAGACTCACGTTTAGTGACCCGTTAATCAACTGAGGTCGACAATCTAAATTTTTTTTTTTATATAACCGAGACTCAAAATTTATATTACCCCAAACCCCCACAAAACTTTGAAAAAAAATAAATAACTTGCCCATGCTTCTGCCAAAAAGCCCGACTCGGTTCATCAAGAACTCAAGAAACCCCTTTTCACGTCCCCTTAAATATTCTAGGGAGAGGGAGCATGGACACATGGGTCTCCCAACTTTTTTAAAAAGCAACAGACATAGCTCCACTCCACAAAGGTGGCAGTAACGCATTTACAAAGTATTACAGACCGACAGCACTAACGTCCCACATCATAAAAATCTTTGAAAGGGTGTAAAAAGCAAGATCCCACCCACTGATACCTATCAGTTGCAAACCCAGGGCAGTTGGTCACCAATTCGCCCTCCCCTAATGCTGAAATGAAAAAAGGGAAAATTTGGGTAAAGGGATCTTAACTTCCTAACAAGCAAAAACAAAGAATAATAGTAAAGAGAATAAAGTCAGAGGCGGCTACAGTGAAAAGCTATGTTCCAGAAGGCACAGTACTCGCTCCCATCCTGTTCCTCATTCTCATATCTGATAGACATGTAAGAGACAGCACCGTGTTCTCCTTTGCGGATAAACCCCAAATTTTGCATACATGTCATCCATCGAAGACACGGAAGTCTCAACGACTCAACCAAATCTTTAAAGCGGGCCGCAAAAAAACAATATGAAGTTCAATGAAGATAAATTTCAATTACTGCGCTATGGAAAACTCGAGGAAATTAAAAACGTAACGGAGTACAAAACAAATTCCATCCACACAACAGACGAAAAACAAATAAAAGGACCGGGGAGTGATAATGAAAGAAAATCTCACTTCAAAGATCACACCAATTTTCACCACATAGCCAAAAATGATAGGATGGAAAAGAAAACTGGGGATACCACCTATGACGATTCTTTTCAAATCATTGTTTCCCCCCAAGTGGAATATTGCTGACACAAATGGCCCATTTAAGGCGGGCGATACGCAAACCGGGAAAATATACAGAAATTTTCACTGCACGTAAAAGGGCGATAAAGAACCAAATTACTGGGAACGTTAAAGTTCTTATTTGTACCCCGGAATGCAGGTGAAAAAGATACATGATAATATACATTTGGGAAAAATTCCCTAGAAGGTTTAGTCCCAAATTTGTATCTAAAATCCTCCCTTAAAGCAAAAAACTTGGAAGGAATGAAACATCACCTCAATGAAAAACAGGGACACCACATAGATAAGAACAACCACAAAGTTCAGGGCCCAAGACTTTTTAAACTCCCTTCCAACAACAAAAAGGGGGATTCCCAAATAATCCCGGCGCTTCAAGGGGGGCGGAAAGGGCCCAAGTCAGTACCGACCAGGGCGTATTCGCGGGGACCATGCGGCGAGCAGTAAAGCCTGGTTGATCGGGCCTGATCCACCCGGGGTTGGTACGCCCGGGGCCGTGATTTTCCCCCTACCCCCCCCTCCGGGTATAAAGAAAATCCACCATTTTTTTCATAAAAATGCCTGTGAAAAGGGGGGTAAAAATTAAGCTTGATTTTAAAAAGGGAAAACTTATTAATTTCTGGGGGTTGGCGGGGTGCTGGTGTACCACAAAGACGTCAGGGCACAAGTTCCGTCCCGTGAGTACAGGTACGCGACCTCACCACCCTCCCCAGACTAAAACACTCAAGACTAGTAAAAACACTGATGGCTCCCCGTTAGCCCTTGGCTCTCCTTATATTGACTCCCCGTGGGTCTGACTCTCCTGGAGTATTGACTTCCTGTGATCTTGATTTCCCCCTGGAGTATTGACTCCCCGTGGGTTTTTACTCTCCTTAAATATTGACTCTCCTTGAGCTTGCCCTTTCCCCGTGAGTTGACTCCCCGCGGTCTTGCTCCCTGTGAATTTGGGATTTCTCCTGTGATCTTGATTTCCCCTTGGATATTGACCCCTTTTGGGTCTGACTCTCCTGTGATCTTGACTCCCCCTGGGAGTATTGACTCCCTGTGAGTCTTACTCTCCTGTGACCCTTGACTCTCCTGTGGGCTTGATTTTTCCTGTGAGTCTCGACCCCCCTTGGGTCTTGACTTCCGTGAGTCTTGACTCCCTGTGGTTTTGACTTTCCTGGGGGTTTTGACTCTCCTGTGGTTTTTGACTCTCCTGTGAGTCTTGATTCCTGTGAGTTTTGACTTTCCTTGGGTCTTGATTTTCCCCTGTAGTCTTGACTCTCCTGGGGTTTTTTGACTCCCTTTGGAGCCGCCATGACCGCTGTGATCTTGATTCCTGCGGTCTTGTTCTCCTGTGAGTTTTACTTTCCTGTGGCTGACTCTCCTTGATTTTTGATCTTTTTGTATTGACTCTCCTGGATATTACCTCCTGTGAGTCTTACTTCCTGTAGTCTGACCTAGGAGTTTGACTTCCTGTGAGTAGACTCTCTGTAGTTTGACTCTCCTGTGAGTCTTACTCTCCTGGGGGTCTGATTTTCCTGTGAGTCTTGACTCTCGTGCGAGTTTGATTCTCCTGTGAATCTTGACTTTCTGGGGGTCTTGACCTCCTGTAGTCTTGACTCCCTGGAGTTTAACTCTTTTGTAGTTTTGACTCTCCTGTAGTATTGACTCTCGGGATCTTGACTCCGGTGAGTCTGAATCCCCTGTGGGTTTTTGATTCCCCCTGTGAGTTTGCGTCCTGGGGGTCTTGACCTCCTGCGAGTCTTGACCTCCTGGGGTCTTGACCTCCTGTGATCTTGATCTCCTGTAGTTTTGACTCTCCTGTGAGTTTTGATTTCCCCCTTTTGGTCTTTCTCTTCTGTTAGTCTTGCCCCGGAGTCTTGATTTCCCCGTGAGTCTTGACCCCCTGTGATTTGACTCTCCTGTACCCCATGACTTTCTGTGAACTACTCTCCGGGATCTTGACCCCCTCCCGTGATTTTGACTTTCCTGGGGTCTTGACTTCCTGGAGTCTGACTCTCCTGTGATCTTGACTCTCCTGTTAGTTTTGACTCTCCGTGAGTCTTATTCTCCAGGGGTCTTGACTCCCCTGTAGCCTCATGACTCTTCGTGATCTTGACTCCCCTTGGGCTTGACTCCCTTGAGTCTTGCCTCCTGTGAGTCTTACTCTCCTTGAGTATTGACTCTCCTGGGGTATTGATCTCCTTGAGTTTTTGACTCTCCTGTGATCTTGACTCTCCTTGAGTTTTGACTCCCTGTGAGTTTTTGACCCCTGTAGCTTTGACTCTTCTGTGAGCTTGACTCCCTGTAGTTTTGATCCCTGTGAGTTTTACTCTCCTGTGAGTCTTGCTTCCGTATTTGATCCCCCTTGATATTGACTCTCCTGTGAGTCTGACTCCCTTTGAGTTTTGATTTTCCTGTTGGCCCCTTTACTCTTTTGAGCTTGATTTCCCCTTGAACTTGACTCTCCTTATCTTGACTCCCCTATGATATTGACTCTCCGTGGGGTTTGACTCTCCTGTGATCTTGCCTCCTTGATCTTGGGACTCTCATGTGGTATTGACTCTCCTTGATCTTGACTCTCCGTGAGTTTTACTCCCTGTGAGTCTGCTCCCTGTGAGTTTTGACTCCCTTGATTTGACTCTCCTGTAGTTTTGACTCCCTGTGAGTTTTGACTCTCCTGTAGTATGACTCTCCTGGAGTCTTGACTCCCCTTTGGGGGGCTTGTTTTTCCCCTGTGGGTCTTACTCTCCTTGAGTCTTGACTCCCTGTGATCTTACTCCCCGTGAGTCTTGACTCTCCTGTGAGTCTTGACCTCCTGCGAGTCTTGACTCCCCCTGTATCTTGACTTTCCTTGGGTCTTGTTTCCCCTGTGAGTCTTGCTCTCCTGTGAGTTTTGACTCTCCTGTGAGCCGCCAGACCGTCTGTGAGTCTACCCTTTTTTTGGAGTCTTGACTCTCCGTGAGTCTTGACCTCCGTGATCTTGACTCCCTGTATATTGACTCCCCTGTGATTTTGACTCTCCTGGGGTCTTGACTCCCTGTAGCTTGACCTCCGGGATTTGATTTCCCTGTGGGCTTGACTCTTTTGGGAGCCTTGATTCCTGTGGGTCTTGATTTTTCCTTTGGATCTCGACTCTCCTTGGGTCTTGCCTCCGGGATCTTGACTCTCCGTGTGTCTTGACTTTCCTGGGGTCTTGACTCTCCTGGGGTATTGACCTCCTGGAGCTTGACCCCTTGGTTTTTGACTTTCCTTTTGGGGGCTTGATTTTCCTGGAGTCTTGACTCTCCTGTGAGTTTTGACTCTCCTGTGAGCCCCATGACTCGCTTGAGTTTTGACTCCCGCGATTTCTTGATTCTCCTGTATTTGATTTTCCTGGGGTTTTTTGACTCCCGTGAGTCTTGACCCCTGTGAGTTTTACTCTCCTGTGAGTCTTGCCTCCGTGAGTCTTAAAATTTCCTTATTTTGACCTCCTGGGGTCTTGACTCCCCTTGAGTCTTGACTCCCCCCTGTATTTTGACCCTCCTGTGAGTTTTGACTCTCCTGTGATCTTGACCCCTGTGAGTTTTTGATTTCCCCGTGATTTTGACTCTCCTGTATATTGACTCTCCGGGAGTTTGACTCTCCTGCGAGCTTGACTTCCTGCGATTTGACTCTCCTGTGAGTCTTGACTCCCCTGTGAGTCTTGACTCTCCTGTGATTTTGACTTTCCTTTTGGGTTTTTTCTTTTTGTTTGCCCTGACTCCCCTGTATCTTGACTTCCTGTGAGTCTTGACTTCCTGTGAGTTTGATTTCCTTGGACTTGACCTCCTTGAGTTTTGACTCCCCTGTGAGTCTTACTCTCCTGTGATTTGACCCCTGTGAGTATTGCTCCCCTGTGATCTTACTCCCCTGTGAGTCTTGACTCTCCTGTGAGTATTGACTCTTCTGTGAGTCTTGACTCTCCTGTGAGTCTTGATCTCCGGGGGGTCTTGATTTTCCTTGAGTGCGACTCTCCTGGGGTCTTGACTCTCCGTGAGCTTGACTCTCCTGTGTGTCACTTTCCTGTTGTCTTGACTCTCCTTTGGGGTTTGACCTTTTTTAGGGGGATTTCGTAGGGGGATTGGGGTAGAAAACCACTGGCTTTATTAATTAAAATTGCTGTTATGTGGGGGGACCCCGCGCCGTTACCTATCTCCTTGGTTTCACTCTCAAACTGATCCCCCTGGCCCGACCCCCCTATTGGGTCTTTTTAAATGTGTCAGCTCGCAAGACCCGGGCCAAAACGGTTTGGGCGTTGAGTCAACGGACTTACTGGGAACTGGTTATGGTAACGGGTTTCTACACTGGAAATGTGAGCTTACTCCCGGGTTTTTGGGGCTTTCCTGTGGGTTTTGCTTTCCCTTTAGTCTTTACTCTCCCCGGGCTGATTTCCTTAGCTTGACTTTCCTGTGGGTTTGACTCCCGTGAGTTTGCTCTCCTGTGAGTCCCTTTCTCTCTGTGATCTTTACTCTCCTGTGAGGCTTGACTTCTGGAGTTTGATCTCCCGTGGTCCCTTTACTTCCCCGTGAGTCTTGACTCTCCTGTGATCTTGACTCTCCTGTGAGTCTTGACTTTCCTGTTGGGTTTGACTTTCCCGGAGTCTTGATTCCCGTGTTTTGACTCTCCCTTTCCGCCAGACTCGTCTGTGATCTTGCTCTCTTGGATCTTGATCTCCGTGAGTCTTTACTTTTCCCTTTGGGGCTTGACTCTCCTTGAGTCTTACTCCTGGGGAGCTTAACTCTTTTGTGTGTCTTGACTTTCCTGTGGATTGACTTCCCCGTGATCTTGACTCTCCGTGAGTTTGAATCCCTTGGGCTTTACTCTCCTGTGAGTTTGACTGTCCTGCGAGTTTGACTCTTGCGACTTTACCTCCCGTAGTCTTTACTCCCTTAGTCTTGACCCTTCCGGGGAGTCTTGATCCCTGTGATTTTGACTTTCCTGTTGGGCTTTACTCTTCTGTTAGTCTTACTCCCTGTAGCTTTTACTCCTGTGAGTCTTTACTGTCCTGTAGTCTTGATCCCTGTGAGCCCCATGACTCTTCTTGGGAAACTTTTCTCCCTTGGTCTTGACTCTCCGTATTTTGACTTTCCGTGGATTTGACTCTTCTGTGGTCTGACTCTCCTGGGGGTCTTGATCTCCTGTTTTCTTGATCCCTGGGAGCTTTATTTTTCCAGGAGTCTTGACTCTCCTTAACCTGCATGAATTTTTTGAGTCTTTACTCCCTGTAGTTTTTACTTTTTCCTTTGGTCTGACTCTCCCGTGAGTCTTACCTCCCCGTGAGTCTTGATCTCCGTGAGCCCCCGACTCTCCTTTGGGGGTCTTGATCTCCTGTATCTTGCTCTCCGTAGTCTTGACTCTCCGGAGTCTTTACCCTTTTGGAGTCTTGACTCTCCTGTGAGTCTTGATCTCCTGTAGTCTTGACTCTCCTGTGAGTCTGACTCTCCCCGGGGTCTTGCTCTCCTTGGGGGTCTTGACTCTCTGGATCTTGACTCTTCTGTGATTTGACTCTCCTGTGAGTCTTGCCTCCTTGATCTTGACTCTCCTGTGATCTTGATCTTTTTTGAGTCTTGACCCCTGTGATTTTTGACTCTCCCTTTATCTTGACTCTCCTGTATCTTGACTCTCCCGTAGTCTTGACTCCCGTGGGTCTTTACTTCCGTGGTTTGCTCCCTGTGAGTCTTGACTTCCCGTGGGCTTGACTTCCTTTAGTCTTGACTCCCTGTGAGTCTTTATCTCCTTGGGCTGACTCTCCCCGTGAGTCTTGACTCTCCTGTAGTTTACTCTCCGTGAGTCTGACTCTCCCCTTTATCTTGACTCTCCCGTGAGTCCCTTTACTCTCTTGTGAGTCTTACTCTCCTGTGAGCTTGACTCTCCGTGACCTTGACTCTCCGTGAGTCTTGACCTCCCGTAGTCTTGACCTCCTGGAGTCTTGACCCCTGTGAGTCTTGATCCCTGTGGTCTTGACTCTCCTGTGTTTTGACCTCCTGTAGTCTGACTCTCCTGTGGTCTTGACTCCCTGTGAGTCTTTACTCTCCTGTGAGTCTTACCTCCTGTAGTCTTGACTTCCTGTGAGTCTTGACTCTCCGTAGCTTTACTCTCCTGTGAGTCTTGACTCCCCCTTGATCTTGACTCTCCTAACTCGTCGAAAGTACTTAAATATTGTGGGGGAAAACTGAGAACTCAAGTCATAATTACAGCTAATAAGCTAAAAGTAAGAAAAATAACATAAAAATAATAATTATTATTAAAAGGGGTTAGGTTTAAAAAAGGAGTTAATTGGCTCTTTTTTTCATTGAAAAAAAAAACAAATTAAATTAAATGAAGGTAATGGAGTATAATGGGGATGTTTTTTTTATGTTCTCCGTAACCATAACCTAGGGGCACTATTGTTATTTCAATTTTTTTTCTTATTATTATTTCTATTAATTTATTTTTATTATTTTTATTATTAATTTTTATTATTAATTATTAATTTTTATTATTTTTATTATTATTATTTTTATTATTATTAAAAATTAATTTTTCTCTTCTTCCCTTTTTTTCTTTTTTTCTTCGTCTTCTTCTTCTTTTTCTTTTTCTTCTTCTTTCCCTTTTTCTTCTTCTTTCTTCTTCTTTTTCTTTTCTTCTTTTCTTCTTTTATTATTTTTATTATTTTTATTATTATTATTATTATTATTTTTATTTTTTATTATTTTTATTATTATTTTTATTATTTATTATTATTATTTTTATTATTATTATTAAATTTTTATTATTTATTATTTTTATTATTATTATTATTATTATTATTATTATTATTAATTTTATTAAAATTTTTATTATTTTTTATTTAATTTTTAATTCTTTTTTCTTCCTTTTCTTCTTTTTTTCTTCGTCTTCTTCTTTTTCTTCTTCTTCTTTTTCCCTTTTTCTTCTTCTTCTTCTTCTTTTTCTTTTCTTCTTCTTTTTCTTTTTCTTTTTCATTTTTTTCTTTTTTTTCTTTTTTTATAATTATTATTATTTTTATTTTTTAATAGGGCGCTTTTTCTTTTCTTCCTTCATTTTTCCCCTTTTCTCCTTTTCCTTTTTTTCTTCTTCCCACGCACTCTGTTCGTTTTTCCCTTTTCTTTTCTCGCTTCCCCCCCCCCCCCTCCCCTTTTTTTGTTCTCCTTCTCTCTCTCCCCTCTCCTTCCCTTTTTTCTTCCCTTTCCCCCATTACGTTGTTCTCCGTCCCCGTACTCCTAAATAAACAATCAGACGCGCATTAAGTTCCTGGGAAAGGGGGAATAAAACAAACATTTCAAGGGGCTGAATGCTGATCGAACAGGAACTTAAAACCCCTTTTTTTATCACGGTGTTCAATCCTTCCCTTTGGCGCCGTCATGTTCTTTATCACCTATTGTTTCTTAAAAGGCTTCCCCCGGGTAAACAGGCAGGGCTTTATCATCGTTTTGGGGTGGGCTGCGGTCGCTGGGAGGAGGGGGTTTTCCGTGAGTTTTTACGCCTCCTCCCGCTGCGAAATGGCTTGGCTTTGCCAGACAGGGATTTATAAGGAGGGTTGTGAGGTTTGACAGCATCATTATCATGGGGCCGGCGGGGGTCCAAAGGGGGCGGGCGGGGCGCGCGGGCGCGCGCGGGGGCGCGCGGCGCGACGGCGGGGTCGCGAAGGGGGGGGGGGTCGTGGGTGGGGGTATTGGTTGGGGGGTCAAGGGTGAGGTAGTCTCGAGGGCGAGGTCATGGTCAAAACCGGAAGTAACACCTAGGTGTGAAAAGGTGACCCTCCAGCTGCTGGTCCTAGACCGGTTACCTCGCTCTGTGGAAGGCCTAAACCGGAAGTCCTCGCTCTGTAGAAGGCCCAAACCGGAAGTTCCTCGCCCAGGAAAAAGCCTAAACCGGAAGTTCCTCCCCCTGTAGAAATTATGACTACTTATATATATATATATATATATATATATATATATATATATAATATATATATATATATATATATATATATAATATATATATATATATATATATATATATATATATATATATATATAGGGATGTGTGATGTCACCGTGGTTGTTTAATATATAATAGATGGGGTTGTAAGAGAAGTAAATGCGAGGGTCTTGGCAAGAGGCGTGGAGTTAAACGATAAAGAATCACACATAAAGTGGGAGTTGTCACAGTTGCTCTTTGCTGATGACACTGTGCTCTTGGGAGATTCTGAAGAGAAGTTGCAGAGATTGGTGGATGAATTTGGTAGGGTGTGCAAAAGAAGAAAATTAAAGGTGAATACAGGAAAGAGTAAGGTTATGAGGATAACAAAAAGATTAGGTGATGAAAAATTGAATATCAGATTGGAGGGAGAGAGTATGGAGGAGGTGAATGTATTCAGATATTTGGGAGTGGACGTGTCAGCGGATGGTCTATGAAAGATGAGGTGAATCATAGAACTGATGAGGGAAAAGGGTGAGTGGTGCACTTAGGAGTCTGTGGAGACAAAGAACTTTGTCCTTGGAGGCAAAGAGGGGAATGTATGAGAGTATAGTTTTACCAACGCTCTTATATGGGTGTGAAGCATGGGTGATGAATGTTGCAGCGAGGAGAAGGCTGGAGGCAGTGGAGATGTCATGTCTGAGGGCAATGTGTGGTGTGAATATAATGCAGAGAATTCGTAGTTTGGAAGTTAGGAGGAGGTGCGGGATTACCAAAACTTTTGTCCAGAGGGCTGAGGAAGGGTTGTTGAGGTGGTTCGGAATGTAAGAGAATGGAGCAAAAACGAGACTTCAAGAGTGTACAGTTTTTGGGGAAAGGGAAGGGCGGGGAGGGGTCGGCCTAGGAAAGGGTTGGAAGAGGGGGTAAAGGGAGGTTTTGGTGGGGGGGGGGGGGCTTGGACTTCCAGCAGGTATGCTTTAGCGTTTTGATGGGAGTGAATGGGACAAAGGGTTTTTAAACTTGATGCTGTTGGAGTGTGACAAAGTAAATTTTATAAAGGGGTTCGGGGAAACCGGGGGCCCGGGACTTGAGTCCTGGGAGGGAAAGTACATTCCCTCATTAAAGGGAGGGGGTTAATGTTGCATTTTAAAAACTTTAGTGTAAAGCACCCTTTGCAAGCATGATGGAGTAAATGAGGGTAAAAGTTTTTCTTTTTCGGGCCCCCCTGCCTTGGGTTTTTTTAAAATATTTTAATAATTTTTTAAAAAAAATTATATATATTATTAATTTATATATATATAATATATTATTATATATATATATATATATATATATTATTATATATATATTATAAAAAATAATTTATTTATTAAAATTATATATATATATTATATATATTTATAATATATATTTTATTAATATATTTTTTTATATTTTAAAAAAAAACACGAATATTTTTGTTATACCAGAACCTCAGACGCTGCTACACTAACAGCAAAAAAAGCAAATGTACACAAAAGAGGAGCACTTAAGTGGCCTGCTCAAAGCCTGCGGGCCCAGCTCAGTAATTCCATTCTCATTGTAGCCCACACATCTACAACTCTATGCCAAACGAACACTTTTTCCACACTTTTTCAAACAGGAATTATAAAACAAAATGTAAAAAATTTCGTAAAAACCTGCGGCCCACCATGACCCTGGGGGAACCTCTCGTGTTAATTCGGTGGTTATGAGTTTGTAGGTTTGTCAAAAAAGTAAAGTCCCAGAAAAATAGGTTAAAAATAAAGAAATCGTTTCCTGTATTTTTTTGTGTCTAATGTATTTAAAAGTTGTAGGAATATTTTGAGGCCTCAGAATTATTTTTGTTAGGGGGATTTTGTTTTACGTGAATGTGTTCGTTTGTATAGTGTTGTTAGTTTTAAGATTGTATTTAGGGTTGTTTTTTAGTGTTGGGTTTTGTATTTAGTGTTGTTCTGTATGTGTTAGGGGATGTATTTAGTTTTTGTTGTTATGTGTTAGATTGTATTTAGGTTGTTATGTATGTGTTGGTTTGATTTAGTTTTGTTACTGTATGTTTTAGATTGATTTAGTGTTGTTATGTATGTGTTAGGATTGTATTTAGGTTGTTTATATGTGTCAAGATTTTTTTTTATTGTTGTTATGTATGTGTTAGGATTGTAATTAGTGTTGTTATATTGTGCTGGGATTTATTTGTGTTTTTATGTGTCAAGACTGATTTTGTGTTGCTTGTATTTTCAGGATTTTGATTTAGTGTTTTATGTGTCAAGACTGTATTTTGTGTTGCTATGTATGTGTCGGATTGTATTTAGTGTTGTTATGTGTTGGGGATTGTATTTAGTGTTGCTTTATGTGTTTTAGTTATAGTTGGAGAGGTGGTGGAGTTTCGGGATAGTTGCAAATTTTTATTTTTAGGTATGTTCTACATTATGTATTATGTATATAAGGTTTCAAATAATATATATTATATTATAATTATTATATATATAATTTATAATATTATATATATTATTTATATTATATATATATTATATATATATATATATATATATATATATTATAAAAATATAAATATATATTTTATAAGAAACGTGTTGAACGGGGCTTTCATTTTATTTAGAATATTGACGTTAACACTTTGTGAATATATGTGTTTGTATGAGATTAAACTCTTCTTACGTCCATCCGTATTTTCCACCATCACTGAAATTAACTGTAGTTTTTTTTTTTTATGTGCTTAAATACCTTACGTTAATTTTTTTCTTCTTCCCGTTGTCCTTACATCATCCTCTTGATCATTTCCCATCTCTCCGTTCTTTCTACCTAGCGCCCATACTCTCTCTCATCGCGTCCCTTTTCTACCTCTTTTCCCCTTCTTACTCTTTTTTACTTCCATCCCCTCCCCCTTTCTCCCAGGGTTTTTCATAAAAAATTTTTGATGGGGACCAAAAAATATTCCCCTCTACCTCCTCTCGACAATAACTGATGTCCCATTAACAAACCAAAGGGGATTTTGTGAAGCCGCGCTGTTGTGTACCCCGCGCGAAGCCCCCTAGAAACAGGGGAACACGATCATTTTCACACCACCACAGAAATACTTACGCCTTTTGAATGATTCATAGGACGATTGAGGGGGAAAGAAGGGATGTGAATAGCAGCCACTACGTGAAACCTTTAGAGGGAAAATATGCTTCAAGGGATTATATTTTTGATTTTTTTCTTCTGGGGGGAAATTTGTTTTGAAACGCCCCTAACACTAGGGGGGGGATAGAGGTATTTTGCAACCCCTTGATGTATTTTCCTTAATACATAGTGCTATATTAACAGGTATCACTACCTTAATGTATAATATTTATATTTACACATTTCCATTATCTAATTTCAGCAATCCAGAATTGAACCCTTGCTTAAACGAGATGGGACTTGCACACATGACAGCAAAGAAATGAGTGAGATAATGAAGTCTCGATATGACTCAGCGTTTAGTGAGCCGTTAATCAGACTGTAGGTCGACAATCTAAATATTTTTTTTTTATATAACCGAGACTCAAAATTTATGATATTATCCCAACACCACAAAACTTTGAAAAAACAATAAATAACATGCCATGCTTCTGGCCCAAAGCCCAACTCGTGTTCATCAAGAACTGCAAGAAACTCCTTCACGGCCTTAAGTTTCATGGGGAGGGGGGCAGGCAATGGGGCTCCCAACTTTTAAAAAAACAGACATACTCCACTCCACAAAGGGGGCAGTAACGCATTTTCAAAGAAAATTTCAGACCCAGCACTAACGTCCCACATTAAAAAACTTTGAAAGGGTGTAGAAGCAAGATCACCCCCCACTAGATACCTACAGTTTCAAACCCAGGGCAGGGGTTTACCCGGGGCGCTCCTGCCAATCGTGAAATGAATAAGGAAAAAGTTGGTAAAGGGGTCTTTAATTCCTAACAAGCAGAAAACAAAAAATAATGTAAAAGAAAAAGTCAGAGGGGGCTACATGAAAAGCTATGTTCCCGAAGGACATACTCGCCCCTCCCGTTCCCATTTTCAATCTGATAGACATTAAGGGAAAAGCACCCTGTTCCCTTTGCGGATGAAACCCGAATTTGCATGACAGTGTCATCCATCGAAGACACTGGAAGTCTCAAGCGGACATCAACCAAATCTTTAAGCGGGCCGCAAAAAAACAATATGAAGTTCAATGAAGATAAATTTCAATTACTGCGCTATGGAAAACTCGAGGAAATTAAAAACGTAACGGAGTACAAAACAAATTCCATCCACACAACAGACGAAAAACTAATATAAAGGACCTGGGAGTGATAATGTAAGAGAATCTCACTTTCAAAGATCACACCAATGTATCTACCACATAGTCTCGTAAAATGATAGGATGGGTAAAGAAAACTAGGGATACCATGCCTATGACGATTCTCTTCAAATCACTTGTTCTCTCCAAGCTGGAATATTGCTGTACACTAATGGCCCATTTTAAGGCAGGCGATACTGCAAACCTGGAGAATATACAGAGAACTTTCACTGCACGTATAAGTGCGATAAAGAACCTAAATTACTGGGAACGGTTGAAGTCTCTTGATTTGTACTCCCTGGAATGCAGGTGAGAAAGATACATGATAATATACACTTGGAAAATTCCTAGAAGGATTAGTCCCAAATTTGTATCTGAAAATCACTCCCTATGAAAGCAAAAAACTTGGAAGGAGATGCAACATCACCTCAATGAAAAACAGGGACACCACGAGTACGATAAGAGACAACACACTAAGTGTCAGGGGCCCAAGACTGTTCAACTGCCTTCCAACATACATAAAGGGGATTACCAATAGATCCCTGGCTGTCTTCAAGGGGGCGCTGGACAGGCACCTGAAGTCAGTACCTGACCAGCTGGACTGTAGTTCATGCGTCGGTACACATGCGGCGAGCAGTAACAGCCTGGTTGATCAGGTCCTGATCCACCACGAGGTTTGGTCACAGACCGGGCCGTGATGTTGACCTCTACACCCCCTCCAGGTATAACCAGATAATCCACCATTTTTTTCATCAAAATGCCTGTGCAAAGGGGGTGAAATACAGCTATGATTTTAGTGAAAAGGGAAAACTTATTAATTTTCTGAGGGTTGGCGGTGGTGCTCGGTGTACCACACAAGACTGTCAGTGGCACAAGTTCCTGTACCGTGAGTACAGGTACGCTGACCTCACCACCCTCTCCCAGGACTACAACACTCAAGACGTAGCTACAACACTGATGGCTCTCCCGTTAGTCTTGGCTCTCCTGTGAGTATTGACTCTCCCGTGGGTCTTGACTCTCCTGTGAGTATTGACTCTCCTGTGAGTCTTGACTCTCCTGTGAGTATTGACTCTCCCGTGGGTCTTGACTCTCCTGTGAATATTGACTCTCCTGTGAGTCTTGACTCTCCTGTGAGTATTGACTCTCCCGTGTCTTGACTCTCCTGTGAATATTGACTCTCCTGTGAGTCTTGACTCTCCTGTGAGTATTGACTCTCCTGTGAGTCTTGACTCTCCTGTGAGTCTTGACTCTCCTGTGAGTATTGACTCTCCTGTGAGTCTTGACTCTCCTGTGAGTCTTGACTCTCCTGTGGGTCTTGACTTTCCTGTGAGTCTCGACTCTCCTGTGGGTCTTGACTCTCCTGTGAGTCTTGACTCTCCTGTGTGTCTTGACTTTCCTGTGGGTCTTGACTCTCCTGTGAGTCTTGACTCTCCTGTGAGTCTTGACTCTCCTGTGAGTCTTGACTTTCCTGTGGGTCTTGACTTTCCTGTGAGTCTTGACTCTCCTGTGAGTTTTGACTCTCCTGTGAGCCGCCATGACTCGTCTGTGAGTCTTGACTCTCCTGCGAGTCTTGATTCTCCTGTGAGTCTTGACTTTCCTGTGGGTCTTGACTCTCCTGTGAGTCTTGACTCTCCTATGAGTATTGACTCTCCTGTGAGTATTGACTCTCCTGTGAGTCTTGACTCTCCTGTGAGTCTTGACTCTCATGTGAGTATTGACTCTCCTGTGAGTATTGACTCTCCTGTGAGTCTTGACTCTCCTGTGAGTCTTGACTCTCCTGTGGGTCTTGACTTTCCTGTGAGTCTTGACTCTCGTGCGAGTCTTGATTCTCCTGTGAATCTTGACTTTCCTGTGGGTCTTGACTCTCCTGTGAGTCTTGACTCTCCTGTGAGTCTTAACTCTTTTGTGAGTCTTGACTCTCCTGTGAGTATTGACTCTCCTGTGAGTCTTGACTCTCGTGTGAGTCTTGAATCTCCTGTGGGTCTTGACTCTCCTGTGAGTCTTGACTGTCCTGCGGGTCTTGACTCTCCTGCGAGTCTTGACTCTCCTGCGAGTCTTGACTCTCCTGTGAGTCTTGACTCTCCTGTGAGTCTTGACTCTCCTGTGAGTTTTGACTTTCCTGTTGGTCTTTACTCTTCTGTTAGTCTTGACTCTCCTGTGAGTCTTGACTCTCCTGTGAGTCTTGACTCTCCTGTGAGTCTTGACTCTCCTGTGAGCCTCCATGACTCTTCTGTGAATCTTGACTCTCCTGTGAGTCTTGACTCTCCCGTGAGTTTTGACTTTCCTGTGGATCTTGACTCTCCTGTGAGTCTTGACTCTCCTGTGAGTCTTGACTCTCCTGTTAGTCTTGACTCTCCTGTGAGTCTTGATTCTCCAGTGAGTCTTGACTCTCCTGTGAGCCTCTATGACTCTTCTGTGAGTCTTGACTCTCCTGTGGGTCTTGACTCTCCTGTGAGTCTTGACTCTCCTGTGAGTCTTGACTCTCCTGTGAGTATTGACTCTCCTGTGAGTATTGACTCTCCTGTGAGTCTTGACTCTCCTGTGAGTCTTGACTCTCCTGTGAGTATTGACTCTCCTGTGAGTCTTGACTCTCCTGTGAGTCTTGACTCTTCTGTGAGTCTTGACTCTCCTGTGAGTTTTGACTCTCCTGTGAGTATTGACTCTCCTGTGAGTCTTGACTCTCCTGTGAGTCTTGACTCTCCTGTGAGTATTGACTCTCCTGTGAGCCCTTGACTCTCCTGTGAGTTTTGACTTTCCTGTTGGTCTTTACTCTTCTGTGAGTCTTGACTCTCCTGTGAATCTTGACTCTCCTGTGAGTCTTGACTCTCCTATGAGTATTGACTCTCCTGTGAGTATTGACTCTCCTGTGAGTCTTGACTCTCCTGTGAGTCTTGACTCTCATGTGAGTATTGACTCTCCTGTGAGTCTTGACTCTCCTGTGAGTCTTGACTCTCCTGTGAGTCTTGACTCTCCTGTGAGTTTTGACTCTCCTGTGAGTATTGACTCTCCTGTGAGTCTTGACTCTCCTGTGAGTCTTGACTCTCCTGTGAGTATTGACTCTCCTGTGAGTCTTGACTCTCCTGTGAGTCTTGACTTTCCTGTGGGTCTTGACTCTCCTGTGAGTCTTGACTCTCCTGTGAGTCTTGACTCTCCTGTGAGTCTTGACTCTCCTGTGAGTCTTGACTCTCCTGCGAGTCTTGACTCTCCTGTTGATCTTGACTTTCCTGTGGGTCTTGACTTTCCTGTGAGTTCTTGACTCTCCTGTGAGTTTTGACTCTCCTGTGAGCCGCCATGACTCGTCTGTGAGTCTTGACCCCTCTTTGCGGAGTCTTGACTCTCCTGTGAGTCTTGACTCTCCTGTGAGTCTTGACTCTCCTGGAGTATTGACTCTCCTGTGAGTATTGACTCTCCTGTGAGTCTTGACTCTCCTGTGAGTCTTGACTCTCCTGTGAGTATTGACTCTCCTGTGAGTCTTGACTCTCTTGTGAGTCTTGACTCTCCTGTGGGTCTTGACTTTCCTGTGAGTCTCGACTCTCCTGTGGGTCTTGACTCTCCTGTGAGTCTTGACTCTCCTGTGTGTCTTGACTTTCCTGTGGGTCTTTGACTCTCCTGTGAGTATTGACTCTCCTGTGAGTCTTGACTCTCCTGTGAGTCTTGACTTTCCTGTGGGTCTTGACTTTCCTGTGAGTCTTGACTCTCCTGTGAGTTTTGACTCTCCTGTGAGCCACCATGACTCGTCTGTGAGTCTTGACTCTCCTGCGAGTCTTGATTCTCCTGTGAGTCTTGACTTTCCTGTGGGTCTTGACTCTCCTGTGAGTCTTGACTCTCCTGTGAGTCTTGACTCTCCTGTGAGTCTTGACTCTCCTGTGAGTCTTGACTTTCCTGTGAGTATTGACTCTCCTGTGAGTCTTGACTCTCCTGTGAGTCTTGACTCTCCTGTGAGTATTGACCCTCCTGTGAGTCTTGACTCTCCTGTGAGTCTTGACTCTCCTGTGAGTCTTGACTCTCCTGTGAGTTTTGACTCTCCTGTGAGTATTGACTCTCCTGTGAGTCTTGACTCTCCTGCGAGTCTTGACTCTCCTGCGAGTCTTGACTCTCCTGTGAGTCTTGACTCTCCTGTGAGTCTTGACTCTCCTGTGAGTTTTGACTTTCCTGTTGGTCTTTACTCTTCTGTTAGTCTTGACTCTCCTGTGAGTCTTGACTCTCCTGTGAGTCTTGACTCTCCTGTGAGTTTTGACTTTCCTGTGGATCTTGACTCTCCTGTGAGTCTTGACTCTCCTGTGAGTCTTGACTCTCCTGTGAGTATTGACTCTCCTGTGAGTATTGACTCTCCTGTGAGTCTTGACTCTCCTGTGAGTCTTGACTCTCCTGTGAGTATTGACTCTTCTGTGAGTCTTGACTCTCCTGTGAGTCTTGACTCTCCTGTGGGTCTTGACTTTCCTGTGAGTGTCGACTCTCCTGTGGGTCTTGACTCTCCTGTGAGTCTTGACTCTCCTGTGTGTCTTGACTTTCCTGTTGGTCTTGACTCTCCTGTGAGTCTTGACTCTCCTGTTATCATGTGGGAGTTCGATACGTGGATTAGGGTAGAAATACTCACGTAGGCTGTTATTACTTATAATTGCTGTTATGTGGAGGGAGCCCGCAGCCGTTACCTATCTCCTTGGTTACACTCGTCAAACTGACTAGCCGGCTGGCCAGTACCCCGTAGTGGGTCTTTTGAAATAGTGTCAGCTCAGCACAGACCGTGACTCAAGACGGTTGGTCGTTGAGTCAACGGACAGGTTACTGGTAACTGGTTACTGGTAACTGGTTACTACTACTGAGACTGTGAGTCTTGACTCTCCTGTGAGTTTTGACTTTCCTGTGGGTTTTGACTTTCCTGTGAGTCTTGACTCTCCTGCGAGTCTTGATTCTCCTGTGAGTCTTGACTTTCCTGTGGGTCTTGACTCTCCTGTGAGTCTTGACTCTCCTGTGAGTCTTGACTCTCCTGTGAGTCTTGACTCTCCTGTGAGTCTTGACTCTCCTGTGAGTATTGACTCTCCTGTGGGTCTTGACTCTCCTGTGAGTCTTGACTCTCCTGTGAGTCTTGACTCTCCTGTGAGTCTTGACTTTCCTGTTGGTCTTGACTTTCCTGTGAGTCTTGACTCTCCTGTGAGTTTTGACTCTCCTGTGAGCCGCCATGACTCGTCTGTGAGTCTTGACTCTCTTGCGAGTCTTGATTCTCCTGTGAGTCTTGACTTTCCTGTGGGTCTTGACTCTCCTGTGAGTCTTGACTCTCCTGTGAGTCTTAACTCTTTTGTGTGTCTTGACTTTCCTGTGAGTATTGACTCTCCTGTGAGTCTTGACTCTCCTGTGAGTCTTGAATCTCCTGTGGGTCTTGACTCTCCTGTGAGTCTTGACTGTCCTGCGAGTCTTGACTCTCCTGCGAGTCTTGACTCTCCTGTGAGTCTTGACTCTCCTGTGAGTCTTGACTCTCCTGTGAGTCTTGACTCTCCTGTGAGTTTTGACTTTCCTGTTGGTCTTTACTCTTCTGTTAGTCTTGACTCTCCTGTGAGTCTTGACTCTCCTGTGAGTCTTGACTGTCCTGTGAGTCTTGACTCTCCTGTGAGCCTCCATGACTCTTCTGTGAATCTTGACTCTCCTGTGAGTCTTGACTCTCCTGTGAGTTTTGACTTTCCTGTGGATCTTGACTCTTCTGTGAGTCTTGACTCTCCTGTGAGTCTTGACTCTCCTGTTAGTCTTGACTCTCCTGTGAGTCTTGATTCTCCAGTGAGTCTTGACTCTCCTGTAAGCCTGCATGACTCTTCTGTGAGTCTTGACTCTCCTGTGAGTTTTGACTTTCCTGTGGATCTTGACTCTCCTGTGAGTCTTGACTCTCCTGTGAGTCTTGACTCTCCTGTGAGTCTCGACTCTCCTGTGAGTCTTGACTCTCCTGTGAGTCTTGACTCTCCTGTGAGTCTTGACTCTCCTGTGAGTCTTGACTCTTCTGTGAGTCTTGACTCTCCTGTGAGTCTTGAGTCTCCTGTGAGTCTTGACTCTCCTGTGAGTCTTGACTCTCCTGTGGGTCTTGACTCTCCTGTGAGTCTTGACTCTCATGTGAGTCTTGACTCTTCTGTGAGTCTTGACTCTCCTGTGAGTCTTGACTCTCCTGTGAGTCTTGACTCTCCTGTGAGTCTTGACTCTTTTGTGAGTCTTGACTCTCCTGTGAGTCTTGACTCTCCTGTGAGTCTTGACTCTCCTGTGAGTCTTGACTCTCCTGTGAGTCTTGACTCTCCTGTGGGTCTTGACTCTCCTGTGAGTCTTGACTCTCCTGTGAGTCTTGACTCTCCTGTGGGTCTTGACTCTCCTGTGAGTCTTGACTCTCCTGTGAGTCTTGACTCTCCTGTGGGTCTTGACTCTCCTGTGAGTCTTGACTCTCCTGTGAGTCTGACTCTCCTGTGAGTCTTGACTCTCCTGTGAGTCTTGACTCTCCTGTGAGTCTTGACTCTCTTGTGAGTCTTGACTCTCCTGTGAGTCTTGACTCTCCTGTGAGTCTTGACTCTCCTGTGAGTCTTGACTCTCCTGTGAGTCTTGACTCTCCTGTGAGTCTTGACTCTCCTGTGAGTCTTGACTCTCCTGTGAGTCTTGACTCTCCTGTGAGTCTTTGACTCTCCTGTGATCTTGACTCTCCTGTGAGTCTTGACTCTCCTGTGAGTCTTGACTCTCCTGTGAGTCTTGACTCTCCTGTGAGTCTTGACTCTCCTGTGAGTCTTGACTCTCCTGTGAGTCTTGACTCTCCTGTGAGTCTTGACTCTCCTGTGAGTCTTGACTCTCCTAACTCGTCTGAAAGTACTTAAATATTGTGGAGGTAAAACTGATGAACTCTAAGTCATAATTACAGCTAATAAGCAGTAATAAGTAAGAATAAATAACGATAAATAATAATAATTATTATTAATAGGCAGTTAGAGTTTAAAAAGGAGTTAATTGGGCTCTTTATTATCAGTTGAACACAAAAACAAATCTAAATTAAATGAAGGTAATGGAGTCAGTAATGGTGGAGTGTTTGTTTATGTTCTCCTGTAACACATGTAACCTATGTGACACTATTGTTATTACTAATTTTATTCTTATTATTATTGCTATTAATTTATTATTATTATTATTATTATTATTATTATTATTATTATTATTATTATTATTATTATTATTATTATTATTATTATTATTATTAATTATTAATTCTTCTTCTTCTTCCTTTTCTTCTTCTTCTTCTTCTTCTTCTTCTTCTTCTTCTTCTTCTTCTTCTTCTTCTTCTTCTTCTTCTTCTTCTTCTTCTTCTTCTTCTTCTTCTTCTTCTTATTATTATTATTATTATTATTATTATTATTATTATTATTATTTTTATTATTATTATTATTATTATTATTATTATTATTATTATTATTATTATTATTATTATTATTATTATTATTATTATTATTATTATTATTTTTATTATTATTATTATTATTATTATTATTAATTATTATTATTATTAATATTATTTTTTATTATTATTAATTATTAATTCTTCTTCTTCCTTTTCTTCTTCTTCTTCTTCGTCTTCTTCTTCTTCTTCTTCTTCTTCTTCTTCTTCTTCTTCTTCTTCTTCTTCTTCTTCTTCTTCTTCTTCTTCTTCTTCTTCTTCTTCTTCTTCTTCTTCTTCTTCTTATTATTATTATTATTATTATTATTATTATCAATAGTGACGCTTTGTCATTTTCTCTCCTTCATTTCCTCATACTCCTTTTCCTTTTTTTCTTCTTCCCACGCACTCTGTTCGTTTCCTTATCTTTTCTCGTCTTCCCCCCCTCTCTCCTCTTTTCTGTTCTCCTTCTCTCTCTCCCTCTCTCTCTCTCTTTTTCTTCCTTCCCTTCCATTACGTTGTTCTCCGTCCTGTGACTCCTACATATAAACAAGTCAGACGCGCATTAAGCTTCTCCTGGAATGGGGCAATAAAACACACATCTTCAGAGGGGCATGAATGCTGATCGAAGCAGGAGACTTAAAACCTTTTTTATAGAGTCACAGGTGTTCAATCCTTCCTTAGGCGCCTGTCATGTGTCTTATCACCTATTGTTGTCTTTATAAAGGCTTCCCGCGGATAAACAGAGCTAGGTGCTTGATCATCGTTGTTGGGATAGGGCGTGCGGTCGCTGGGAGGAGGGTTTAGCCGTGAGTTTCACGCCTCTCTCGCTGCGAAATGGCTTGGACTTAGCCAGACAGGGATTGATATAGGAGGGTTGTGAGGTTTAGAGCAGCATCAGTTATCATGGGACAGTGCGAGAGAGAGAGGGAAATAGACATGCTGAGAGAAAGAGTTTGCCTCCTGCATCGTGTGGTCTTATTTCAGCCAGTGATTATCGATGGGGGTATCAGGTCGAATGTATTTTTGGACACCTTATAGGGTAAGATTTAAAGAATTGTTAGGAGAAAGATGGCCTAGTGAGAGTATACGCAATGAGGAAGGGGAGATCGAAGAGGTATGTGGGTAGATTTAAGAATGCAGTAATAAAGCGTGCAGCAGAAACTTGTGGGTATGAGAGGGTGGATGCAGGAGGGAAAAGGAGTGACTAATGGAATGACGAGGTAAAGAGAGTGATAAGGGAGAAAAAGAGAGCATATGTATGAGAGGCTTTTACAATGGAGAAGTGATAGAAGGAGTGTGGGGTATATGGAGAGTAAAAGAAAGGGTAAGATAGTGGTGAGGGAGTGTAAAACGGGGTAAATGAGAAAGTGGGTGAGGCTTTGTAAACAAATTACCTGAAAATAAGATAAAATTTTGGAGTAAGAATAATAAGTTAAGAAAACCTAGGGAACAAATGGATTTAACTGTTAAAAACAAAAGAAGGGAGTTATTATATGGGGAGATGGAAGTAATGGGGAGATGGTGGGAATATTTATGAGCTTTAAATGTTGAAGAAAAAGAGAAAGTGATTTTATGCATTGGACAATAAACATGAAGTCAAAAATGGCTTAAATCTTTATATAAGTCATTACTGATTTCTACCAGAGACCCATTAACACAAGCATCTGGACACTCAACGTCTACCAAAGTAAATTTTCTGTCATAAGTTGTTTAACTAACACCAAGTTTCTTCTTGCAGAGTTCACTCAACCGACAGTACAATCATGGCGTCAGACTCAATGACTGGAGTATCCAGGAAGAAAGGTTAATTTGTGTCACCAGGAGAGTGAGGAAGGAGCACTAGTGATTCACACAACTCGCCCCGCTCACCAGGTAACCTGCAAGCCAGTAGAGTAGTTGAAGTTTAAGTAGCAAGAAGGTACTGTTACTGGCATCACCCCGCTAGTAGGGAGACAAGTCTCATCAACCGTCCTCTCTCATCCACCTCTGCACAAGAAAAGAAAATGTATACAACTGAACTTATTCCTCCTGGAAGAAGAAAGAAATAAGTTAAGACGCTTGTGCAACATCTGATTATATTTATTGTAAACGTTTCGCCATCCAGTGGCTTTATCAATACAGATTCTTGGACATAATAAGAAATACGAAGAACTATATACAAAAGATGAGGTAATCAGTCCCTCAGCCTTGGAGGTGGTGTTTAGAGCACCGTGGTTGTAGATTCTGAAGCACAGGCAAGGAGACTGGCGCTTATATAGGCGTCAGTGAAAGGGACGTGTAGCAGACGAGGGCATAGTCACTGGTAGGCGGGATTCCCCAGTGGAAGTAGGTCCTTCCCAAATTGATGGGCTAGTTGTAGAAGTCGTGAAGAAGGTATTGTATACCTGTCTTGCACAACTTGTCAGGCACTGCAACATCATGGTATCTTGATTCAGAGGACATCTATATGACCTACATCAATTTGGGAAGGACCTACTTCCACTGGGGAATCCCGCCTACCAGTGACTATGCCCTCGTCTGCTACACGTCCCTTTCACTGACGCCTATATAAGCGCCAGTCTCCTTGCCTGTGCTTCAGAATCTACAACCACGGTGCTCTAAACACCACCTCCAAGGCTGAGGGACTGATTGCCTCATCTTTTGTATATAGTTCTTCGTATTTCTTATTATGTCCAAGAATCTGTATTGATAAAGCCACTGGTTGGCGAAACGTCTACAATAAAGATATCCAGATGTTGCACAAGCGTCTTAACTTTCATCTTGTCGGTATTGTATACCTGTCTTGCACAAGAAAGAAATAAACAACACTGTATGGTTGGGGTGGGATACTAATCTAGTGCGAGTCTCTCTTCTCATATTGGTTCATTTTTGCTCATAAGAACTTGAAGTGATTTAAGTCTCTGGTCACAGTGTTTCAATAAGACGTTATTTATCTAACTATTTGTATGTAGAGTGGATATACTCTTGTGTCAAGCAAAACACCAGTGCAGTTTACCTTTAGGGTCACTCCAACATATCACAGCGGCCAATAGCAAGAGGAATAGAGGATCAGAAACTCTATGTGGACCCATAGCGAAAATCTTCAACAGTTCACTGGAGACGAAGCAACTAGAAACCTAGAGAAGAGGCTAACCTTGTTCCCTCGGGAATAGACAGCACGTACCGAATTACAACTAATATCACTGGTATGCAGTGATATTAGTTGTAATTCAGACAACGTTATCAGGAGGTTAGTGGCGAGCTTTGACAGGGAATATGTAGAAGTTGTAAAGCCTGCATGAATTCGGCTGGATGTGGTAAATTCTGTCTCACAAACAATTTGTGGTTTAAATACACGGTTAGAAAATATAGTAAAAACGATGCAAGAGTTTTAGTTTTATCCCGAGGAGCAGAGCCACGTATCCTGGGAGTAAACTTGCCACCAATATTCTTCCAAATAGTTGGACCTCCATTGACATTAACTTCACCCTCGGCTGCTTCAATACAACCATATCACTATCTTTACAATTAGTACTCTCATAAAGAACTAAAAGGCACAATACCATGACTGGAACAATACACAAATAACCCGCACATAAGAGAGAAAAGCTTATGGCGATGTTTCGGTCCGACTTGGACCATTTACAACTGCAGTATTCTCATTTACAAGCGTCACGACATTTACAAAGTACCATTATCTAATCGTAGCCAAATCTTGCATATTATTTGTACAATGCAACCAACTTTAGTAACAACATGCTTAAACTGTTCATGCATGACTAGTGTCAATTCCGTCCTCGCGTAATCTTCTGCAATTTAAGATATAGTGCCGGCGCGGGAGAGTCTGTATCCTCCTCTCCACATATTTTACATCGGCTTTCCTCTCTTACAGTTGCTACACCAACCAACCACATATACAGTACAGGTAACCTGAACCAGCCTGACCACCAGTCCTGACCATTTCTGTTACCGTAAACAAATAATCTTATTTGACCTTTCTGTAATGCTTGCTCACTAGAGTTTTAATTTATGTGTTTCCCTTGTGATGTGCTGCAATATTTCTCCGATCCTTTGGTGTGTAATTTCTTCTGTGATTATCACCGCTAGTTTATCACCTCTCTCATCACCTACCATGTTAACATTGTTGCCACACAATCTTTACTAATATTTTGTAATATTCTAACTTTTTTTTACATTCCTTGCCTCCTTTACAATACTTATAGTCATAATCTAAACTGAAAAAAGGTCGACATCTAATTCTAATCTTGTTTTCTTATAACATCATTGGCCAATTTAAGAGAAGCTAATTAAGTTCAGTTAATAATACTCGATGCTGGACTCTTACAACCTCTTCAGTTTCTTTGATAAACTTTCTCGATTTCTGACTACGGTAAGCGCTAGATCAACAACGATGCTCTTACGATTTAGTGAACCATCGGTGATTATCTGGTCGGTACCTCCATTAGAGTCATTGACGGTGGCTTAGTCTTCTCTACTTATTATAATCGGAAATATCATTGAAACTAAACGCAAAGCAACGTAGGCGACAGGATCTTAAGCTGGTGTGCAGCAAGAGAATTCAATACTTCTAACGTGTGAACCACAGGTGTTCGATCCTTCCTGAGATGGCCTTTCGCGTGTCTTATCATCTATTGTTGCCCTTATATAGGCGTCCTGTGGGTAAACAGACCTTAGTGCTTGATCACTGTCACTGAGGTGAGCACGTCGCGAGGAGGGTGAAAGTTAGGGATGGGGACGATTTCCGTGTCTTGCTTTGGTGAAAAATATCTTGGGCTCCATTTGTTATGGAATGATGTGAAATAGTCAGTGTGAAATAGATGATCAAATTGATGGGCAGTATAACTAAGATGAGAAGGGTGAGGAAGAAAGAGTCAGAGAGAGAGAGAGAGAGAGGAGAGAGAGAGAGAGAGAGAGAGAGAGAGAGAGAGAGAGAGAGAGAGAGAGAGGAGAGAGAGAGAGAGAGGAGAGAGAGAGAGAGAGAGAGAGAGAGAGAGAGAGAGAGAGAGAACATCCACAGCATCACACACGACACCAGCTGGAGTCCTCAAAGAGCCAAATATCACAACAAAACCTCAAGAAAATTCAGACATAGTGTTTCCAGATCTCTGCTACTACTACGAGACATCATCTATACGAGAACAATAAAAACAACAAAAAAGCCTTTCACCAGGACCTTGTGTTTACAAAGGGACGTAGACGAGGAGACATGTTCACTACATACAAAATACTTCAAAGCATATAGAGAGGGTAGAGAAGAGCAGACGCTTGCCAGATCCAGGATAGCCACCGGAATGACATTTGACCCAGGCGAGGCATGGAAAAAATAAGAAGAAAAAATACATTTCTTCACCACTTTCTTCACTACTTGAAGACGTGGAACAAGTTGGACAATGACTCGATGGAAGACGCTGACTCCTTGTATGGACTGCAAAGCAAATATCTCGAGAGCAAATTCACGGCAGTCATGTCGAATGCTGGAGGGCCCCAGAGCTGGAACTCCACACACACACACACACACACACACACACACACACACACACACACACACACACACACACACCACACACACACACACACACACACACACACACATACACACACACACAGGAAGTCATCTGCCAGCGTCAGCGTCAGACAACACCTGTCTAATCAACCAAGAGATGTTGATGCTGCTGGTCGACCATGGGATCCAACACTAGTCAGCTGTGCAAGATGCAGATTTCTAATCTCTTTCTCCCTCTCTTTCTTTCTCTCTTCTTTACATTTTATTCAGTCAGTTTTTATTCCCAACTTAATCTCAAATAAATTATTTGTTACGAATATTTCGCTTCTCCTGTACGACCATTATCAATTATAACTTTTTTAATATTGCAGCCAGAACAGCTAGTTTATTGAGCACCAGCAGCTCAAGTTGTCGGTGCTAGTTTATTGAGTATCAGCAGCTCTAGCTGTCGATGCTAGTTTATTGAGTATCAGCAGCTCTAGTTGTCGATGCTAGTTTATTGAGTATCAGCAGCTCTAGTTGTCGATGCTAGTTTATTGAGTATCAGCAGCTCTAGTTGTCGATGCTAGTTTATTGAGTATCAGCAGCTCTAGTTGTCGATGCTAGTTTATTGAGTATCAGCAGCTCTAGTTGTCGATGCTAGTTTATTGAGTATCAGCAGCTCTAGTTGTCGATGCTAGTTTATTGAGTATCAGCAGCTCTAGTTGTCGATGCTAGTTTATTGAGTATCAGCAGCTCTAGTTGTCGATGCTAGTTTATTGAGTATCAGCAGCTCTAGTTGTCGATGCTAGTTTACTGAGCACTCTCAGATCATTAATGTGGATTCACACACATTCCCGTCTTTCTGAATTACTAATTAACTAATATCTAATTAGGTGGTGATTTCCCAGAGTTCTGTATGAAGGAAACGAATTTATAACACACCTGTCTCATTTAATATACATATATAAATATATATATATATATATATAAAGTAGAAGTGATGCAAGGAGGGAAGAGTATATGGAGAAAAAGAGAGAGGTTAAGAGAGTGGTGAAGCAATGTAAAAAGAGAGCAAATGAGAGAGTGGGTGAGATGTTATCAACAAATTTTGTTGAAAATAAGAAAAAGTTTTGGAGTGAGATTAACAAGTTAAGGAAGCCTAGAGAACAAATGGATTTGTCAGTTAAAAATAGGAGGAGGAGTTATTAAAATGGAGAGTTAGAGGTATTGGGAAGATGGAGGGAATATTTTGAGGAATTGTTAAATGTTAAATGAAGATAGGGAAGCTGTGATTTCGTGTATAGGGCAAGGAGGAATAACATCTTGTAGGAGTGAGGAAAGCCAGTTGTGAGTGTGGGGAAGTTCGTGAGGCAGTAGTAAAATGAAAGGGGGTAAGGCAGCGGGATTGATGGGATAAAGATAGAAATGTTAAAAGCAGGTGGGGATATATAGTTTTGGAGTGGTTGGTGCAATTATTTAATAAATGTATGGAAGAGGGTAAGGTACCTAGGGATTGGCAGAGAGCATGCATAGTTCCTTTGTATAAAGGCAAGGGGATAAAGAGAGTGCAAAAAATTATAGGGGGATAAGTCTGTTGAGTGTACCTGGTAAAGTGTATGGTTAGAGTTATAATTGAAAGAATTAAGAGTAAGACGGAGAATAGGATAGCAGATGAACAAGGAGGCTTTAGGAAAGGTAGGGGGTGTGTGGACCAGGTGTTTACAGTGAAACATATAAGTGAACAGTATTTAGATAAGGCTAAAGAGGTCTTTGTGGCATTTATGGATTTGGAAAAAGGCGTATGACAGGGTGGATAGGGGGGCAATGTGGCAGATGTTGCAAGTATATGGTGTAGGAGGTAGGTTACTGAAAGCAGTGAAGAGTTTTTACGAGGATAGTGAGGCTCAAGTTAGAGTATGTAGGAAAGAGGGAAATTTTTTCCCAGTAAAAGTAGGCCTTAGACAAGGATGTGTGATGTCACCTTGGTTGTTTAATATATTTATAGAGGGGGTTGTAAGGAAGTAAATGCGAGGGTCTTGGCAAGAGGCGTGGAGTTAAAAGATAAAGAATCACACACAAAGTGGGAGTTGTCACAGCTGCTCTTTGCTGATGACACTGTGCTCTTGGGAGATTCTGAAGAGAAGCTGCAGAGATTGGTGGATGAATTTGGTAGGGTGTGCAAAAGAAGAAAATTAAAGGTGAAAACAGGAAAGAGTAAGGTTATGAGGATAACAAAAAGATTAGGTGATGAAAGATTGAATATCAGATTGGAGGGAGAGAGTATGGAGGAGGTGAACGTATCAGATATTTGGGAGTGGACGTGTCAGCGGATGGGTCTATGAAAGATGAGGTGAATCATAGAATTGATGAGGGAAAAAAGAGTGAGTGGTGCACTTAGGAGTCTGTGGAGACAAAGAACTTTGTCCTTGGAGGCAAAGAGGGGAATGTATGAGAGTATAGTTTTACCAACGTCTTATATGGGTGGGGAAGCATGGGTGATGAATGTTGCAGCGAGGAGAAGGCTGGAGGCAGTGAGATGTCATGTCTGAAGGCAATGTGTGGTGTGAATATAATGCAGAGAATTCGTAGTTTGGAAGTTAGGAGGAGGTGCGGGATTACCAAAACTGTTGTCCGAGGGCTGAGGAAGGGTTGTTGAGGTGGTTCGGACATGTAGAGAGAATGGAGCGAAACAGAATGACTTCAAGAGTGTATCAGTCTGTAGTGGAAGGAAGGCGGGGTAGGGGTCGGCCTAGGAAAGGTTGGAGGGAGGGGGTAAAGGAGGTTTGTGTGCGAGGGGCTTGGACTTCCAGCGGGCATGCGTGAGCGTGTTTGATAGGAATGAATGGAGACAAATGGTTTTTAATACTTGACGTGCTGTTGGAGTGTGAGCAAAGTAATATTTATGAAGGGATTCAGGGAAACCGGCAGGCCGGACTTGAGTCCTGGAGATGGAAGTACAGTGCCTGCACTCTGAAAGAGGGGTGTTAATGTTGCAGTTAAAAAACTGTAGTGTAAAGTACCCTTCTGGCAAGACAGTGATGGGGTGAATGATGGTGAAAGTTTTTCTTTTTCGGGCCACCCTGCCTTGGTGGGAATCGGCCAGTGTGTTAATAATAATAATAATAATATATATATATATATATATATATATATATATATATATATATATATATATATATATATATATATATATATATATATATATATAATTGTAAATTCACAAATAGTGTCATTTTAATAAATATATTTATCTTAAAGCCTAGAGAAGGTGGTGGAACCGCGGAGATGAGTGTGATGAGTTAGTTGATGATGCTAGACTCACATGTACACATCCTCCAGGTAGCTACTGACGAGAGGATTGATGACACTGCTCCACGTATTTCTCTATATATCTCACTCTTTGGCAGTCTTTCAGTTAGTCTGTCTGTCTGTCTGTCTGTCTGTCTGTCTGTCTGTCTGTCTGTCTGTCTGTCTGTCTGTCTGTCTGTCTGTCTGTCTGTCTCTCTCTCTCTCTCTCTCTCTCTCTCTCTCTCTCTCTCTCTTTCTCCCCCGCCGTCCCTGACCACCTATGGCCATTCACCAACAACACCTGCCGCCACAACACGCCAGGCTATTGGTCGGCTCCACTTCCTTGTAAGATGCTGGGGACGGATGCCCAGCCTCTCAGAGATGCTCATCCCGGGGACTGATACTAGCCTCCTCCTTCTTAATTACCTTCTTTGTACCTTTATCATTTATTCTTTAACTTTGCTTGAGTGGTTGTTTGGTAGTTGGTGGCCACTGGTAA
>NC_069404.1:64147796-64195296 GCF_026875155.1 Cherax quadricarinatus
GGGTTTAGGGATCATTTCTTTTAGCCGAGGTTCCCCCGGGGTGCGTGGTTGGGTTTGGGGATTTGTGGGGTTTAACCCCCGGGTATGGTTTGTTTAAATGTTGTATGTGATCCATTCTGCGTGATGGAATGTAACAGGGAAACATAACTGTTTTTTTTCCTGTTATATAATTAACATATATACGAGTAATCGAACAGTAGAATAATGTTGATGTGTTCACTTTTGCTAGATAAAAAAAATCCTTTTCCATCCCTGGGGTGTCGCGAAGCTTACTGGGGTGTCGCGAAGCTTACTGGGGTGTCGCGAAGCTTACTGGGGTGTCGCGAAGCTTACTGGGGTGTCGCGAAGCTTACTGGGGTGTCGCGAAGCTTACTGGGGTGTCGCGAAGCTTACTGGGGTGTCGCGAAGCTTACTGAGGTGTCGCGAAGCTTACTGGGTGTCGCGAAGCTCACTGGGGTGTCGCGAAAGCTTACTGGGGTTGTCGCGAAGCTTACTGGGTGTCGCGAAGCTCACTGGGGTGTCGCGAAGCTTACTGGGGTGTCGCGAAGCTTACTGGGGTGTCGCGAAGCTTACTGGAGTGTCGCGAAGCTTACTGGGGTGGTCGCGAAGCTTACTGGGGTTTCGCGAAGCTTTACTGGAGTGTCGCGAAGCTTACTGGGGTGTCGCGAAGCTTACTGGAGTGTCGCGAAGCTTACTGGGGTGTCGCGAAGCTTACTGGAATGTCGCGAAGTTTACTGGGGTGTGGCGAAGCTTACTGGAGTGTCGCGAAGGTTACTGGGGTGTCGCGAAGCTCACTGGGGTGCCACGAAGCTCACAGGGGTGCCACGAATCTCAGTGAGGTGCCACGAAGCTCACTAGGGTGCCACGAAGCTCACTGGGGCGCCACGATGCTCACTGGGGTGCCACGAAGCTCACTGGGGCGCCACGATGCTCACTGGGGTGCCACGAAGCTCACTGGGGTGCCGCGAAGCTCACTAGGGTGCCGCGAAGCCCACTGGGGTGCCACGAAGCTCACTGGGGTGCCGCGAAGTTCACTAGAGTGCCGCGAAGCTCAATAGGGTGCCGCGAAGCTCACTGGGGTGCCGCGAAGTTCACTAGGGTGCCTCGAAGCTCTCTGGGGACAACATTCAACTCACAATCACTACGATTAGCCTTAAGTTCTTCCTCGTTTCATTTCGTTCTAAAGATGCTTCAACAATGGTATTAGTAATACCACAGGACTATCAAACAAAAATCTTGTTGAGTGTGTTTATTAGTTACTGTCTTCTATTAGATACTTAACTGATTATGCTCACCAATGTTGATATTAGCCCTTAAACCTAATTCAAAGTAAAGACTCGGAATTATTCTCGGCTGTACTATATCTATTATGGTTCTTAATATGAGGAAGAAGCTTCAAGTCCTTGGTATTAATGATACAGCTGTTGAGATTAATACTGTACTTGATACTGGAATATTAAGAAGTGCATTTGACACTGCCACTGCAAATCTTACTAAATGTCTAGAAGTAAATACACATCGATCTAAATAAATTGTGGAAAACATGCAGTTATATTAAGTTTTATAACTTTCACGAACTGTATCACTGTAGACAACAAGAGCATTTCACCCCTCCATGGAAGATGTGTTCATTTAATATCACATACCTGCAAGTTCCTCCCAAGAAGCTCATTGTAGTAATCCCTTCCTTAAATCACTTGTTAAGCAACTGCTCAAGAAGAAAATGCTTGTGTGACTGTTAGTAATAATTTATAACAAATTATGTACACTGACGGATATAAGCAGGAGTCTAATGGTAGGGCTGCATCTGCTCTTGTTGCCACCTCCCTAGATAATAACCATAACAACCGTGTTAAGGTAGGCATAATAATTAGCAACTGGGCGTTTACTCTGCAAACTGAATTGTTTACCCTCCTAATGTTACTAAAGTTAACTTACGACACTGAACTTGATTCTATGATTATTACTGATTCTCTTTCATCACTGAAGGCTCTTGACTCACATAATGACTCTAACAACAAGTTTATTGGAGAGGCAAGATAGATATACTTAAAAAATCCGAGAAGAAAGAATTATGGTACAATTTTTATGGATTCCATCACACACTGAATTACTCCTTCATGATAAAACTGATAAGTGAGCCAAAAATTACTACCATGAAGTAAAATGAAGGAGATAACTTTGGTACGTCTGTGTCTAGCATTAAGAATAATATAAGATAAGGTAAGTGTTAAATAGAGTAGCTGATTGTTATAGAATGCAGCTAGAAACCAGATTAAATTTATTATCCACTATAATAACACTAAGCACGTTTAAGGAGCAACTTGCAGTGTGAACTGACTGATGTTGCAGCGACCAGGCTTTAGGCTTGGTTACAAGTACTGACTGATGTTGCAGCGACCAGGTTTAGGCTTGGTTACAAGTACTGACTGATGTTGCAGCGGCCAGGTTTAGGCTTGGTTACAAGTACTGACTGATGTTGTAGTGGCCAGGTTTAGGCTTGGTTACAAGTACTGACTGATGTTGCAGCGGCCAGGTTTAGGCTTGGTTACAAGTACTGACTGATGTTGCAGCGGCCAGGCTTAGGCTTGGTTACAAGTAATGACTGATGTTACAGCGGCCAGGCTTAGGCTTGGTTACAAGTAATGACTGATATTGCAGCGGCCAGGCTTAGGCTTGGTTACAAGTACTGACTGATGTTGTAGTAGCCAGGCTTAGGCTTGGTTACAAGTACTGACTGATGTTGTAGTGGCCAGGCTTAGGCTTGGTTACAAGTACTGACTGATGTTGTAGTGGCCAGGCTTAGGCTTGGTTACAAGTGCTGACTGATGTTGTAGTGGCCAGGCTTAGGCTTGGTTACAAGTACTGACTGATGTTGCAGCGGCCAGGCTTAGGCTTGGTTACAAGTACTGACTGATGTTGTAGTGGCCAGGTTTAGGCTTGGCTACAAGTACTGACTGATGTTGTAGTGGCCAGGCTTAGGCTTGGTTACAAGTACTGACTGATGTTGTAGTGGCCAGGCTTAGGCTTGGTTACAAGTACTGACTGATGTTGTAGTGGCCAGGCTTAGGCTTGGTTACAAGTACTGACTGATGTTTAGTGGCCAGGCTTAGGCTTGGTTACAAGTACTGACTGATGTTGTAGTGGCCAGGCTTAGGCTTGGTTACAAGTACTGACTGATGTTGTAGTGGCCGGTTTAGGCTTGGTTACAAGTCTGAGATTTGCAGCGGCCAGACTTAGGCGGGTTTACAAGTCTGACTGATTTGAGGGGCCAGGATTGGGTTTGGTTCAAGTACTGACTGAGTTGCAGCGGCCAGGTTTTGGGTTTGGGTTTTCAAGTACTGATGATGTTGCAGCCCGGGCTTGGGCTTGGTTCAAGTACCTGATTTTGTAGTGGCCAGGATTAGGTTTGGGTTAAAAGTACACATGTTGTGGGGCCCGGCTTGGCTTGGTTAAAAGTACTGACTGATGTTGTAGTGGCCAGGCTTAGTTGGGTTACAAGTAGTGATGTTGAGGGCCGGGCTTAGGCTTGGGCAGTTTGACGACACACAGATGTAAAACAAATACACTAACCCAGGGTCCTTCCCCAAATGGTTTAAAATGTTCACTTTGAGGAATATAGCAGTATAATAACCTATGTGCTATGTCAAGATATCTTATTAATGAAAATAAGATGTCAGATATAATAAGAAAATTTTCTAAATTGCTTTCAACAGATAAGCGAACTGTAGATATAAATCCAAGATGCACTCATGTTAACCCTTTTCGGGCCCACAATAAACTAGCCGCTTCGTCGGCAAAAAAAAAAAAAAAAATCTCCCACCCTCATTCTTTTCTCTTTCCCACCCTCTTCATCTCCTCTCCCTCCCACTCTTTGCCTATCTTCTCTCTCCCACTAGATACTCTCCTTCCCTTCCAACTAGTTTCTTCCTATCCTCCACCTTTCTCATTATTTCCCACTCTATTCTCACCCTTCTCCCTTCCCATTCTCCCCTCTGCCCCCATTCCTCTCCCTCACGCTAATTGAGCCAAACGAGGGGACAATGAGGCATCTGGCACTCCCAAGATTGCAATAACAAGTGACAGAGTGCCGTCTCTAAGTGCAAGACTCATAGCCTCTTCAGCTGGCACTCTGGCACTCGGCCTGACTTAGCCAGGCACTGCTGGCTGCCATCCACGCCCAGCGAAGTCTTTATCCTCAAGGCGACCCTGTTAACACACGAGACAGAGAATGTGTTAAACTTTGCATGTGGATGTTGTAGTGCCATGGTAGTAGTGCCACAGTTGTAGTGCTACAGTTGCAGTGCCTCAGCTGTAATGCCACAGTTGTAGTGCCACAGCTGTAGTGCCACAGTTGTAGTGCCACAGTTGTGCCATAGTTGTAGTGCCACAATTGTAGTGCCACAGCTGTAGTGCCACGGTTGTAGTGCCCCAGTTGTGGGACCGCAATGGTAGTTTCACAATATTCGTGCCACAATAGTAGTCCCACGATAGCAGTCTCACACAGCAGTACCAAAATAGTGCCAAAATAGTAGTGCCACAGACCCATTTCTTATAATAAATAAGTTATAATAAGTAAATTGTAGTAAGGAGCTGTTTGGACTGATAACATATTTAATATTTTCCTGAACTGAAGTCAAACATAAACAAAAATCCCTCTACTTTCAAAATAAATAAATAAATCTATGCTTAAGAAAGTTCGCGTGCGAAGGAAAAATAAATCTTGCAAATACACTGAATGTATAATATAAACTAATGGGTAAAAAAGTAATCTTAAAGGCAAATTTAGTCCATTTTGATGTGGGATCACTTTTGTCTTGGGGCTGTTATGGAAGTTGTTACGGAGAAGCTGTTACGGAAGCAGTTATGGAACGCTGTTATGGAACCTGTTACGGAACCAATCGAGTCAAACTGGAAGTATCCCGACCCAGGAGGTGTTTGGGTGCGGGTTTGCATCACTGGTAGTTGCGGTAGTTGTGGCAGTGTGGTAGTTGTAGTAATTGTGGCACTGTTGTAGTTGTGGTAATTTTGACAGCATGGTAGTTGTGGAAATTGTGGCAGTGTGGTAGTTGTGGTAATTGTGGTAGTGTAGTAGTTGTGGTAATTGTGGCAGTGTGGTAGTTGTGGCCATAGTCAGCGGACTTGTAACAACTGTGGTTTCCGTGGCCATATTGCAATTAATTGTCCTGATAGCCACCCTAAGAGGCGTCGTACTGATGATGAGTACCAGTCAGATCTTCCCTACTGTACTTATTATAGAATACATGGACATGACACATCTGAGTGCAATGCTCTCTACAACCTTCAGTACTCTAGATCTTTCCGTGGCCGTTCCAACCACAGAACCAGGAGAGGAATCAGACTTCGTGGTTCTCAGACTAACCAGAACCAGGCTCCTCCTTCCAATTCGGGGGAATTCTAGCGCCCCAGTCAAACCGTACCATGGTGACAGTAGGTGATAGTGAGTACACCATCCCCGTTCACAATTCCTTTGAAGCCTTTTAAGCAGTCTCGAGAATGACAGTCCTGTTGATGATGTTGCTTCACACGTCTCTGACGTAGATGATTTTGGGGATGAAGTGGAACAAATCTTTTCTGATGACAACCCTCCTTTTTGTTTGCACATAACATTCAATGCAACGATAGGTCCTATAGTGTAAGCATCTGTTCATAATGCTCCCGTTCATTTGTTCATGGACTCTGGTGCACAAGTCAATATTATCAGGTCTAGTTTGTTTAGGGATAAGCAGTTACGGCATGTCCTTCTCGTAGAACCGACTCATGTGTCCTCCCTTAGTGGAGTAGCTGGTTCCCACCTGCGTGTCCGAGGTCGGACTTCCCTTACCTTTTCTATCCAAGGTAGAGACTTTACTGCTTCCTTCCTTGTTGACGACCAGATTACTTTCCCTGGTGATCTTCTACTGGGATTTGCTTCCACGAGAGACTTGCGCATAGTGTTCAACCCTTATAGATGGCATGCCCAAATTGATGATTTGATCATAACATTTTGGGGTTACCAGCTTGGATCCGAGATCTGCCATACTGCTACAGAGTACGACGTTCAGATTAAGTCCTAACAAGCCATTGCATTTTCCAGTAGCATACCCAAGTGGTCAGGCACTGGTGATCCCGTCACTCCTGTCTGTGTTCCACATACAACTTCAGGCTTGCAAGATAGTGTCCAGTTGCCTCAAGTGTCCGAGGATGCTCTGACTACCTTGAGTGCTGAGCCTATCCCTGCAATGTCTGCTAGTTCAAGTAGCAGTTTCTCCACAGGGGACGCCTTGTCGGAAAACGATTACTTGCAACTAGTAATGCCATCTCTTGTTGATGTCACATGCCGTCTGCAGAAAGACGTTTCTGTCGCGGCTAGTGCCCTCACTAGAGTGTCTGTTGTTGTTCCTAGTGTTCCAGATGGTGATAACGTCCTAGTTAACAGTGATTCCTACAAAGTAAAGGGTTTATTTGTTGAACCATCCTTACATGTTGTAAGGGATAGTAAGATCCATTTCTTCCTAGTTAACACTTCTGGTCACAGTGTTGTCCCCAGAGCAAATATCAATCTTGTTGACCTTGTTCACTATCCTTACCCTGTTCAGGTAGAGGATGAGTTGTCACCTGACCAGTGGGTCGGTGCTATTTCTACTGGGGAGACCTCATCCACTTCACTGGATCAATGCATTCCACCAGTAGAGGAGAAAGACTTAGCTTCCACTGACTTCCCAGATGAGGTCAAGCGTTTGTTGACTCTGTTGAACAAACGTCGTAAAACCATTGCCTTATCAGGTGAGAAGATGGGTATAACGAACTTACTGTCCCATCGTATCCCACTTGAACCTGGTACTAGACCTATCTATATACCTGCGTACAGAATGCCTCATTCACAAGTAGCTGTTGCAGAAGAATTGATCAATCAAATGCTTGATGATGGAGTTATTGCACCTAGCAATTCACCTTGGAATGCGCCCTTGATCCTAGTACCTAAGAAAGATGATACTTGCGCCCAGTGATTGACTTTAGAAAGTTAAATGCGAAAACTATTCCAGATCGCTTCCCACTTCCTGTACTGGGTGATCTTTTACATAACATTGGAGATAACAAAGTCTTTTCGACCCTGGACTTGTTACAAGGGTTTTGGCAAGTCCCTCTTCACGAGGATAGCCAAGAGCTAACTGCATTCTCCACTCCTACAGGTCATTATCACTTCCTCCGTATGGCCTTTGGATTACAATCCTCCCCAATCGCATTCTCAAGGTTCATGACTAATATCTTTAGATGGTGTACTTAGATGACGTAATCGTCATGTCTGAAGACGTGGATACACACTTGAAAAGGCTTGATGTAGTACTTGGTAAGCTTGAAAAAGCCAATTTAAAAATCAAACTGTCTAAATGTCAATTTTTCAGATCAGAAATCAAGTTTCTTGGTCACAGAGTCACTCCTAGAGGGGTTACGACTGATCAAAGTAAAGTAACTGCAGTACTAAATTTTCCAACTCCCAAAACTGCTTATGCCATAAGATCCTTTGTGGGCTTAGCAGGTTTTTATAGATCTTTCATTGCCAATTTTTCTTCCATAGCTGCTCCTCTGAGTTGCTTAAGAAAGATACTTCTTTCGTTTGGACCTTCCGTTAAGAAAGAGCATTCCAAACTCTAAAAGAAAAGCTAACATCTGCTCCAATTTTGAATTTTCCAGATTTTTCTAAGCCCTTCTATCTGACAACTGATGCTAGTTCTATTGGCATAGGTGCCGTACTAGCTCAGAAGACTGATGGCAAGTACAACGCAGTTGCATTTGCTAGCCGAGTCCTAACGAAGGCTGAACGTAATTATACAATAATTGAGCAAGAAGCTTTAGCAATAGTATGGTCTTTAAAGCACTTCCGAAACATTATTTATCAGTACCCTGTTCATGTCTTGACAGACCATGCTCCACTGATACCTTTATTCCAGAACAAACAACCTACTGGAAGGTTAACCAGATGGACCTTGACTATCCAAGAGTTCAATCCTACCTTTGAACACTTACCTGGCAAGTCAAATGTAGTCGCAGATGCTTTATCGTGACATGTTAGTATAGTAACTGCAGACCCTCCATTTACTGCTGAAGATGTAAAGAATGCTCAACGAACAGATCCCATGTGGTCTGGTGTGATGCGATTCCTGCTCCAGGAAGATCTTATTCTGACTGAACCACCAGCACCCCATCAGTGACTTTGTCATGAGCCAAGAATTACTGTATCGAACAGCCGAGTTGGGTACTCCTAGCAGAAGGGTATGCCAGTTAGTAATTCCACAGTCACTAGTGAATGTAGCCTTACAGCTAGTTCACGATGTACCAGGTGTTGCGCACCCTGGTATGGATCGTTCAGTAAAACAAGCCAGCTTGAAATACTTTTGGCCTCGTATGGCAACTGATATTTCTGAGTATGTTAAGAAATGTAGTGTCTGCATGCAACACAAAGGCAATGCTAATGGTCCTAATCCAATCCAAGTGTATCCAACTACTAGCAAACCGTGGGAAAGAGTTGCGCTAGATCTGTTAACTAATTTCCAATGTTCCCTCCAGGGAACGTTTGCCTTATGAGTTGCTATATTCTAACTCGAAACCAAATTACAACCCTGATGATTTCATAGCAACTCATACCAACTTAGCTCAAAGTGTTTTTAGAAGAATCTGTGAAACACTTCATAAATCAGCAGCAGAATTTACAAGAGCCGCAAACACTCGAGCAAAGCCGTCCAAAATCAAAGTAGGTTCGAGAGTTATGCTGACTAACTTTAACAAAATGTCTGCAATGCCTAAACTTGATCAAAAGTTTGTTGGTCCTTATCGAGTAGTTGAACATATCACTGGCAATAAGTAAAAGGTTAGAGAAATTAGTACTGGTCAGTATAAAGAATCGCATTTGGATCATTTGAAGTTGGTATGTGATGATAATGATGTTCCAACCCAGACTAATGTGACAGACTGACAATCCTCCTGATCCTGTACTCTCTACCTCTAATACTCAGTCAGATGATCAACCCGAATGTCGTTATTCCCTACATACACGACAGGTGTTGAGAAATCCTCAAGTATCATTTGTAACTACCAATTCAGTTTTGCCTCAAATACAGCATGAGTTAGCCAGTGCAACAGAGTTTGATCCTCCCAGAGATGACACCCATTCTGCATATGTCAATCTCACCCTAGCAGAGTTGGGGTTGAATGTAAATAACCTGTATAGATGAATAGTTACAGTATCAACTTATCAATATTCAAGAATTTTTTTTGTGTGTTCACGTTCTCTCCAAATTCTGAGATTTAACAGTCTAGATTTGAGTGCACCAAGTCTGCCTTTCTGTTAAACACTTCTTTCTTTGTATATATTTCTTCCTCAGAATCCGTAGATCACATGAATACAGATCGATCAATCGATCAAAATTTTTTATCACTTCTATTGTGTAATCCCAATGTTGAGTCTCATTTGATGAGTTGTGCTATATCATACCTTGTAATACATTACAATTTCATTACAGTAAGTCTCATTATAGCCAATTACATTAGCTTCCATTCCAATATTCAACTTATGTATGTTATAATGTTCAATTGTTGTGTACTTTGACATTGTACAGAATCAGCCCAAGCAGTATGCCTGCCGTCTCTAGTTTGTATTAGCTGTATGTCGGGACGACATGCGTTAGCGTCGCCAAGTTCCCAGTAGTACCAGTAACCAGTTACCAGTAGTATGACTCACTACCAACCATCTGTGTGAATCACAGTTATTCACTGACATTACAGCTAACCATAACCATAGCAGTTTTTGAACGCCGCTCACCCCTAGGACCCAATTCGTGAGTCAGTCTTTAGAGAGCAGAGAGGCAGGGCGGGCCTGTGCTTCCCATATATTCTGTTATAATTATATGTAATAACCAGCCAACATTAGTGTTATTACCCAATCCACATTATCGAACCCCCACATGACACAATGGTGGTCAGTGTAGTGAAGTGTGGTGAGGTGTACTGGTGGTCAGTGGTGTAGTGTAGTGTGGTGAGGTGTACTGGTGGACAGTGGTGTAGTGTGGTGTGGTGAGGTGAACTGGTGGTTAGTGGGGTGTGGTGAGGTGTACTAGGGGGTCAGTGAGGTGATGTAGTGTACTGGGGGTTCAGTTTTGTGTTGTAGTGTGGTGAGGTGTACTAAGGGTCAGTGGTGTAGTGTAGTGTAAAGGGGTGAGGTGTACTGAGGGTCAGTGGTGTGCTGTGGTGTAGTGGGGTGTGGTGAGGTGTCCTGGTGGGCCAGTGGTGTGGTGTAGTGTGGTGAGGTGTAACGGGGATCAGTGATGTAGTGTAGTGGGGTGTGGTGTGGTGAGGTGTACTGGGGGTAGTGGTGTTGTGAGGTGTACTGGGTGGTAGTGGTGCAGTGTAATGGGGTGGGGTGAGGTGTACTGGGGAGGGTTTAGTGGTGTGGTATAGTGGGGTGGGGTGAGGTGTACTGAGGAGGGTCACTTGTGTGGTGTAGTTGGGTGGGGTGAGGTGTACTGGGAAGAGTCAGTGGTGTGGTGTAGTGGGGTGGGTGCAGGTGTACTGGGGGTCCGTGGTGTGGTGTAGTGGGGTTGGTGTGAGGTGTACATGGGAGGCGTCAGAGGTGTGAGTGTGTGTAGTGGGGTGTGGGTGAAGTGTACTGGGGAGGGTCAGTGATGTGGTGTAGTGGGGTGGGTGAAGTGTACTGGGGAGGGGTCAGTGGTGTGGTGTAGTGGGTGTGGGTGAGGTGTACTGGGAGGGGTTAGTGGTGTGGTGTAGTGGGGTGGGGGTGAGGTGTAACTGGGGAGGGGTTAGTGGTGTGGTGTAGCGAGGTGGAGTGAGGTGTACTGGAGAGGTCAGTGGTGTGGTAGTAGGGGTGGAGTGAGGTGTACTGGGAGGGGTCAGTGGTGTGGTGTAGTGGGGTGGGTGAAGTGTACTGGGGAGGGATCAGTGGTGTGGTGTAGTGGGGTGGGGTGAGGTGTACTGGGGAGGGCTCAGTGGTGGGTGTAGTGGGGTGGGGTGAAGTGTACTGGGGAGGGGTCAGTGGTGTGGTGTAGTGGGTGGGGTGAAGTGTACGGGGAGGGGTCAGTGGTGTGGTGTAGTGGGGTGGGGTGAAGTGTACTGGGGAGGGGTCAGTGGTGTGGTGTAGTGGGTGGGGTGAGGTGTAACTGGGGAGGGGTTAGTGGTGTGGTGTAGTGGGGTGGGGTGAGGTGTACTGGGGAGGGGTTAGTGGTGTGGTGTAGCGAGGTGGAGTGAGGTGTACTGGGAGAGGTCAGTGGTGTGGTGTAGTGGGGTGGAGTGAGGTGTACTGGGGAGGGGTCAGTGGTGTGGTGTAGTGGGGTGGGGTGAAGTGTACTGGGGAGGGATCAGTGGTGTGGTGTAGTGGGGTGGGGTGAGGTGTACTGGGGAGGGGTCAGTGGTGTGGTGTAGTGGGGTGGGGTGAAGTGTACTGGGGAGGGGTCAGTGTGTGGTGTAGTGGGTGGGGTGAAGTGTACTGGGGAGGGGTCAGTGGGTGGTGTAGTGGGGTGGGGTGAAGTGTACTGGGAGGGGTCAGTGGTGTGGTGTAGTGGGTGGGGTGAGGTGTACTGGGGAGGGGTCAGTGGTGTGGTGTAGTGGGTGGGGTGAGGTGTACTGGGAGGGATCAGTGGTGTGGTGTAGTGGGTGGGGTGAGGTGTACTGGGGAGGGGTCAGTGGTGTGGTGTAGTGGGTGGGGTGAAGTGTACTGGGGAGGGGTCAGTGGTGTGGTGTAGTGGGTGGGGTGAAGTGTACTGGGGAGGGGTCAGTGGTGTGGTGTAGTGGGTGGGGTGAAGTGTACTGGGGAGGGGTCAGTGGTGTGGTGTAGTGGGTGGGGTGAGGTAGTATAGTATTCAGTGTTTTAGTTTCCTCACTGTCATGTTGTTCAACGTAAACAAAGAGAACAATTCTGTACATAAACTCTCAATATTTTAAGAGAGTTGGCAGGTGTTAGCAAGTGTTGGCAGGTGTTAGCAGGTGTTGGGAGGTGTTAGCATTGGTGGCACGAGACACGATAATCATCAGACGCTGTCAGTGGACCTAGCTGCTACAGCCACAGCTCTTTTTTTTCCTCTCTCCCCTTCCACACAGCCGTCTGAATCATGCAAGTTCAGTGTGACACTGAAGAACACGTCAATGACGTCTTCCTGACAGCTATACAACGCTTGAGCAAAGTTCTCGCTGACTTTGCTGTCATGCAGTTCAACCCTTCAGGAAATGATTGCAGATTTTCACTGGTTATTGATTTTTAATTAAATATATCTTGCAGTGTGCGATAGAGGTTGTAGAGAGAGACACACAGATAGAGAGAAAGAGACAAATTTCTATTTAGAACTCTTCTCTCTAAATTAAGATTTACATCCCTCCCAAATACGATAATTTATGTATTTATCTCCTTATCAGTCAATCTTGCAAATCACATCAGTCTATTTCTCATTCACCGCCAGTTTCTACCATTAAGAACGCGTGCATAAAATGACGTTGTTCAGTATATGATCAAAACTCGTGGCCTGGAACAACATCTGGCTCACTGACAAAGACTACCAATGCGGAAGCAAACTGTGATGAAAGAAAAGACCTGGGAGTGATCATTAGCAATGGTATCAATCACTTAAAGCAGTGTCTAGGTGTGGTTCAAATAGTGATTAAATAGTTATAATCATAACCATAATTTTTTAAGGGGTGGACCGGTAAGCCAGCGGAAGGCTTCGGTCAAATGACCAAAAGCTCCAGCGGGCGGGTCATCATGTGACTAAGACCAGCGCCAGGAAACGCTTGTCCTGACGCGGGTCTTAGCCACATGATGACCCTCCCGCTGGAGCCTTTTAGTCATTTGACCAAGACCTTCCTCTGGCTTACTGGTCCACCCCTTAAAAAATTGCGGTTATGATTATAACGCCAGGAACTTTATTAAGCCGTAACGGCCTGACAAAGTTTCTGGAGAGCAAAACGTCCCCATAATAAAATGTCGCATTTTTTGCATTGGTGTCCTTTTACCCAACAAGTATAGAATAACAGTGATCATGGCTGCAGTTATATTCCTCTAATTGCAACATCCTTTTATCTCGTTAATCCTCCAAGCATATGATGTTGTGCTTCTTTGACCTTGTGTTTTTATGCAAAATGCTGCTTTAAAACATGGGGGGGATGGAGGGGAGCTTTCTGCTTTGCTGTGCTCATCACATCTGCCGAGACATTTTTTTTCTAGACAGATAATCTCAATATAGACCATCCCCTCAAGGAAGGTTCCTTGATGTTGGTGAGGGGCTCTTGATTTAGGGAATTAGATCTGTGCTCCAGTTCCCCGAATTAAGCCTGAATGCCTTCCACATCCCCCCCCCCAGGCGCTGTATAATCCTCCGGGTTTAGCGCTTCCCCCTTGATTATAATAATAATAATAATCAATATAGACCATAAGGTTATCTGAATTATCTGTCTTGTATATGTACTCGTTCTCTTCTTTAGTTAACTCGGGTACTCTCTCTATTCCTTTCCCTCCCTTTTCTTCCCTTCCTTCGTCCGTGTTTGGCTATCGACTACAACTTTCTGCCTCACCACTCACGGACACGGATACACCCTCTGAGTCGTCACCAGACCTCACTAGCTGTCATCAGTCCCTCTATCTTCCTATCTCAGAGAGTCTAGATCACACTCACACTGAAATTACTCCCAAAGAGATGATAAAGCTCGGCTGACTGTGGGTGTAATGAGTACATTAACAAAAAGGTCAGCAAGTGTAAAGGGCCCAAGGCTTTCCAACATCCTATCTTATATATAATGGGAATTACCAAGAGAGCTTTAACTGGCTTCAAGAAGAAACCTGAGTCATTTGCTGATCAGAAGACTGTGCTGTCTACACTAAACTGTATGTTCTTATAGCACCAACCGTCTGGGACCGGGCGACGGGGGCATGGTTTCAAGAATCAACAACTCTTCCTTTCAACCAGGACTGATACAATCTCATGGTCATTCTACTCTCCTTCATCCCTTCTAAATGTTATAACAACCTCGATAATTTTCCCTTCTGAACTCTGACTAACATTTTTTTTTTTTTTTAAAGAACATTGTCTTATATATTCTAAGCTCAGTATTCTTTACTTAACATTTTAGCACCTTTCCTTAAATTTTTAATATTTTCACGTGATTTAAAAAAAAAAATCATATGAAGTGTACAATAAAATCTAAGAGACTTGGTATCCTGACAATAAAATTACGCACTTTTAGTCAAAATATTTCATATCAAAAACATTGCTTCTCAAGCACGACATCTTCGCTGCCTCCAGCCTCCTCCACCTCGCTGCGAGTTTAAATCTATGCTGTAATGACTGCCTCTTTGTATATGTTCACTGAGCAAATGTGGATCATGCCACTGTGAGCCGGGACCTGCTGTCTTAAGATCTTTTAATTATGTAAATAGAAATCAACCCTTTTTTTCCTAGACCATGTTGCGACATCACCCACATTAACCATGTGTTACGGTTAGAAGGAGGAGGAGTCAGTGAAGACTGTGGACGGAGACAGAGAGTTCATCTCCTGGCTGTTTGGTGTAAGACATCAGTAGATGTAGATAAATGGTTCAGAGAACCGACAAGTTGATAAATTAGATATATGTGCAACACTTGGGTAGAAGATCAGGGGGAGTTTGATGTAATCAATGCATCGATCTTGTCAAGATTGATGGACTGATTACATCAACTTCAGGCTGAGGGACTGATTACCTAAAACTCCTTTTGAACTTCAGAATTCTTCTTTGTATTGGACTGATGAAGCCACTGTGTGGCGAACGTTTCCACAGTGTAGATACCCAAGCCATGCCCATGTGTCTAATTTTATCAACTGAAGAGAATGTTTTAAAAGGCTGGCGATGGAGCCCAAGTGGAGCCTACAAGACGATATACACTTTAAATTATAAGTGGTATCGTTTGCTCAGTATTTTTTTTCTATCTCTCTTTAAGAATTCATAAATATAATTTTTCCCTCTGAGATTCTGTTTATTCCTTTAGGGGTAAATATTTAGTACTTAAGTAAATATTGTTTACTGTGGTTCTTTTAGCGCTATTAAGGTATATTTCTGAGTTATCTACCGAGAGGTGTAGAGGGTCTCTCACGCCTCCTTTGTGGTGGAAATCTGTAAGTGGTCATTTAAGTAGTATATTGTTAATAAGCTCAGTCAGAAGAAATCAAGAAATTCATCCCTTAAATATCCTGGTTTGACAATGGTACTAATATACTCACATACTTTCCTCTTTTTTTTCCCCTCCTTCCGTGAATAAATTTATGTCCATAGGCATTTCAGCATTCCCGTCTACCCTTTCTCTCCTCCCCCTCGTCTATTCTATGGTTCACCTCGTCTATTCTATAGTTCATCTCATCTTTTCTATGGTTTACCTTGTCTATTTTATGGTTCACCTCGTCTATTCTGCGGTTCACTTCGTCTATTCTATGGTTCACGTCATCTTTCATAGACCCATCTACTGACATGTCCTGAATTCTTCCTCAAATCTGATATCCAATTTTCTATTATTATTCCTTGAACATTCTGTTGCTTTCATCATCTTTCTCTTTTCTACGTTCACTTTTAATTTCCTTCATTTTTACACGTCCTCCCAAAAGTCATCGGCTAATCTTTACAACTTCTCTTCAGAATCTCCCAAAAGCACAGCATCATCAGCAAAGAGTAAAAACTGTTTCACATCAAACTGATTATCTTTTTTATCCTACATCTCTGTTAATAATAATAATAATAATAATAATAATAATAATAATAATAATAATAATAATAATAATAATAATTCATTTGTCTTTATCGCTCATTTATCACATTCCTTTTCCCTTAGCTCTTTCTTTCCAACATTTTCCCCATCACCCTCCCCACCTCTTCCCCATTTCTTGTTCGAAGCCTCTGAATATATATATAATATATATATTTATATATAATATATATATATATATATATATATATATATATATATATATATATGTATGTATATATGTCGTGCCGATAGGCAGAAACTTGCGATCTTGGCTTAAATAGCAACTTTCATCTTGCCATATAGGACAAGTGAAAATTTGTGTATGCAATAATTTCCCCAAAATCATTCTGAACCTAACGAAAAAAAATATATTTCAACGTGTTTGTTTAGTATTAAATTACTGTAAACAAATCTAAAATATATTTAGTTGGGTTAGGCTAAAATAAATTGTTCTTCTTATAATAAGGTTAGGTAAGTTTTCTAAGATTCTTTTGGTGCAAAATTAAACAAATTACATCAACATTAATGAAAAAAAATATATCTTTAAACATATAAATGAAAATTTTAGAAAGGACTTAATTTTAAATGAGTTCTTGCTAATTGACCAGTTTTACATATTCAGCACGACATTTTATATATATATAATATATATATATATATATATATATATAATATATATATATATATATATATATATTTTATATATATATATATATATATATATATATATATATATATATGTCGTGCCGAATATGTAAAACTGGTCAATTAGCAAGAACTCATTTAAAATTAATTCCTTTCTAAAATTTTCTCTTATACGTAATTTTTAATTTTGCACCAAAAGCATCTTAGAAAACTTACCTAACCTTATTATAACAAGAACAATTTATTTTACCCTAACCCAACTAAATATATTTTAGATTTGTTTACAATAATTTAATACTAAACAAACACAGTGAAATATATTTTTTTCGTTAAGTTCAGAATGATTTTGGCGAAATTATTGCATACACAAATTTTCACTTGTCCTATATGGCAAGATGAGCGTTGCTATTTAAGCCAAGATCGCAAGTTCTGCCTATTCGGCACGACATATAATTTTATATATATTATATATATATATATATATATATATATATATATATATATATATATATATATATATATATATATATATATATATATATATTTTATATATATATATTGTATATTTCCACGGAGACAATAATCCCTCTAACCTCTCCCACGCATATTATGCTGGCAGCTTAACTACCTAGGAAGAAGAGAAATACACTTGTTGTTAGAAGTGTGCCCCTCAAGGAAGGTTCCTTGATGTTGGTGAGGGGCTCTTGATTTAGGGAATTGGATCTGTGCTCCAGTTCCCCGAATTAAGCCTGAATGCCTTCCACATCCCCCCCCCAGGCGCTGTATAATCCTCCGGGTTTAGCGCTTCCCCCTTGATTATAATAATAATAATAATGTTAGAAGTGTGGAAAGGAGAGAGAGAGAGAGAAGAGAAGAGAAGAGAGAGAGAGAGAGAGAGGCTTAGAGCCCTATCCACAAGTCATCACGATCTTAGCGTCCGCTGACAGCAGCTGACAGTATACATGTTAAATCTTAACTCAGAGCCCAGGCATAATTTAGCTCCCCTGATAAGCGACGTGTGTAACTATCTCTCTAAGTCAATGTTGCTCACTTTGTAAACTGCTGCTGGACCTTCTCTCAGCTCCTATACAAATTGTTCTTTAAATAATACATTATGGGTGACAGATTCTTGTAAAATATGCGTATCTAAGTTCTCGGTCTACGTAAACTCAAGATTAGGTGGTAGTGAACGACTGCCAATGAACGAACGTAAGAATGGAAGGGGGACTATTTCTATAACAAATTTCTTTGTACAACGGTGTACAGCGTTGGGTCATATACGTGCCAAGACCACGGTTCGAATCAACATCTGATTTTCTGCTTATTCTTTCTTGTGAATGTTTATTAGTTATAGGTGTAAGATTCTTGTATTCAAATGTCGTACTGCCAACTGCAGTGTATATAAAATAAGTTACAAATCAAATATTTATTGGGACAACTTCTGGCTGTGTGTCGGCTTTGTCACGTTGATGAGGTTTTGCAAAGAGCGAAAACGTTGTCCCAGTAATAAAACTTGTTGAGCAACGCGTTTTTTCCACGATATCGTTGTTTATAATTATGAAAAAAGCACCATAGTGAAAACAGGAAATAAAACCTGAGCCCTTTCATGTGCTTATATACATTAAGCGCTCAGGTTTTATTTCCTGTTTTCACTGTGGTATATTTTTTTATTTGCAATCACGCGTTTTATTGTGATTTCTTCCATTTATAGTTATATTAAAAATATATTTTCATTCCATGGGAAGTGTTAATTGGAATCTGCGGCCAATTATAAGCCTTTAACCACGGCTGTTCACTTAATCGGCCAATTCGTATCACTTCAGCCACCAATGATTATCTCAGGATAACCAGCTAATATAAATGCTACTGCCAAACCGCCTGATTCACTCGGTACACACTGACTGCACTCACAGAGCCTCCACTCAACCCCGTATAATCACCCAGTATAACCACCCTGTATAATCGCCCTATAAAAGCACCAAATCACCTTGAACCATTCAGTTACATCGTAAAAATTAGCAATAGTCATAAAGCTTTACCATCAGGAACCCTATTTAACCGGTGCTTAGGATTTCAAACAGTCGCTTCTACCTATTACAATTAACATTTACAGCGACCCACACCACCGCTCCGAACACCTGTACACTACTGAAGGTAACCACATCACATCCAACTAAACTACCACTAAATCAAGAGATGTTATTTCCTCCTCTATACTGCCGGTACGGACCTAACCACCGGGGTGCCTTAGGAAGCCGTAGCCTCTCCTCTCTCTCTCCAATTACAGAGGAAGCCTAAGGTGGGACCCAAGTATAATGGAGATATGACCAGGGACGGAAGATGGGGTGGGGTGGGGTGATAATGGGGAGGGGGGGGGGTGTTATTAGTATGCTGAGGTGGTCTACTGGCTGGAATATTACATCGTTGATTCTGGACTCGTGGAATTTCTTTGACAAATGAGGTGTGTGTTAGTTACCAGTTGTCAGAGGCACTTGTAAATCGAAACTAGGCCTTTTTTGTACTCACCTATTTGTGGTTGCAGGGGTCGATTCATAACTCTAGATTCATAGATCACTACTACGTCCTCTCTCTCCCAGCTCCATGACCTTCATCAAACCTCGTCTTAAAACTATGTATGGTTTCTGCCTTCGTTACATCACATGCCAGACTATTTCACTTCCTGACAACTCTGTGACTAAACAAATACTTCCTAACATACCTTTGACTCATCTGAGTCTTCAACTTCCAATTGTGACCCCTTGTTTCTGTGTCTCATCTCTGGAACATCCTGTCTCTGTTCACCTTTTCAAGTCCTGGCAGTATTTTGAATATCATTATCATGTCTCCCTTAACTCTCCTGTCCTCCAGTGTCGTCAGGCCGATTTCCCTTAACCATTCTTCGTAGGACATTCCCCTTAACTCTTGAACTAGTCATGTTGCAATCCTTTGCACCCTCTCTAATTTCTTGACGTGCTTCACCAGGTGTGGGTTCCAAACTGGTGCCGCATACTCCAGCATGAGCCTCACGTATATGGTGTACAGAGTCTTGAACGATTCCTTACTGAGGTATCGGAAAGCTATTCTCAGGTTTGCCAGGCGCCCATATGCTGCAGCAGTTATCTGGTTGATTCACGAAATCGTAATGACACGATTGCAAACAAACCATGCCACGGGCAGGGATAGAATCCACGATCAGAGATTATCTAGCGCGGGTTCTATCCCCACCCGTAGTATGGTTTATCTGGTTGATGTGCGCCTCAGGAGATGTACTAAGTATTATACCCAAGATCCTACTCCTTTGGCCACCTAGCCTATATTCTGTCTCCGGTCTTCTTGTCCCTCCCTCGGTCTTCATGACTTTGCATTTGGCGGGGTTAAATTCGAGGAGCCAGTTATTGGACCAGGCTAGCAGCTTGTACAGGTCACTTTGTAGTCCTGCCTGATCCTCATTTAATTCTCCTCATTAACGTCTCCTTGCATTTTTTGTCACATAGTTCATCATTCCATTTAATGATTTTCCTACGAATTCTCTTTCCCACTGAACCTCCTGCAGGAAATTCCTCATGCATGTGTAGTCTCCCCTTTTTGTATTTTGGCTTCTCCCATCCTCTCCTGTTACCCTTTCCATTTGTAACTCTACTATGTATTCAAAGTTCAGAACCACGTGATCACTAGCTGTGAGGGGCCTGTCATATGTGATGTCCTCGATGTCTCGAGCTACTCAGGGTGATTACGAGGTCCAGTCTTGCTGGTTCATCCTTACCTCTCTCTCTCTCTCTCTCTCTCTCTCTCTGGTAGTATCCCTAACATGTTGACGCACGTGTGTATGTGTGTGTGATAACATTTTATTATTGTTATGATCGTTTGACTCTTTCCCCAGACCGTGACCCTCAACATTCGACGAACAGCTAGGCACTGTCCTTACTTCTAGATCGGTACCTGCTTACTGCTATAAAAGTATTTACTGCAATATCTGTACCTAGGTACCTACTTACTGCTATAAAAGCATATACTGCAATATCGGTACCTACTTACTGCTATATCGATACCTCTTATTATATCGGTACCTGCTTACTTCTATGTAAGTACTTAATTACTGTTATATCGGCATTTACAGGTGTATGTGTACTTACTTATTGCTGTATCGGCACCTAATTGCTTCTAAATTGGTATCTACTTACTGTTACCGTATTTTCCGGCATATAAGACGCACGATAGACATATCATAACGGTAAATCAGTAATGACACTCAAGGGTTAATTACCCTCTTACTTTACACTAAAGCGTAACTCAAAGCCTACCCTTGACCCTGACCTTGAGCATATAAGGCGCAGGCTGATTTTTTCCAAGACTTCTTATGGAAAAAAGGCGTGCCTTACCTGTGACACTTTGTACAGGATATTCCAGCAGCTGCTCCAATACATACCTGGAGTATACATACCTGGAGTATACATACCTGGACTATACATACCTGGAGTATACATACCTGGACTATACATACCTGGAGTATACATACCTGGACTATACATACCTGGAGTATACATACCTGGAGTATACATATCTGGAGTATACATACCTGGAGTATACATACCTGGAGTATACATACCTGGAGTATACATACCTGGAGTATACATACCTGGAGTATACATCCTGGAGTATACATACCTGGAGTATACCTAGTATGTATTTTGACGTGATCTAGAAACGATGCGTCGAAATTCGTATATTTTAAAGAAAGCTTTGATTTTTACCTCTTTGTTCACTATATAAATTGGTTTAGAAAGACAATTGAGCTCACTTGTCTTTCTAAACCAGTTTGATGGTATCTATCATCAAGGTTTATACCACAATGTAAATGCAGGAGTAATTAATAAATATATCAGGAGTGAACAAACTATGCTGCTTAGGAAGATGAATTATAACAGTTAATTTTCTCACCACAAGAGCAGAAAGGCCAAAAAGTGTGTGACGATATTTGCAGTTATGTTACAACAACAATAACAATAAAAAAGACATGATTTTTCAGACGGTTATATGCGATTTTGATTTTAACATTAGTGAAAAAAAAAGTGAACACAGAAGCTGAGAGCTTTGTGTTTTTCTTGAGGTCAGGTTTTGAACCTTCAGCTGGAACTTCATGAACAAATTAGAATCATGGTTCTTATGAATCCTGGGGGGGGAGGGTTATGGGGAGCTTGAGCAACCCCCTCCCCCTCTGATGGAGTTCAATTTCTCCAAGTGTGGGAACGTAGAGAGAGAGAGAGAGGGGGGGGCTTAGGCCCCTTATCGTCCTCTGTTGGAGATACATTTCTCCACACCCTCTGGGCTTTTCCCCACCGGCTAATATATATACCTGACTATCAGATAGACCTCGTGGAGTTATACCACGTAGGAATATACGATCTATATTTCCTCCTGCACAAAATAAAATCATTGTTGAATGAACCAAGTCGGCAAATTCTGAAGGTAAAGTTTTATATTCTTTCCTCCAGAGTAAATGAGTGTTGACGCCCTTCTTAAAGAAAGGATTGAAGGGGAGAAGAAGGGGGTTGGTATGATTTCAGTGAGAGGGCTCTTGATTCGAGGAACTGTAGCTATTCCAGTGGTTGTATAACCCTAACGAATTTAGTCTTCCCAATAAAATGATGAAAATAATGACAATTATGAAGATAATAATAATAATAATAATAATAATAATAATAATAATAATAATAATAATAATAATAATAATAATAATAATAATAATAATAATAACAGATTTATAGAAATATATTTATAGTTTTTTTTGGAAATATATTTATAACTTAATAGATTTATAGAAATTTATTTATATTTATATAGATTTATAGATTCATAGAAATTGATTGACTGGCCAATCAACATAGAAGAACCAGGTGCCAATAAATGCGTGCTAACTGGGGTAATTAACGGGAGATTAACATGTTGGAAATAGAGTGAAATATAAGTTAACCCGATGCGTGACGCACCTGTCACCTGGTAATGAGACAGGTGGGAGGCTGGTGATGTGTGTGTGTGTGTGTGTGTGTGTGTGTGTGTGTGTGTGTGTGTGGTGTGTGTGTGTGTGTGTGTTGTTGTTGTTGTTGTTGTGTGTGTGTGTGTGTGTGTGTGTGTGTGTGTGTGTTGTTGTTGTTGTTGTTGTGTGTGTGTGTGTGTGTGTGTGTGGTGTGTGTGTGTGTGTGTGTGTGGTGTGTGTGTGTTGTTTGTTGTTGTTGTGTGTGTGTGTGTGTGTGTGTGTGGTGTGTTGTTGTTGTTGTGTGTGCGTGTGTGTGTTGTTGTTGTTGTTGTGTACTCACCTATTTGTACTCACCTATTTGTGGTTGCAGGGGTCGAGTCACAGCTCCTGGCCCCGCCTCTTCGCTGATTGCTACTAGGTCCTCCTCTCTCCCTGCCCCATGAGCTCTATCATACCTCGCCTTAAAACTATGTATGGTTCCTGCCTCCACTACATCACTTTCTAGGCTATTCCATGGCCTGACTACTCTATGACTGAAGAAATACTTCCTAACATCCCTTTGATTCATCTGAGTCTTCAACTTCCAATTGTGACCTCTTGTGTCTGTGTCCCATCTCTGAACATCCCGTCTTTGTCCACCTCGTCTATTCCGCGCAGCATTTTATATGTCGCTATCATGTCTCCCCTGACCCTCCTGGCCTCCAGTGTCGTCAGGCCGATTTCCCTCAACCTTTCTTCATAGGACAATCCCCGTAGCTCTGGGACTAGTCTTGTTTGCAAACCTTTGCACTTTCTCTAATTTCTTGACGTACTTGACTAGGTGGGGGATCCAAACTGGGCTGCATACTCCAGTATGGGCCTGACGTAGATGGTATACAGAGTCTTAAACGAATCCTTACTGAGGTATCGGAACGCTATCCGTAGGTTTGCCAGGCGCCCGTATGCTGCAGCAGTTATCTGATTGATGTGCGCCTCAGGAGATATGCTCGGTGTTATACTCACCCCCAGATCTTTTTCCTTGAGTGAGGTTTGCAGTCTTTGGCCATCTAAACTATATTGTGTCTGCGGTCTTCTTTGCCCTTCCCCAATCTTCATGACTTTGCATTTGGCAGGGTTAAATTCAAGGAGCCAGTTGCTGGACCAGGGTTGTAGCCTGTCCAGGTCTCTTTGTAGTCCTGCCTGATACTCGTCCGATTCGATTCTTCTCATTAACTTCACATCATCTGCAAACAAGGACACTTCTGAGTCTATCCCGTCCGTTATGTCGTTCACGTATACCAAGAACAGCACAGGTCCTAGGACTGACCCCTGTGGAACCCCGCTTGTCACAGGCGCCCACTCTGACACCTCGTCGCGCACCATGACTCGCTGTTGCCTCCCTGTCAGATATTCTCTGATCCATTGCAGTGCCTTTCCTGTTATGTGTGCCTGGTCCTCTAGCTTTTGCAGTAACCTCTTGTGAGGAACTGTGTCGAAGGCCTTCTTGCAGTCCAAAAATACGCAGTCGATCCACCCCTCTCTATCTTGTCTTACTTCTGTCACCTTGTCATAAAACTCTAGTAGGTTTGTGACACAGGATTTTCCTTCCCTGAAACCGTGCTGGTTGTCAATTATACACTTGTTTCTTTCCAGGTGCCCCACCACTCTCCTCCTGATGATCTTCTCCATGACCTTGCATACTATACACGTTAGTGATACAGGTCTGTAGTTTAGTGCCTCATGTCTGTCTCCCTTTTTAAAAATTGGGACTACATTTGCCATTTTCCATACCTCAGGGAGTTTCCCAGTTTCAAATGATGTGTTGAAGATCTTTGTTAATGGCTCACACAGTATCTCTGCTCCCTCTTTAAGGACCCATGGAGAGATGTTGTCTGGTCCCACCGCCTTTGAGGTGTCAAGTTCGCATAGCAGCTTCTTCACCTCCTCCTTGGTTATATGTACCTCATCCAGCACTTGCTGGGTGCCCCCCTGTTCTGATTTCTTGGAGTCCTACTGGTTTCCACTGTAAATACCTCTTTAAATCTTGTGTTGAGCTCCTGACATACCTCTCGGTCGTTTCTTGTGAATTCCCCCATCACCCTTCCTCAGTCTGATTACCTGGTCCTTGACTGTTGTTTTCCTCCTGATGTGGCTGTACAACAGCTTCGGGTCAGTCTTTACTTTTGATGCTATGTCATTTTCATATTGTCTCTCGAGCCTCCTTCTTATCTGTGCATATTCGTTTCTGGCTCTTCGGCTGATTTCTTTATTTTCCTGAGTTCTCTGTCTTCTGTACCTTTTCCATTCTCTAGTACACCTAGTTTTTGCCTCCCTACACCTTTGGGTGAACCAAGGACTCGTTCTGTTCTTCCCATTATTTCTGTTTCCCTTGGGAACAAACCTCTCCTCTGCCTCCTTGCATTTTGTTGCTCCATAGTCCATCATTTCTTGTACTGGTTTTCCTGTCAGTTCCCTCTCCCACTGAATGTCATGAAGGAAGTCCCTCATGCCTGAGTAGTTCCCCCTTTTGTAGTTTGGTTTTTCCCAGCCTATTCCTGCTACTTTCTCCACTTGGAGCGCAACTATGTAGTCGAAGCACAGAACCACATGATCACTAGCTCCCAGGGGCCTTTCATACATGATACCCTCGATGTCCGAACTACTCATGGTGAATACAAGGTCCAACCTTGCTGGTTCATCCTCTCCTCTCTCTCTGGTAGTGTCTCTAACATGTTGATGCATGAGGTTCTCCAGTACCACATCCATCATCTTGGCTCTCCATGTTTCGGGACCCCCATGGGGCTCCAGGTTTTCCCCAGTAAATCTCCTTGTGATTGAAATCACCCATGTGTGTGTGTGTGTGTGTGTGTGTGTGTGTGTGTGTTGTGTGTGTGTGTGTGTGTTGTTGTAGTTGTGTGTGTGTGTGTGTGTTGTTGTTGTTGTTGTGTGTGTGTGTTCGGATCATATATATATAAATAAATAATGTGTGTATATATATATATATATATATATATATATATATAATATATATATATATATATATATATATATATATATATATATATAAATATATATATAATATAATATATATGATAGGGGGGCAATGTGGCAGATGTTGCAGGTGTATGGTGTGGGAGGTAGGTTACTGAAAACAGTGAAGAGTTTTTACGAGGATAGTGAGGGTCAAGTTAGAGTACATAGGAAAGAGGGAAATTATTTCCCAGTAAAAGTAGGCCTTAGACAAGGATGTGTGATGTCACCGTGGTTGTTTAATATATATATAATGGGGTTGTAAGAGAAGTAAATGCGAGGGTATTGACAAGAGCGTGGAGTTAAAAGATAAAGAATCACACATAAAGTGGGAGTTGTCACAGTTGCTCTTTGCTGATGACACTGTGCTCTTGGTGATTCTGAAGAGAAGTTGCAGAGATTGGTGGATGAATTTGGTAGGTGTGCAAGAGAAGAAAATTAAAAGTGAATACAGGAAAGAGTAAGGTTATGAGGATAACAAAAATATTAGGTGATGAAAGATGGATATCAAATTGGAGGAGAGAGTATGGAGGAGGTGAATGTATTCAGGTATTTGGGAGTGGACATGTCAGCGGATGGGTCTATGAAGGATGAGGTGAATCATAGAATTGATGAGGGGAAAAGGGTGAGTGGTGCACTTAGGAGTCTGTGGAGACAAAGAACTTTGTCCTTGGAGGCAAAGAGGGGAATGTATGAGAGTATAGTTTTACCAACACTCTTATATGGGTGTGAAGCATGGGTGATGAATGTTGCAGCGAGAAGGCTGAGGCATGGAGATGTCATGTCTGAGGGCAATGTGTGTGTGAATATAAATGCAGAGAATTCGTAGTTTGGAAGTTAGGTGTGGGATTACCAAAACTGTTGTCCAGAGGGCTGAGGAAGGGTTGTTGAGGTGGTTCGGACATGTAGAGAGAATGGAGCGAAACAGAATGACTTCAAGAGTGTATCAGTCTGTAGTGGAAGGGAGGCGGGTAGGGGTCGGCCTAGAAAGGTTGGAGGGAGGGGGTAAAGGAGGTTTTGTGTGCGAGGGGCTTGGACTTCCAGCTGTCGTGCGTGAGCGTGTTTGATAGGAGTGAATGGAGACGAATGGTTTTTAATACTTGACGTGCTGTTGGAGTGTGAGCAAAGTAACATTTATGAAGGGGTTCAGGGAAACCGGCAGGCCGGACTTGAGTCCTGGAGATGGGAAGTACAGTGCCTGCACTCTGAAGGAGGGGTGTTAATGTTGCAGTTTAAAAACTGTAGTGTAAAGCACCCTTCTGGCAAGACAGTGATGGAGTGAATGATGGTGAAAGTTTTTCTTTTTCGGGCCACCCTGCCTTGGTGGGAATCGGCCAGTGTGATAATAACAAAAAATATATATATATACATGTATACATACATTTATATAAGATAAACAAAAGTTGGACGAGAACCCAGTATGAGGTAAAGTATATAAAGAAACAGGAAACATTACGAAGGTTCGCAATGAGACTAGTCCGAGAGGTGAGGGTCATGAGCCAGGATGAGAGGCTGGAGAAGCTAAACCAGACGACTTTACACGACAAAAAAGATGAGGGGAGACATGATTATGCGGTACAAAATACAGAGATAAACTGGTTTCTTCGATAGGCGGGTACAGTGTAAGATTCGTTGGGATTTTTAAGCCCTGGTCGTGAAGGTTCGCCACCCAGGGTAACCCAGGGAAGTCAGGGGTCGGGAAGGTAAGCCACCCAGGGTAACCCAGGGAAGTCAGGGGTCGGGAAGGTTAGCCACCCAGGGCAACCCAGGGAAGTCAGGGGTCGGGAAGGTTAGCCACCCAGGGTAACCCAGGGAAGTCAGGGATCGGGAAGGTTAGCCACCCAGGGTAACCCAGGGAAATCAAGGGTCGGGAAGGTTAGCCACCCAGGGTAACCCAGGGAAGTCAGGGATCGGGAAGGTTAGCCACCCAGGGTAACCCAGGGAAGTCAGGGGTCGGGAAGGTTAGCCACCCAGGGCAACCCAGGGAAGTCAGGGGTCGGGAAGTTAGCCACCCAGGGTAACCCAGGGAAGTCAGGGATCGGGAAGGTTAGCCACCCAGGTAACCCAGGGAAGTCAGGGATCGGAAGGTAAGCCACCCAGGGTAACCCAGGGAAGTCAGGGATCGGGAAGGTTTAAGCCACCCAGGTAACCCAGGGAAGTCAGGGATCGGGAAGGTTAGCCACCCAGGGCAACCCAGGGAAGTCAGGGGTCGGGAAGGTTAGCCACCCAGGGTAACCCAGGGAAGTCAGGGATCGGGAAGGTTAGCCACCCAGGGTAACCCAGGGAAGTCAGGGATCGGGAAGGTTAGCCACCCAGGGTAACCCAGGGAAGTCAGGGCATCATCGAGGACTGTCTGGCTTATTTCCACTGGGATCTTTTAATTACTCTTCTCCCCACCCCGAGGGTGCGACCCACACCAGTCAATTAACACGCAGGTACCTACCCACCTTAGGGAACATGGCCAATGTGTACATCGGTGCCGGAGATCGAACTGTGGACATTCAGCATGACCTGAGTGCGCTACGAACCGAGCCACGGGACCACCACGAGGTCAAAACTGAAGATTAAAAACACGGATGAGTCACTGGGATGTTAGGAAATGCTTCTTCGGGAAGTGGAACGACCTAGAATTGAAAGAGATAGAGGCAGGTGCTATACATAGTTTTAAGAATAGGTATGATATGGTTCACTCAACCAGGAGAGAGGAGGGACCAGGAGCTGAGACTGTATCCATGCAATTATAAGAGGTGAGAGGTGAGAGAGAGAGAGAGAAAGAGAGAGAGAGAGAGAGAGAGAGAGAGAGAGAGAGAGAGAGAGAGAGAGAGAGAGAGAGAGAGAGAGAGAGAGAGAGAGAGAGAGAGTAGAGAGAGAGAGAGAGAGAGAGAGAGAGAGAGATTTCCCCATACTTTTCCTACCACTACAGAGATCAAAGCAAGTTAAAAACATAATGATAAATACCAGTCACATTAAGCGACTGAAATATTCTCATATATTAAAAATACATAATTATTATTCGTTCGTCTGGCAGCGCGACGTGCCCATTCATCAACGATAACTGACACTCCTGCCCCGGCGGCAAAACCTGGGAGAGGGCAAGCAAAAATAGTGTGTACTCACCTACATGTGGTTGCAGGGGTCGATTCACAGCTCCTATCCCCGCCTCTTCGCTTGTCGTTACTAGGTCCACTCCCTTCCTTCTCCATGAGCTTCATCGTATCTCTTCGTATGGTTCCTGCCTCCACTACATCACTCTCAAGATTGTTCCATTTCTTGACAGCTCTATGATTGAAGAAATACTTCCTAACATCCCTGTGATTCATGTGACTCTTCAACTTCCTGCTATGATCCCTTCTTGCTGTGTCCCATCTGAAATATTTTGTTCTTGTCCATCTTGTCAATTTCTCCCAGTATTTTGTATGTCGTTATTATATCCCCCCTATCCCTCTTGTCCTCCAGTAACTTCAGGCTGAGTTTCCTTAAGTTCTCCTCGTAGCGCATATCTCTTAGTTCCAGGACTAATCTTTTTGGAAAGCTTTGCTCTTTCTCTAATTTCTTGACGTGTTTGACCAGGTGTGGGTTCCAAACTGGTGCTGCATACTCCAATATGGGCCTGACATACACGGTGTGCAGGGGCCGGAACGACTCCTTACTGAGATTTCCAGGCACCCATATGCTGCAGCAGTTATTTGGTTCATGTGCTCCTCAGGAGATGTGCTCGGTATGATGGTCCCCCCAGAATCCTTTTCCTTGACTGAGTTTTGCAGCCCTTGACCTAACAGGCTGTACTCCGTCTGCTGTCTTCTTTGTCCTTCCCCAAATTTCATGACATTGCACTTTCTGGGGTTAAACTCCAGGAGGCATTTGTCGGACCAGGCTTGTAGTCTGTCCAGATCTCCTTGCAGGCTTACCTTATCCTCGTCCACTCGTATTCTCCTCATCAGCTTCACATCGTCTGCGAAGAGGGACATCTTTGAATCTATCCCTTCTGTCATGTCATTTACATATATTAGAAATAACACTGGACCTAGGACTGACCTTTCGACACATGCACCCACTCTGACACCTCGTCACGTACCAACATACGTTGTTTCCTTCCTGTTCAGGTATTCCCTGATCCATTGTATTACTTTCCATGCTATTCCTGCCTGCTCCTCTAGCTTTTCAACCAGTCTCTTGTGTAGTATGTGTGATACTGTGTCGAGAACCTTCTTAGAATCCAAGAGCTGTGTCCGAGAACCTTCTTAAAGTCGTAGAACCCCAGTAGGTTTGTAATGCAGGATTTTCCTTCCCTGAAGCCATGCTGGTTGTCATATATGAGCCTGTTCCTTTCTAGGTGCTCCACCACTCTTCTCCTGGTAATCTTCTCCATAACTTTACGTACTATACATTTCACCAACACAGGCCTGTAGGTTAGTGCTGCGTGTCTATCTTCTTTCTTATAAATTGGGACTACGTTTGCTGTATTCCACACCTCAGGCAGTTGCCCAGTTTCAATAGATTTATTGAAGATTGTTGTTAGTGACACACTCAATGCATCTGTTCCCTCTCTCAGTACCCAAGGAGAGATATTATCTGGGCCCACTGCCTTCGAAGTATCTAGTTTACCTAGCAGTTTCTTCACCTCCTCCTCGGTTGTGTGCAGTGTGTCCAGAAGCTTCTCTGTCTCCACTGTGAATACCTCCCGGAATCGCGTGCTGAGTTCCTTACATACTTCCTGGTTACTTTCTGTGATTTCCCCTCCTTACTTCCTCAATCTGATTACCTGGTCTTTGACTGTTATTTCCTCTTGATGTGGCTGTAAAACAACTTTGGGTCAGATTTGGCTTTTGATGCTACGTCATTCTCGTATTGCTGATGGGCCTCTCTTCTTATCTGTGTATATTCATTGCTGGCTCTTCGGCTCAACTCCCTGTGTGTGTGTGTGTGCCAGCGCCTGGGGAACGGGAAGTAATCATGTTCCATGCGAGGAAGAGACCTCCAATTCCTTGAATCAAGAGCCTTAAACCATTATCAATGCATTTCTCTCCTAGGGTTGTATGGTAGTGGAAGGCATCTAATTCAGCATATGCTAATTATTAAATCCACATTGATAAGAGATTCTGCAGCCTGAAGCTAATTTACGAATTACTTTAAAAACATCACTCCTCATTTTTTCCCCTCTCTTTCACTCTTATCAATAAATTACCTTACAAATCCCCTCGTGATATTTGCCACACCACTCTGTAACGCGCGGCGGCACTGTAATCACTAACACACGCGTCCATCATTTGTGTCCTCTTAGAGATATTGTTTAAATTTCAGCAAACTTCCTCTTCTCACACTAAACACTTAACGGCATCTATTTCAAGTTTTTTAAACTTTTTACATACATTACTTTGAGTCTGGTCTCAAATCTGCACAAAGAAATCACTCCCTGCGAAAGCAAAAGACTCGGCACGTGGTTCAACATTCCCCAGTGAAATTCAGGGGTGCCATGAGTACAGTAAGAGACAACACAATAAGTAGCAAGGGGCCCAAGACTGTTCAACTGCCTCCCAGCATACATAAGGGGGATTACCAATTGACCCCTGGCTGTCTTCAAGAAGAAACTGGATAGACACGTAAAGTCAATGCTTAACCAGTCGGGCTGTGGTTCATACATCGGTCTGCGTGCGGCCAGCAGTAGCAGCCTGGCTGGTCAGGCCATGCTCCACCGCGAAGCTTGGTCATAGACTGGGCCTCGGGGGCGTTGACCCCCAGGTATACTCTATATATGTATTATGAAATGATAATACTAGATAGAGATAATGTAACGCTGTAGCAATAAACGCTCGTTCTTCATCAAGTCATCCTGAGAGATGATGATTCCCATATAACAGTAACTGCAGCTCTGCAGGAAGGAAACCTGTCAAGTTCACCAAACCACGGTACGGGTGGGGTTTGAACTCGTGGCAAGTGATTTGTGAAACTCCAGGCCAGCGCCTAAGCCACTGGGCCACATGGGACCCATGCTAACCTCCCTGTGATGTATAAATATATCTAGTTCCAACCCATCCTGTGTGACGGCATATGACATAAACACAGCTAAAATTATTATTATTATTATTAAAGATTCGCCGGTATTCTCCCGGCCCGGGCCTTTTCCAAGTGGTGGCCCGGCCTTGGCTCCCTCTTTAGGGAGTGTCTGAGACCTAAGTCTCCCATGGGAGGAGGCACAAGTACCTCCTCATCTTTGGGACCAACTGTCCCCAGGCCTAGCCACAAGCTAGGCCTCTCTGGTCTGCCATCCCCGCCCCAAGGGGGCAAATGGGAATGACAGTCTTATGAGCTAAAGGCTCGGGCTCAGGCACCTACCCTACCCTAGAAGGGTTAGGCATGGTATCGATGCACAGCTAAAAAATTTCTCCCTTTCTATATAACCATCACACGGAATAGGGCAACAGCACACTACGAATGTATACAATTCTTCTAAAAACATTTTTTTTTTATCAATTCGTGTCTTTGTTTTCGTACACAATCTTTAGTCCGTGTTATTATTATAATCATAAATAGACGTTAAACCCATAAGGGTCATAAATCGCTGCTTTAGTCCATATTACAAGGCAACGTTATGATGGGCACGTCTTTTTCTATCTTCTTAATGTGGGTAAGAAGTTATAACAATGAATCAGTGTCTGGCCGCCAACATACATTCGCTACTTTGTTCAGTTGGCCGCCCAGTTATTTGCACTTAGTGGAGCACCGAACACCGAAATATTTCACCTAACACCGATATATTTCACCTAACACTGATGTATTTCAACGAACACCAATATATATTTCTTTTGATGAGTATGCGCTGTGAGCTGCAGTGTATATGCATCTGGAAAAGTGTGTATTTTAGCAATGTATATACTCATTATTTATTTTAGTCCCTCTATGTGGGTTTAAAAAGTACCTTTGACTAATTATGTATAGGTGACATTCAGCCTTAATAACCCTCGTGTAGCCAATGGGCTTTAATAAAGCAACTAACAACAACAACAGTTCCATTTTCTGACACAAGGAAATACTTTAATATTTACGTGTTGGAGAAATTTGGATATCTGAGTGTGGCCTCTAACTCTTACTGGGATTATTATTATTATAATTATAATCAAAGCCAAGCTTTAAACCCACAAGGGTCATACAACTCTCTTACTGGTTGTACCGGTAATCCTGAAGAAGATTTTAGTTAGATAGCCAAAAAACTTCACTAAGCGAGTCATTATATGACCATGACGAGCGTCATATTTTGTCCACTGTCCCTGAGAAACAGAAGAATGTCATATAAGGATTATGAACTCCTGGGTTATTGTCAATGTGTTGCTGTTGAGGTTGTTAAGGGCCATCACGGCGCAAGCCGTATTGAGCCCTACATTCCAGTGTGTTGTTGCTCATGCTTCATAAGGGCTGCGAAGGCTTATGCCGTATGAACCCTAGTGTCACTGGTGGTGTTTACAGCCCACCCACTCAGCGCTTGTACCGCTGTGCAACAGATGGCGCGCTCTTCATCCACGCATGATGCACAAACAGATAAGCACCAGCCTTACGAGTCTCGGTAAATATTTATTTTTAATTTAACTTTTCCTTATATGCGGCTGTAATGTTGGAAATCCTTTAGCTTATCAATTGTTGAAGATGATGACAGCGACCACGATGATAGTGATGAAGATGACACAGCACACTATCAGTGAGAGTGATCTTCCTACAAAGATTACCAACAACAAACATAATCTCCCTGAAGACAGAGTTATGAAGTGATCTCAGAAACATGACAAGTGGACGAATGCTCACGTGTTTACATATTTTTTTTTGTCCTGTCTCTGTAGTTACAGGAGCAAAGCTATTCTCCATTTTTTGTTCTCTTTAGTAAAAAGAGTAGTGTGTAGATACGTATTCTGTATGATGCTTAGTGGGAACAGAGGCTAGCTATGTTTCCCTGCCATTATTCCATCATATAGACGGGTGTTCCCTGTCATATTCCATCATATAGAAGGGTGTTCCCTGTAATATTCCATCATATAAGACGGGTGTTCCCTGTCATATTCCATCATATAGACGGGTGTTCCCTGTAATATTCCATCATATAAGACGGGTGTTCCCTGTCATATTCCATCATATAGACGGGTGTTCCCTGTCTTATTCCATCATATAGACGGGTGTTCCCTGTTTTATTCCATCATATAGACGGGTGTTCCCCGTCATATTCCATCATATAAGGCGGGTGTTCCCTGCCATATTCCATCATATAGACGGGTGCTCCTTGTCATATTCCATCATATAGACGGGTGTTCCCTGTCATATTCCATCACATAAGACGGGTGTTCCCTGTCATATTTCATCATATAAGACGGGTGTTCCCTGTCATATTTCTCATATAAGACGGGTGTTCCCTGTCATATTCCATCATATAAGACGGGTGTTCCTTGTCATATTCCATCATATAAGACGGGGCTTCCCTGTCATATTCCTCATATAAGACGGGTGTTCCCTGTCATATTCCATCATATAGACGGGGCTTCCCTGTTTGAGGAGGTAGATCATGGTAATGAATATGATATTGTGTATATGGACTTCAGAAGGCTTTCGATAGAGTTCCACACCAGAGGCTATTGAGGAAACTTAAGGCACACGGAATAGGAGGAGAAATTTTTTCCAGAGTAGAGGCATGGCTGACAAATAGACAGCAGAGAGTTTGCATAAATGGGAAGAAATCAGAATGGGGGCTCGTCACAAGCGGTGTTCCTCAGGGGTCAGTGTTGGGCCCGTTGTTGTTCACAATTTACATAAACGACATAGATGAGAGAATAAATAGCGACATAAGCAAATTTGCTGACGACACCAAAATAGGCCGTCCAATTCATTCTAGTGAGGACACTAGAGCACTCCAGGATGATTTGAATAGACTGATGCAAGGTCGGAGAAGTGGCAGATGTAGTTTAATATTGACAAATGCAAAGTTCTAAATGTTGGACAGTTAAATAACCATGCCACATATAAACTTAATAATGTAGATCTTAATACTACTACTGACTGCGAAAAGGATTTAGGAGTTCTGGTTAGCAGTAATCTAAAACCAAGACAACAGTGTTGTTAGGTAAGACACATATGCAACAGTTAGACAACTTTATTCCGAAACGTTTCGCCTACACAGTAGGCTTCTTCAGTCGAATACAGAAAGTAGGCAGGAACAGTAGAGATGTGAAGACGATGTAATCAGTCCATCACCCTTAAAGTCGTAGAATTTGAGGTTGTCAGTCCCTCGGCCTGGAGAAGTTCAGTTCCATAGTCAGGAACTATCTGAAGATCAAGCGACAGTTCGGAATAAAGTTGTCTAACTGTTGCATATGTGTCTTACCTAACAACCTGTCGGTATTGTATACCATTTTGATGTTCATCTTGTCAGACACTGCAACACGTGGCATCTTGGTACAGAAAACACCTTGGACAAGCTTTTCAAGTGAGAAGTGTTGGATCTGAGAGGGACATGACCTCTCAGTGGCCTCTCACTACTACTACTACTACTACTACTACTACTACTACTACTACTACTACTACTACTACTACTACCCTGCACCTCTCCTTCCGACAGTATTTAAGTCTCCGCACTGTCGCTTGATCTTCAGATAGTTCCTGACTATGGAACTGAACTTCTCCAGGCCGAGGGACTGACAACCTCAAATTCTACGACTTTAAGGGTGATGGACTGATTACATCGTCTTCACATCTCTACTGTTCCTGCCTACTTTCTGTATTCGACTGAAGAAGCCTACTGTGTAGGCGAAACGTTTCGGAATAAAGTTGTCTAACTGTTGCATATGTGTCTTACCTAACAACCTGTCGGTATTGTATACCATTTTGATGTTCATCAAGACAACAGTGCATTAGTGTTCGCAATAAAGCTAACAGAATTCTTGGCTTCATATCTAGAAGTATAAATAATAGAATTCCTCAGGTTGTTCTTCAACTCTATATATCCTTGGTTAGGCCTCATTTAGACTATGCTGCTCAGTTCTGGTCACCGTATTACAGAATGGATATAAATGCTCTGGAAAACGTACAGAGGAGGATGACAAAGATGATCCCATGTATCAGAAATCTTGTGCAAGAAAGGTATAAAATACCGACAATATGAAAGTTAAGACACATGTGCAACATCTGGATATCTTTATTGTAGACGTTTCGCCATCCAGTGGCTTTATCAATACAGATTCTAGGACATAATAGGAAGACAGTAGAACTATATACAAAAGATGAGGTAATCAGTCCCTCGGCCTTGGAGTTAGTGTTCACAGCATCGTGGTGGAGGAGAGTATGGAGCAAAGGCAAGAAGACTGGCGTTTTTATAGGCGTCAGTGGATGGGACGGGCAGCAGACGAGGGCAGTCACTGGTAGGCGGGATTCCCCAGTGGAAGTAGGTCCTTCCCAAAGAGATGGGTTAGTTGCAGCAGCCGTGAAGAAGGTCTTGTAGATGTCAGAGGACATCTACAAGACCTTCTTCACGGCTGCTGCAACTAACCCATCTCTTTGGGAAGGACCTACTTCCACTGGGGAATCCCGCCTACCAGTGACTGCCCTCGTCTGCTGCCCGTCCCATCCACTGACGCCTATAAAAACGCCAGTCTTCTTGCCTTTGCTCCATACTCTCCTCCACCACGATGCTGTGAACACTAACTCCAAGGCCGAGGGACTGATTACCTCATCTTTTGTATATAGTTCTACTGTCTTCCTATTATGTCCTAGAATCTGTATTGATAAAGCCACTGGATGGCGAAACGTCTACAATAAAGATATCCAGATGTTGCACATGTGTCTTAACTTTCATATCAGAAATCTTCCCTATGATGATAGACTGAGGGCCCTGAATCTGCACTCTCTCGAAAGGCGTAGAATTAAGGGGCATATGATCGAGGTGAATAAATGGAAAACAGGAATAAGTAAAGGGGATGTAAATAGCGTGCTGAAAATTTCCAGCCAAGATAGGACTCGTAGCAATGGTTTAAAGTTGGAAAAATTCAGATTCATGAAGGATATAGAAAAGCACTGGTATGGTAATAGGGTTGTTGATGAGTGGAACAAACTCCCGAGTACAGTTATTCAGGCTAAAACGTTGTGTAGTTTTAAAAATAGGTTATATAAATACATGAGAGGGTGTGGGTGGGTGTGAGTTGGACCTGACTAGCTTGTGCTGCTGGATCTGGTGCAGTGCTCCATCTTTGAATGGAGGTGACCAGACTGGGTGGGTCATTTGGCTAATCCGGGGAGGGGATCATTGGTCTAATCCGGGGAGGGGATCATTGGTCTAATCCGGGGAGGGGATCATTGGTCTAATCCGGGGGAGGGGGACATGGACCTGCTCCGCATGGGTTAGTAGGCCTGTTGCAGTGTTCCTTCTTTCTTATGTTCTTATATAAGACGGGTGTTCTCCGTCATATTCCATCATATAAGACGGGTGTTCCCTGTCATATTCCATCATATAAGACGGGTGTTCCCTGTCATATTCCATCATATAAGACGGGTGTTCCCTGTCATATTCCATCATATAAGACGGGTGTTCCCTGTCATATTCCATCATATAAGACGGGGCTTCCATGTCATATTCCATCATATAAGACGGGTGTTCCCTGTCATATTCCATCATATAAGACAGGTGTTCCCTGTCATATTCCTCATATAAGACGGGTGTTCCCTGTAATATTCCATCATATAAGACGGGTGTTCCCTGTCATATTCCATCATATAAGACAGGTGTTCCCTGTCATATTCCTCATATAAGACGGGTGTTCCCTGTAATATTCCATCATATAAGACGGGTGTTCCCTGTAATATTCCATCATATAAGACGGGTGTTCCCTGTCATATTCCATCATATAAGACGGGTGTTCCCTGTCATATTCCATCATATAAGACGGGTGTTCCCTGTCTTATCCCAGTGCACAATGGTGATAATAATTATAATCATAACCAATCGCTAAACCCGCAAGGGATTAGCGCTTGGTTATGATTATAAATGGTATAAAGTACCGATACGATCTTTTATTGACTACGTTTCGCCCACACAGTAGACTTTATTTTTATTAATGTTTTTATTAATATTATCACTAAAAGAAATAATATTTCATTAATGGAACGCTCTAAACCCGTAGGGGCCATGCGACATCTGGGAAATAGACGTAAATTAGGTTTAATGTGAGGAACGGAAGGTACAGGTATAATTCCTCGGATCAAAAGCCCATCACCAGCACACACAGTGAAGAGGCGGGGCTAGGAGCTATGACTCGGCCCCTGCAACCTCAACTAGGTGAGTATATATATATATATATATATATATATAATATATATATATATATATATAAACATTGTCTCTACGTCCACAGCAGGACTCGAACCTGCTAACTCTGTATCAGGGTCCACAGTACTTTACCACGAGACTAGACCTGCAATAAGTATGGGCGCTTAGCCGAAGCTAAGAGATGTTACCCCATACCCCCGGGCACCATACCCCCGGGCACCATACCCCCGGGCACCATAATCCCGGGCACCATACCCCCGGGCACCATACCCCCGGGCACCATACCCCCGGGAACCATACCCCCGGGCACCATACCCCCGGGCACCATACCCCCGGGCACCATACCCCCGGGCACCATAATCCCGGGCACCATACCCCCGGGCACCATACCCCCGGGCACACTACCCCCGGGCACCATACCCCCGGGCACTAAGCTCGTTCTGAAAGTTATTTCATCGAATCCTGCCACATGCAGTGGACAATGAAAGAGATCTGAAATGCTTAAAAATTCGCAAACAGGCGAAATTATTTACAAACATTAATTCTGCATATGGGAAACGTAAAACTGGACACTCAGCAAGAACTCATTTAAAATTATTAAGTCCTTTCTAAAATCTTCTCTTATACATTTGACAATATATTTTTTCGTTAATTTTTAATATAAAAGCATCACTTAATTAATAACTGTCGTAGAAATGTATGAACGTATTTATGTTTATGGGGAAGCACTAGACCAGTAGAAGTCATACACCGTCTAGGAAACCCAAGGCAGTCATACTTGATCCGAGGAAGGGGAAACGTAGCTCAAGTTCCATGTATGAAGAGCCCTCCAACAAACATTCAGGCACCTCCCACGGATGTTATGAATGGCCCTGAAGTGTCCGACTCGTATGAATGAATGAATGAATGTGTGTGTGTGTGTGTGTGTGTGTGTGTGTGTGTGTGTGTGTGTGTGTGTGTGTGTGTGTGTTGTGTGTGTGTGTGTGTTGTGTGTGTGTGTGTGTGTGTGTGTGTGTGTGTTTTCTGTGATGTTTCAATATATTTTTTCTTGCTCTCTGAATGAACACATGACTGGGAAACCTGTGACGGGATAATGGCTGTTTTAAAGTCTCCTTGACATCTCTCCTTGACAGTAATTCTCTTTAAGTTATAGCGCCATTTCCCACACTACGTTCAGTGACCAGCCACAGACACTTGTACTCAGTGACCAGCCACAGACACTTGTACTCAGTGACCAGCCACAAACACTTGTACTCAGTGACCAGCCACAGACACTTGTACTCAGTGACCAGCCACAGACACTTGTACTCAGTGACCAGCCACAGACACTTGTACTCAGTGACCAGCCACAGACACTTGTACTCAGTGACCAGCCACAGACACTTGTACTCAGTGACCAGCCACAGACACTTGTACTCAGTGACCAGCCACAGACACTTGTACTCAGTGACCAGCCACAGACACTTGTACTCAGTGACCAGCCACAGACACTTGTACTCAGTGACCAGCCACAGACACTTGTACTCAGTGACCAGCCACAGACACTTGTACTCCGTGACCAGCCACAGACACTTGTACTCAGTGACCAGCCACAGACACTTGTACTCAGTGACCAGCCACAGACACTTGTACTCAGTGACCAGCCACAGACACTTGTACTCAGTGACCAGCCACAGACACTTGTACTCAGTGACCAGCCACAGACACTTGTACTCAGTGACAAGCCACAGACACTTGTACTCAGTGACCAGCCACAGACACTTGTACTCAGTGACCAACCACAGACACTTGTACTCAGTGACCAGCCACAGACACTTGTACTCAGTGACCAGCCACAGACACTTGTACTCAGTGACCAGCCACAGACACTTGTACTCAGTGACCAACCACAGACACTTGTACTCAGTGACCAGCCACAGACACTTGTACTCAGTGACCAGCCACAGACACTTGTACTCAGTGACCAGCCACAGACACTTGTACTCAGTGACCAGCCACAGACACTTGTACTCAGTGACCAGCCACAGACACTTGTACTCAGTGACCAGCCCCAGACACTTGTACTCAGTGACCAGCCACAGACACTTGTACTCAGTGACCAGCCACAGACACTTGTACTCAGTGACCAGCCACAGACACTTGTACTCAGTGACCAGCCACAGACACTTGTACTCAGTGACCAGCCACAGACACTTGTACTCAGTGACCAACCACAGACACTTGTACCCAGTGACCAGCCACAGACACTTGTACCCAGTGACCAGCCACAGACACTTGTACTCAGTGATCAGCCACAGACACTTGTACCCAGTGACCAGCCACAGACACTTGTATTCAGGGACCAGCCACAGACACTTGTACCCAGTGACCAGCCACAGACACTTGTACTCAGTGACCAGCCACAGACACTTGTACCCAGTGACCAGCCACAGACACTTGCACTCAGTGACCAGCCACAGACACTTGTACCCAGTGACAAGCCACAGACACTTGTACTCAGTGACCAGCCACAGACACTTGTACCCAGTGACCAGCCACAGACACTTGTACCCAGTGACCAGCCACAGACACTTGTACTCAGTGACCAGCCACAGACACTTGTACTCAGTGACCAGCCACAGACACTTGTAATCAATGACCAGCCGCAGACACTTGTACTCAGTGACAAGTCACAGACACTTGTACTCAGTGACCAGCCACAGACACTTGTAATCAATGACCAGCCGCAGACACTTGTACTCAGTGACAAGTCACAGACACTTGTACTCAGTGGCCAGCCACAGACACTTGTACCCAGTGACCAGCCACAGACACTTGTACTCAGTGACCAGCCACAGACACTTGTACCCAGTGACCAGCCACAGACACTTGTACTCAGTGATCAGCCACAGACACTTGTACCCAGTGACCAGCCACAGACACTTGTACTCAGGGACCAGCCACAGACACTTGTACCCAGTGACCAGCCACAGACACTTGTACTCAGTGACCAGCCACAGACACTTGTACACAGTGACCAGCCACAGACACTTGTACTCAGTGACCAGCCACAGACACTTGTACCCAGTGACCAGCCACAGACACTTGTACTCAGTGACCAGCCACAGACACTTGTACACAGTGACCAGCCACAGACACTTGTACTCAGTGACCAGCCACAGACACTTGTACCCAGTGACCAGCCACAGACACTTGCACTCAGTGACCAGCCACAGACACTTGTACCCAGTGACCAGCCACAGACACTTGTACTCAGTGACCAGCCACAGACACTTGTACCCAGTGACCAGCCACAGACACTTGTACCCAGTGACCAGTCACAGACACTTGTACTCAGTGACCAGCCACAGACACTTGTAATCAATGACCAGCCGCAGACACTTGTACTCAGTGACAAGTCACAGACACTTGTACTCAGTGGCCAGCCACAGACACTTGTACCCAGTGACCAGCCACAGACACTGGTACTCAGTGACCAGCCACAGACACTTGTACTCAGTGACCAGCCACAGACACTTGTACCCAGGGACCAGCCACAGACATTTGTACCCAGTGACCAGCCACAGACACTTGTACTCAGTGACCAGCCACAGACACTTGTACCCAGTGACCAGCCACAGACACTTGTACTCAGTGACCAGCCACAGACACTTGTACTCAGTGACCAGCCACAGACACTTGTACCCAATGACCAGCCACAGACACTTGTACTCAGTGACCAGCCACAGACACTTGTACCCAGTTACCAGCCACAGACACTTGTACTCAGTGACCAGCCACAGACACTTGTACTCAGTGACCAGCCACAGACACTTGTAATCAATGACCAGCCGCAGACACTTGTACTCAGTGACAAGTCACAGACTCTTGTACTCAGTGACCAACCACAGACACTTGTACTCAGTGACCAGCCACAGACACTTGTACTCAGTGACCAGCCACAGACACTTGTAATCAATGACCAGCCGCAGACACGTGTACTCAGTGACAAGTCACAGACACTTGTACTCAGTGACCAGCCACAGACACTTGTACTCAATGACCAGCCACAGACACTTGTACTCAGTGACAAGTCACAAACACTTGTACTCAGTGACCAGCCACAGACACTTGTACTCAGTGACCAGCCACAGACACTTGTACTCAGTGACAAGCCACAGACACTTGTACTCAGTGACCAGCCACAGAGACTTGTACTCAGTGACCAGCTACAGACACTTGTACTCAGTGACCAGCCACAGACACTTGTACACAGTGACCAGTCACAGACACTTGTACTCAGTAACCAGCCACAGACACTTGTACTCAGTGACCAGCCACAGGCACTTGTACTCAGTGACCAGCCACAGACACTTGTACTCAGTAACCAGCCACAGACACTTGTACTTACTGACCAGCCACCAACACTTGTACTCAGTGACCATCCACAGGCACTTGTACTCAGTGACCAGCCACAGACACTTGTACTCAGTAACCAGCCACAGACACTTGTACTTAGTGACCAGCCACAGACACTTGTACTCACTGACCAGCCACAGACACTTCTACTCAGTGACCAGTCACAGACACTTGTACTCAGTGACCAGCCAAACACTTCTACTCAGTGACCAGCCACAGACACTTCTACTCAGTGACCAGCCACAGACACTTCTACTCAGTGACCAGTCACAGACACTTGTACTCAGTGATCAGCCACAGACACTTGTACTCAGTGACAAGCCACAGACACTTGTACTCACTGACCAGCCACATACACATGTATTCAGTGACTACCCACAGGCACTTGTACTCAGTGACCAGCCACGGACACTTGTTCTCAGTGACCAGCCTCACCAGCCACCATACACTTGTACCCAGTTACCAGCCTCAACAGCCACAGACACTTGTACTAGTGACCAGGTAAAGACACGTGTACTCAGCGACCACCCTCACCAGCCACAGAGACTTGTACTCAGTGACCAGCCTCAAAAGTCACAGACACTTGTACTCAGCGATCAGCGTTACCAGACACCAGACACTAGTATTCATCACCCAGCCACAACAGCTACCAGACACTTATACTCAGCACCCAGCCTCACCAGCCACCAGACATTTGTACTCAGCACCCAGCCTCACCTGCCACGAGACACTTGTACTTAGCAACCAGCCTCACCAGCCACCAGACACTTGTACTCAGTAACCAGCCTCACTAGCCACAGACACTTGTACTCAGTGACCACCCACAGACACTTGTGCTCAGTGACCAGCCACAGACACTTGTACTCAGTGACCAGCCACAGACACTTGTACTTAGTGACCAGCCTCGCTAGCCACAGACGCTTGTGCTCAGTGACCAGCCACAGACACTTGTACTCAATGACTAGCCACAGACACTTGTACTCAGTGACCAGCCCCAGACAATTGTACTTAGTGACCAGCCTCGCTAGCCACAGACGCTTGTACTCAGTGATCAGCCACAGACACTTGTACTCAGTGACCAGCCACATACATATGTACTCAATGACCACCCACAGGCACTTGTACTCAGTGACCAGCCACGGACACCTGTACTCAGTGACCAGCCTCACCAGCCACCAGACACTTGTACTCAGTTACTTGCCTCACCAGCAACAGACACTTGTATTCAGTGACCAGCTACAGACACATGTACTCAACGACCAACCTCACCAGCCACAGACGCTTGTACTCAACGACCAGCGTCACCAGCCACCAGACACTAGTACTCATCACCCAGCCTCACAAGCCACCAGACACTTGTACTCAGCACCCAGCCTCACCAGCCACAGACACTTGTACTCAGTGACCAGCCACAGACACTTGTACTCAGTGACCAGCCCCATACACATGTACTCAGTGACCACCCACAGGCACTTGTACTCATTGACCAGCCACGGACACTTGTACTCAGTGACCAGCCTCATCAGCCACCAGACACTTGTATCCAGTTACCAGTCTCATCAGCCACAGACACTTGTACTCAGTGACCAGCCACAGACACATGTACTCAGCGACCAACCTCATCAGCCACAGAGACTTGTACTCAGTGACCAGCCTCAAAAGTCTCAGACACTTGTACTCAGCGACCAGCGTCACCAGACACTAGTACTCAGCACCCAGCCTCAGCAGCCACCAGACACTTGTGCTCAGCACCCAGCCTCACCAGCCACCAGACACTTGTACTCAGTAACCAGCCTCACTAGCCACAGACACTTGTACTCAGTGACCAGCCTGAAACACTAGTACTCAGAGACCAGCCACAGACACTTGTACTCAGTGACCAGCCATAGACACTTGTACTCAGTAACCAGCCACAGACACTTGTACTTAGTGACCAGCCACAGACACTTGTAATCAGTGACCAGCCACAGACGCTTGTACTCAGTGACCAGCCACAGACACTTGTACTCAGTGACCAGCCACAGACACTTGTACTCAGTGACCAGCCACAGACACTTGTACTCAGTAACCAGCCACAGACAATTGTAATTAGTGACCAGCCACAGACACTTATACTCAATGACCAGCCACAGACACCTGTACTCAGTGACCAGCCACAGACACTTCTACTCAGTGACCAGCCACAGACACTTGTACTCAGTGACCAGCCACAGACACTTGTACTCAGTGACAAGCCACAGACACTTGTACTCAGTGACCAGCCACATACACATGTACTCAGTGACCACCCACAGGCACTTGCACTCAGTGACCAGCCACGGACACTGTACTCATTGACCAGCCTCACCAGCCACCAGATACTTGTACCCGGTTACCAGCCTCACCAGCCACCAGACACTAGTACTCATCACCCAGCCTCACCAGCCACCAGACACTTATACTCAGCACCCAGCCTCACCAACCACCAGACACTTGTGCTCAGTAACCAGCCTCACCAGCCACCAGACACTTGTACTCAGCACCCAGCCTCACCAGCCACCAGACACATATACTCAGCACCCAGCCTCACCAGCCACCAGACACTTTTACACAGTAACCAGCCTCATCAGCCACCAGACACTTATACTCAGCACCCAGCCTCACCAGCCACCAAGCACTTGTACTCAGCACCAAGCCACCAGACACTTGTACTCAGCACCCAGCCTCACCAGCCACCAGACACTTGTACTCAGCACCCAGCCTCACCGGCCACCAGACACTTGTACTCAGTAACCAACCTCACTAGCCACAGACACTTGTACTCAGTGACCAGCCACGGACACTTGTACTCAGTGACAAGCCACAGACACTTGTACTTAGTGACCAGCAACAGTCACTTGTAATCAGTGACCAGCCACAGACACTTGTAATCAGTGACCAGCCACAGACGCTTGTACTCAGTGACCAGCCACATACACTTGTACTCAATGGCCAGCCACAGACACTTCTACTCAGTGACAAGCCACAGACACTTGTACTCAATGACCAGCCGCAAACACTTGCACTCATTGACCAGCCACAGACACTTGTACTCAGTGACCAGCCACAGACACTTGCACTCAGTGAGCAGCCACAGACACTTCTACTCATTGACCAGTCACAGATACTTCTACTCAGTGACCAGCCACAGACACTTTTTCTCAGTGACCAGCCACAGACCCTAATACTCAGTGACCAGTCACAGACACTTGTACTCAGTGACCAGCCACAGACACTTGTACTCAGTGACCAACCACAGATACTCGTACTCAGTGATCAGCCACATACACATGTACTCAGTGACCACCCACAGACACTTGTACTCAGTGACCAGCCACGGACACTTGTACTCAGATACCAGCCTCACCAGCCCCAGACACTTGTACTCATTGACCAGACACAGACACATGTACTCAGCGACCAACCTCACCAGCCACAGAGACTTGTACTCAGTGACCAGCCTCAGAAATCACAGCCACTTGTACTCAGCGACCAGCGTCACTAACCAACAGACACTAGTACTCAACACCCAGCCTCACCAGCCACCACGCACTTGTACTCAGCACCGAACCTCACCAGTCACCAGACGCTTTTACTCAGCACCCAGCCTCGCCAGCCACCAGACATTGGTACTCAGCACCCAGCCTCACCAGCCACCAGACATTGGTACTCAGCACCTAGCCTCACCAGCCACCAGACACTTGTACTTAGCACCCAGCCTCACCAGCCACCAGGCACTTATACTCAGCACCCAGCCTCACCAGACACTTGTACTCAGCACCCAGCCTCACCAGCCACCAGACACTTGTACTCAGCACCCAGCCTCACCAGACACTTGTACTCAGCCTCAAGCCTCGCCAGCCACCAGACACTTGTACTCAGCACCCAGCCTCGCCAGCCGCCAGACACTTGTACTCAGTACCCAGCCTCGCCAGCCACCAGACACTTGTACTCAGCACCCAGCCTCACCAACCACCAGACACTTGTGCTCAGCACCCAGCTTCACCAGCCACCAGACACTTGTACTCAGCACCCAGCCTCACCTGCCACCAGACATTGGTACTCAGCACCCAGCCTCACCAGCCACCAGACACTTGTACTCAGCACCCAGCCTCATCAGACACTTGTACTCAGCACCCAGCCTCACCAGCCACCAGATACTTGTACTCAGCACCCAGCCTCACCAGCCACCAGACACTTGTACTCAGCACCCAGCCTCATCAGACACTTGTACTCAGCACCCAGCCTCACCAGCCACCAGACACTTGTACTAAGGACCCAGCCTCACCAGACACTTGAACTCAGCACCCAGCCTCACCAGCCACCAGACACTTGTACTAAGCACCCAGCCTCACCAGCCACCAGACACTTGTACTCAGCGCCCAGCCTCACCAGCCACCAGACACTTGTACTCAGTAACCAGCCTCACCAGCCACCAGACACTTGTACTTAGCACCCAGCCTCACCAGCCACCTGACACGTGTACTCAGCACCCAGCCTCACCAGCCACTTGTACTCAGCACCCAGCCTCATCAGACACTTGTACTCAGCACCCAGCCTCACCAGCCACCAGACACTTGTACTCAGCATCCAGCCTCACCAGACACTTGTACTCAGCACTCAGCCTCACCAGACACTTGTACTCAGCACCCAGCCTCACCAGACACTTGTTCTCAGCACCCAGCCTCAACAGACACTTGTACTCAGCACCCAGCCTCACCAGACACTTGTACTCAGCACCCAGCCTCACCAGACACTTGTACTCAGCACTCAGCCTCACCAGACACTTGTACTCAGCACCCAGCCTCACCAGACACTTGTTCTCAGCACCCAGCCTCATCAGACACTTGTACTCAGCACTCAGCCTCACCAGATACTTGTACTCAGCACTCAGCCTCACCAGACACTTGTACTCAGCACCCTGCCTCACCAGCCACCAGACACTTGTACTCAGCACCCAGCCTCACCAGACACTTGTACTCAGCACCCAGCCTCACCAGACACTTGTACTCAGCACCCAGCCTCACCAGACACTTGTACTCAGCACCCAGCCTCACCAGCCACCAGACACTTGTACTCAGCACTCAGCCTCACCAGACACTTGTACTCAGCCTCACCAGACACTTATACTCAGCACTCAGCCTCACCAGACACTTGTACTCAGCCTCACCAGACACTTGTACTCAGCACTCAGCCTCACCAGACACTTGTACTCAGCCTCACCAGACACTTGTACTCAGCACTCAGCCTCACCAGACACTTGTACTCAGCCTCACCAGACACTTGTACTCAGCACTCAGCCTCACCAGACACTTGTACTCAGCACTCAGCCTCACCAGACACTTGTACTCAGTCTCACCAGATACTTGTACTCAGCACTCAGCCTCACCAGAC
>NC_069404.1:64200296-64205296 GCF_026875155.1 Cherax quadricarinatus
ATGACGTGAGCTAACTCAATCCCAATTTGACTCAGTTTGTAGCAAGGCCGCATAACAGACTGAGGTCGAGATCAAAATGAATTTTTTTATTGAGAGAGCCACAAAATTTGATTAACACAAGCCTTCGATGTTATCCGACGCCAAACTGACTTCGAACAGGCGAATAAATGACATGCCCATGCCTCTCCCAGGGCGGACTCTTGGAACTCTGTGTTCATCAAGAAAACTGCTTGATGACCCTTTCACGTGCCTTTTCCACTTCCTATGGAGAGATGCATATGCATGGACACGGGGGTCGGTCCACAGTTTACTTTAAACAAACAGGACATAGCACCCTCTCCACATAGGGGCAGTAAAGCAAGCAAAGAGCTACAGACCAATAGCACTAACATCACATTATCATAAAAATCTTGAATGGGTCATATGAAGCCAAGAATCTCCACCATCTAGAAACCCATCAGTTACACAACACAGGGCAAAATGGGTTTAGAACAGGTCGCTCCTGTCTGTCTCAACTATGGACCAACTACGACAAGGTCCTAAATGCACTAGAAGACAAAAAAGAATGCAGATGTATATATACAAGACTTTGCAAAAGCTTCGACATGTGTGACCATGCGTAATAGAGCACAAAATGCGTGCTAAAAGGAATAACAGGAAAAGTCGGTCGAATGGATCTATAATTTCCTCACTACAGAACACAGTGAGTAGTCGTCAACAGGTAAAGTCCGAAGGCCAGCTACGGTGAGAAGCTCTGTTCCCAAGGCTCAGTACTCGCCCATCTTGTCCTCATCCTTATATCCGACATAGACAAGATGGTTGCCACGCACCGTTGTCTTCCTTTGCAGATGACACCCGAATTCTGCATGACAATGTCTTCCATTGCAGACACTGCCAAAGCTCCAGGCAGACATCAACCAAATCTTTCAGTGGGCTGAAGAAAACCATATGAAGTCTCAACGATGAGAAATTTCAAATACTAGATATGGTAAACATGAGGAAATTAATCTTCTCAGAGTACAAAAACAAATTCTGGCTATACATAATAGGCGAAACACAACGTGCAAAGACTGGTGGATTAGTGATCATGTCGGAGGATCTCACTTCAAGGACCATAACATTGTATCAATCGCATCTGCTGAAAATGGCAGGATGGATATGAGAACCTTCCCCCCCCCCCCCCCCCCCCCCTAGGGAGGCCAAGCCCATGATGACACTCTTCAGGTCACTTGTTCTATCTAGGATGGAATATTGCCTGCACACTAACAGGCACCTTTCAAAGGCAGGTGAAATTGCCGACCTAGTAATTGTACAGAGAACTTTTCACGGCACGCATAACGGAGATAAAACAACCTCAATTATTGGGAGCGCTTGAGGTTCCTAAACCTGTATTCCTGGAACGCAGAGATGGAGAGATACATGATTATCTACACCTGGAAAATCCTAGAGGGACGAGTACGAACCTTGCACACGAAAATCACCTCACTACGAAAGCAAAAGACTTGGCTGACGATGCACCATCCACCCCAATGAAAGCAGGGGTGTTCACTAGCACGTTAAGCGACCCATACAATATGTGTCAGGGGCCCCGAGGGTCTGTTCAACTGCTCCCAGCTCTCATAAGGGGATTAACAAGAGACCCTGGCAGTCTTAAGGCTGGCACTAGGACAAGCACCTAAATCAGTTCCGGATTCAGCCGGGCTGTGGCTCTTAGTTGGTTTGCGTGCAGCCAGCAGCAAAAACAAGCTGGTTGCATCAGGCTCTGATCCACCAGGAGGCCTGGTCACAAGACCGGGCCGCGGTGGGCGTTGACCCCCGGAACTTCTCAAGGTTAACTCAAGGTATACATATACAATTATTCAGTATTATTTCAACGCTTAAGTGTTACAATTTTCGATTCGCTCTTGCTTCTAATGAATTACTCTCAGTCTTCAGTGAAGTCAAATAAATATTTTCTGCCAACATACTCCGTCGGCAGTCAGTGGATTTCAGCCCTGGCCCGCCTCTCACGCCTAGATGCTAAGGGTTCCTCTACTCACTGACTTCGTCATCTGTCACATGTACAAGAATCCCGTCTCTGCCACTCCACGGTCCAGAAGGACATATTTCGAAACATTCTCTGTGACTCATGTTTGTGTGTTTGTGTATGTGGTGTGTGTGTGTGTGTGTGTGTGTGTGCTGGTGTGTGTAGTGTGTTTATTCTAGCTTTTACCCTCGTGTTCACGTTCCCGCCTCTCGAACAGTATACCTATATGGGTCTACCTAAAGAGTGTTTGGAGGTTAACGCACCCCCCTTCCCGCGGCCTAGTCCTGATCAGGCCTCCCGTTTTTTTAAACATCAGAAAATGGTCCTTGGATTGTCCCCTGTGGAACCCCTCTCGTCACAGGCACCCCTACTCAGACACCTCGTCACGTACCTTGATTCCATTGTTTGCCTCCTGTAAGGTATTTATCTGATCATTTGCAGTGCCCTTCATGTTATGTGTGCCTGTTCTCATAAGTTATGACACTAATATCATTGTGAGGGGAACTGTGTCAAATCTTCTTGCTGTCCAAGAAAATGCAATCTTCCCACCCTTCTTTTTCTCGTGTCTTACTTCCGTTACCTTGTCATAAAGCTCCAGTAGGTTTGTGACAGGATTTTCCTTTCCTGAATCCGTGATGGTTGTCGTTTATAAACATGTTCCATTCTAGGTACTCCACCACTCTTCTCCTGATAATCTTCTCCATGACTTTGCATACTATTCACGTCAATGACACTGGTCTGTAGTTTAGTGATTCGTGTCTGTCTCCTTTCTTAAAAATGGGGACTACATTTGCCGTCTTCCATACCTCACGTAGTTGCCTAGTTTCAATGGATGTGTTGAAAATTGTTGTTAATGGCTCACACAGTGTCTCTGCTCCCTCTCTAAGGACCCACAGAGAGATATTGTCCAGTCTCACTGCCTTTAAAGTATTAAGTTCACTTAGCAGCTTCGTCACCTCATCCTCGATTGTGTGTATTTCATCCAGCACTTGTTGGCATATCCCTTGTTGGTGTAACCCCCTATTCTGACTTTAAGGAAGGTCCTTCCTTAAATCTAATGTTGAGTTCCTCATATAATTCTTGGTCATTTTTTGTGGGCTCTCCACCTTCTTTCCTCAGCCTAATTACCTGGTCCATGACTGTTGTCTTCCTCATGATGTGGCTATACAACAGCTTTGGGCCTCTTTATCTGTGCATACTCGTTTCTGGCTCTCTGATTAATCTCTTTATTTTCCTGGGACCTTTTTCAGATGTACTTTTTCCATTTCCTAGTGCACTTAGTTTTTGCCTCCCTACACCTCTGAATAAACCAAGGGCTCGTTCTGGTCCGCCCATTATTTCTGTTGCCCTTGGGAACAAACCTTTCCTCTGCCTCCTTGCATTTTGTTGTCACATAATCCATCACTTCGTTTACTGATTTTCCTACCAATTCTCTTTCACTCTTAACCTTCTGCAGGAAGTTCCTCATGCCTGTGTAGTCCATTCATTTCTAGTTTGGCTTTTTCCATCCTACTCCTGTTACCCTCTCCACTTGTAACTCTACTATATATTCAAAGCTCAGAACCACGTGATCACTAGCTCCAAGGGGGCTTTCATATGTGATGTCCTCGATGCCGGAGCTACTCAGGGTGATTGCGAGGCCCAGTCTTTGATGGTTCATCCTCACCTGTCTCTGGTAGTGTCCCTAACGGTTGATGCATGAGGCTGTCCAGTACTACATCCATCATCCTGGCTCTCCATGTCTCATGACCCCCATGTGGATCCAGGTTATTCCAGTCAATCTACTTGTGTTAGGTAAGACACATATGCAACAGCTAGGTATCTTTATTTCGAAACGTTTCGCCTACACAGTAGGCTTCTTCAGTCGAGTACAGAAAAGTTGATAGAAGCAGAAGATACTTGAAGACGATGTAATCAGTCCATCACCCTTAAAGTTTTGAGGTGGTCAGTCCCTCAGTCTGGAGAAGAGCATTGTTCCATAGTATGAAACAATGCTATGGAACAATGCTCTTCTCCAGACTGAGGGACTGACCACCTCAAAACTTTAAGGGTGATGGACTGATTACATCGTCTTCAAGTATCTTCTGCTTCTATCAACTTTTCTGTACTCGACTGAAGAAGCCTACTGTGTAGGCGAAACGTTTCGAAATAAAGATACCTAACTGTTGCATATGTGTCTTACCTAACAACCTGTCGGTATTTTATACCATTTTAATGTTCAATCTACTTGTGAATGAAATCACCCATAACTAGTAACTTTGCTCTGCTCGTATGAGCTCTTCTGGCCACCTCAGCTAGTGTATCAACCATTGCTCTGTGGCACCCTTCATATTCTTCTCTTGGCCTCCTGCAATTCCGTAACTGGTTGTACATCACTGTAATGACTACTTTATCTTCCACAGACTGAATTGCACTTGCTATGTAGTTCCTTTTGCTCATTTTGTCCATTCCTTCCATTTCCTCAAATCCCCACCAGTTTTTAATGAGCAGTGCAACTCCTCCCCCTCTGCTCCCTTTATCTTTCCTCAGGATCTGATATCCGGGTGGGAAGATTGCATCTCTTATAATCCCGGTGAGTTTTGTTTCTGTGAGTGTTATGATGTCTGGGGATGTCTCATTGATTCTTTCATGCCACTCCTCACATTTGTTATTCTATCTGCATTCGCATACCAAACCTTCAATTTCTTTCCTAAAACTGTAGTCTGGGGAGAACGTTTGGATCGTGGGAGCAAGAGACCTGGCAGGGAACTATTGGGAGGTTGCTGTGGGGGTGGAGTTTGTGATGAGGATGGGGACAATGGCTACAGTGTGTGGGTTTTGGGTTAGATTGTCCAGTTGCATTGGGGTTGTCATGGTTGAGGTTCTTCTGTAGGTGGTTCTGAGGGAGGTTGTATTTGCTCTTCCACCTGAGTCTGAGTTCTCCTGCTCATCTCTGGCATTGCCTCTCTTTCCTCCTTGAGTCTTTTTACCTTCT
>NC_069404.1:64210296-64220296 GCF_026875155.1 Cherax quadricarinatus
ATCTTTATAATCATCAACTGACACTGTTTAAGACTTACGGCTGATATTTATTGAAATGCAAAAGTCTAATTTCGTTCACATAGAACAGCAGATTTTGCCTACTGACAAAGTCTGACTTATTCTTGCTTTAAGAGCAGCAGCTGATGGAAAAAATAAGTGATATTTGCCTGCATGAAACGGCCAATTTATCTTTACGTGGCACCAGGTGACGCTGTCAGCGTCGCATCGACTGATTCATCGTTAACACAGCATATGGTTCCAGTCACATACAACTGCTGCTCTTTTCATGGGTTTTAACATTTGGATTTTGTTCACGGGTGAAGGAGTGGTTTATTAAGCGCCAGATAATGCTCTCTTCTTGCACGTAATATTTGTTTACATATCACAGCTGATTACTGTTTACATATCACAGCTGATTTCTGTTTACTGACCAACGCAGGTGGCGAACCCGACCCAGCGCACACCCGGGATGACGCGGCTCTCACTCTGACCTAAATACAAGGTGAACTTGGCCATTACAAGAGCTAAGTACAATGTTGTAGCTAGTACAATGCGTGCCTCTGCGTAGAGGACATTTATCCTCTGGATTTACAATGGAATAGCGCTTGAAGGGAGGAGAAGAAGAGTTTCTTCACTATATTAACTAGTGCATACCAAGCAACACACACACAGGTAGCCTCAGTCACTACCTCCAGTATATCACCTGGGCAGGTCAGTGCACACCAGGGCACACACAGAGGTCATACAGGTAGCGCTCAGCCAGTCTCTCCAGCACATCACCCGAACATACGTTGAGTATAATTCCAGACACGAGTGTAGCTTTCACTGTAGCATCCCGCGACTGTAACTCTTGCACAGAGTGTTGTTTATTGTAAGTCAATAAGGCAAGACATTCTCATGGTTCTGTCAGGAACCCAGCGACTCAGAGAGAACCTTATGAAGGTTCTCAATACCGAAAATAAATACTACTACTACTGTGTAGGTAATTGGTTTTATCAGACTAATACAAAGAAGAATGCTGAAGGTCAGAAATTTGAGGTAATCAGTCCCTCAGCCTGGAGTCGACTCCAGGCTGAGGGACTGATTACCTCAAACTTCTGACCTTCACCATTCTCCTTGGCATTGGACTGATGAAGCCACTGTGTGGCGAAACGTTTCTTTAGTTAAGACACCCAAGTGTTGCACATGTGTCTAATTTATCAACTACAACTGCTGCTACTACTACTACGAATAATAATAATAATAATAATAATAATAATAATAATAATTATAATAATAATAATAATAATAATAATAATAATAATAATAATGATAATAATAATAATAATAATACCAGTATCATTATCAAACTCAGATGACAATTAACCTAAAATTAAAATAATCAAAGAGCTTCTGGACATTATCAAACATACAAAATATAATTCACATCGCTATCCTCACATAAAAATCATTCCTAGAATGTGATACACACTTGACCGTCCCTCGCAGTGCCTCTCAAGACCGATTATCCAGTGATACACACTTGACCGTCCCTCGCAGTGCCTCTCAAGACCGATTATCCAGTGATACACACTTGACCGTCCCTCGCAGTGCCTCTCAAGACCGATTATCCAGTGATACACACTTGACCGTCCCTCGCAGTGCCTCTCAAGACCGATTATCCAGTAGAATGCGTCGATTTTTTTTGCTGTTGCATTATTATACAACCAAAAAAAATCAATGCATTCTAGTGGACAATCGGTCTTGAGAGGCACTGTGAGTGACAGTCAAGTGTGTAACACATTCTGGGAATAATTTGTAAATTATTTCACTTGGCTTCCTCAAGCATCAGAGAAGAGTGCATAAGAATGTAGAATATAAGAATATGAAAACGTAAATGGAAGAATGAGAGACTTGTGCAGCATCTGGGTATCTTTATCGAGTGGCTTCTTCAGTCCCATACAAAGAACAACGGTAGAAGAAGAAGAGTTTCAGGTAATCGGGTTTTTCAGTAAAAACTCCCTGTTCTTGCACAAGTGTCTCATTCTTCAACTTGTCGGTTTTCTAAATCATTTATCGCATACATAGAGGAGCACTGCAGCAGGCCTACTGGTCCATGCTAGCAGTGCATCAGGCCTACTGTCCCATGCTAGCAGTGCAACAGGCCTACTGGCCCATGCTAGGTCTAACTCACACCTACTCTCACCCACTCATGCGCGTCCACCCTATTTTTTAAAGCCACCCAAAGTTCTCACTTCCAGGACGCTACACGGCAGTCCGTTCCACTCATCCACAACTCTATTGCTGAATCTAAATTTGTCCAACTTGTGATGTACGACCAACAAGATACTGAACGATGATGGGGTTTGCTCAGAAAGTCGTATAAATTACTCGTAATGTGCTTTTTACCTTTAAATAGAGTAAATGGGGAAATTTTGGATTAAACGTCGCGAGGCCGGGTAAAAGAACGGGGGCCAGGAGGCGTTGCCCCCGGGTGGCCCAGGACTTTGGTGAGGGTCAAGGGCCTAGTGCCCATGAGGAGAACGGGTAAATATCCATTTAAGTTAGGGGGCAAGGTCTGAGAAGAGAAAAATGATTGGATGAATCCCAGTGATTGGATGAACCCATGACTGGATGAATCCCAGTGATTGGATAACCCCCATGACTGGATGAATCCCATGATTGGAAATCCCGTGTTATGTATAGGTTTATTTACATATACATGTGCATCTCCCCCGGGGGCAAATTAAAATAATAATAATAATAATAATAAATAAAAATAATTAATAATAAAATTATTTTCCCAGTAAGTTAAATTTCATACAAATGTTTCTTTTTAACGGTTCAATATAATATATAAATAATTATATATATATGTGTGTGTGTGTGTGTGGTTGGGGGGTGTTGTGTGTTTGTGTGTGTGTGGTGTGTGTGTGTGTTTTGGGGGGTGTGGTGTGTGTGCGTGTAGTATTGTGTGTGTGGTGTGTCTCACCTAATTGGGTTGAGGGGTTTTTTTCACGCTCCGGGCTCCGCCTTTTTGCTACGCTACAAGATCCACCCTTCAGGGCTCCAAAAGAGCCTTATCGTCCTCATTTTATAGCTATGTATGCATCCGGGCCTACCTCTTAACTCTGTTGTGTGGTGTGTTGTGTGTGTGTGGGTGGTACTCACCTAGTTGTACCACCTGTTGAGGTTGGGGGGGGTCGGCGAGTCCTGGCCCCCCTCTTCCTATCGCTAAGGCACCCCCGAGCCGTGGCTTTACTACCTCTGCAAAAAGCAGAAAAGGGACCCCGCCCCACTCATCGTTTTCCCAAATTTCCCTTACTGATATGGTGTGTGTGTGACTCAACCTATTGTACTCCCTAGTTGGGGTTTTGCGGGGTCGAGCCCGAGCTCCTGGCCCCCGCCTCTTCACTGATCGCTACTGGTCACTCTCCCAGCCTGAGTTTATCATACCTCTGCTTAAAGCTATTAGGATCCTCCCCCTACTAAAACCCTTCCCAAACTTCCATTTACTGACTATCTGTGGCGAAGAAATATTTCCCTAACATCCCTGTGTTTCATCTGGTTTTTCAGCTTCCAACTGGTCCCCTTTTATGTGTCCAATTCTGGAACACCGTTTTTGTCCACCTTGTAAATTTCCTTCAGTATTTTGTATGTCTTTATCATGTCCCCCCTATCTCTCCTGTCCTCCATGCGCTTTTGATTTCCCTTAACCTCTCCCCGTGGGACATACCTTTTACTTGGGATGTTTGTTGCAAACCTTTTGCACTTTCTCTGTTTTTTCAATGCTTGGTAGGTGTGGGTTCCAAACTGTGCCGAAAACTCCAATATGACCTAACATACAGGTGAAAACAGGGTCCTGAATGATTCCTTTTTAAAAAGATGTGGGAAATGCTGTTCTAAAAAGTTTGCTAGGCCCCAAAATTGCTGCAGCATTTTAATTTGGTTATGGCGCTTCAGGAGATGTGCCTGTTTTAAAACTCACCCCAAAAATTTTTTTCCCTTTGAGTAGGTTTGTATCTCTGCCCCCCTAGATGTCTCCGTCTGGGGCCCTTTCTTTGCCCTTTCCCCCAAATCCCATGCTTTGCATTGGGGGGATTAAACTCCAGACCCAAATTCGGACCGGCTGCAGCCTTCCAGATCCCTTTGTATTTCTGCGGGTCTTCGATCGAGTGTATTCTTCTCATCAACTTACGTATTGCAAACGGGACCCCTCAGAGTCATTCCTTCCGCATGTCGTTCACAAATCCAGAAACAGCACGGGTCCTAGGACTGCCCCCTGCGGGCCCCGCTGGTCACGGTGCCCACTCTGACACCTCGCCCGTACCATACTCGCTGCTGTCTTCCTGACAAGTTTCCCTGACCCCATTTAGTGCCTTCCCCTTTTATCCCTGTTGGTCCTCCATTTTTGCACCAATCCTGTGTGGAACTGTGTCAAAGCCTTCTTGCAGCCCAAGAAAATGCAATCCACCCCCCCCCTCTCCCCTTGTCTTATTGCTGTCACCATGTCTTTAAAACCCCGTGGTTTGCGACACAGGATTTCCCGTCCCTGAAACCATGTTGGCTGCTTTTTGATGAATCATTCCTTTCTAGTGTTCCACCACTCTTCCCCTGATAATCTTCTCCCATGTTTTTGCATACAAAATCAGTCAGTGAACTGGTCGGTTTAAGCTTCATGCTGTCTCCTTTTTAAGATTGGGATACATTTGCGTCTTCCTGCCCCGGAAATTCCCCCGTTTCGATAGATGTTTGAATATTTGTTGTTAGGGGACACATAGCGCCTCTGCTCCCTCTCTCAATACCCAGGGGAGATGTTTTCGCCCCATTGCCTTTGAGGTACTAGCCACTCAGAAGCCTTTTTCATTTCTTTCTGGGTTTGTGTGCATGTGTCCAGTTTGTGGTGGCCCCACCTCTCCGTTTTTTGGAGTCCCCTTCTGTCTCCTTGTGAAATTTTTTAATCTCTTGTTGATGTGTGTGTGTGTGTGTGTGTGTGGTGTGTGGTGTGTGGTTGTTTTGGGGTTGTGTGTGTGTGATGTGTGTGTATGTGTGTGTGTTGTGTGTGTGTGTGTTGTGTGTGTGTGGGTGTGTTTTTGTTTGTGTGGTGGTGTGTGTGTGGTATGTGTGTTCCCCATCCGGATAACTTCTTTTCACGAGCCTTCAAAACGGGAAAGGATGTGGGGGGCCTTACTGTTATGTACAAGGCAAATTGTCAAAAACCACACTTGGATCCACTTCGAGGACAGCGTAAAACAAGCTTTTTTTCCACAAAAGGGCAGAAAGCACAACTTCCTTGGCGTCCCTTTCCAGAAAATCACTTCATCGAAATCCTATATCCCCAGGATGACTCGAGATGGAACCATTCGTACGCAAAATGTGTCAAGGGGAATAAAGTCAGTTGATCAATGAAAATGCGGCCCCAAAGATGGCCCCAACTTCTTGTTCCCTATTGTATGTCTATAACAAAAAAAATGCCTCAAATGATTGATGTAGAAACCCTCTTAGCTTCCAAAAAAGTTGGGAATCCTTATTTTGAAAATAGCTTGTAAATAAAGCGGGGGACCCAAAACCTTGAAAAACCCTTACCTGGAGCACCTGGCGCCTTTACCTGGAGGTTATTTCGGGTCAAGCCCCCGGGGGCCCCGTCCGCCCGGGCCCTCCCGTGAATCGGGGCCTATCAACTGGGCTGTTACTGCGGCCACACGCAGTCCAACTACGAGCCACCCCCCGGCTATCCGGCACTGACTTTAGGTACTGCCAGCTTCTCTGAAGGCTCCCGGGGGTTTATTGGCAATTTCCCTAAGCTTAGGAGGCTTTGAACATCTTTGGCCCCACATTTTATGGTGTTTTCTCTTAGTGCCCCTTTGGGGCCCCCCTACTTTTAAAATTGGGGGGCATTTTGCATCCCCTCCCCAGTTTTTTCTTTTCGTTGGGAGTGATTTCTTGTCAGTTTTTGGACCATTCCCTTTTCCGGGATTTTCCAAGTGAAATTTAGAATATCTCCTCTCCGCTTTCCCCCTTTTAAAAAAAAAAAAAAAAAAAATCTTCCCCTATGAATAGACTGAGGTCCCAAATCTGCACTCTCTAGAAAGGCGAAATTGGGGGGGATATACTGGGTTTTAAATGGAAACGGGAATAAAAAAGGGGTTTAAAAATAACGTGCTGAAAAAAACCTAACGGATCGTAGCAAGGGTTTTAAGTTGGAAAAATTCAGATTGGGAAAGGGATGTAAGAAACACTGGTTTGGTAATAGGTTTTGGATAGTGGAAAAACTCCCAATCAGTCATTGAGGCTAAAACGTTGTATGTTTTAAAATAGGTTAGATAAATACAGAGTGGGTGTGGGGGGGGGGTTGAGTTGAACCTGATTAGCTTGTGCTACTGGGTCAGTTGTGTTTCCCCCTTAAGTGAATGTGCCTCCCTTGCTAGGTTGGGGATTGGCTTAACCCGGTGAGACTTTGGCCCTGCCTCGCATGGGCCATGGGGCCTGCTGCAGTTTTCCTTCTTTCTTATGTTCTTTGTTTTTAAAATGAATTTTCGGTGTAAATGTACTTCTAAATTTAGTACAATATTAGTCGAGAGAGAGAGAAGAGAATAAGAACAAAAAATAAGAACGTGGGAACCGCAGAAGGTACGGCCCATCGAGGCATCCAATCCCTCCCGGCCAAGCCAAGCCCCCAACCTATCAGGTCAGGAACTTACTTAAGGGAGGAACAGGAAACCCGACCTGTTAGCACAAGCTATAGGTCTAACTCACACCCCCCACATCTATAGTATTTATCCAAACCCTTTTTTTAAAAAGCTAAAAAACCCTTTTCGGCCTTTAAAAGGGTATTTGGGAGTTTGTTCCACTCATCCAAACTCTATTACCAAACCAGTATTTCCTATATCCCTCCTAAATCTAATTTTTCCAACTTAAAACCATTGCTGCGGCCTGTCTAGGCAGATATTTTCAGAAAACCTATTTAACCCCCTTTATTTATTCCTGTCTTCCATTATAAACCTCAATCATACCCCCCCTAATTCTACGTCTTTCTAGAGAGGGGCGTTTCAGGGCCCTTGTCTATCCTCAAGGGAAAAGGTTTCTGATACAGGGGATATCTTTGTCTCCTCCTTTGTAATTTTCCAGAAAATTTTATATCCATTCGTATAGGGTGCCAAAACTGTGCAGCATAATCTAAATGGGGCCTAACCAAGGATTAAAGTTGAAAAAAAACCCTGGGACTCTTTTTTATGCTTCTTGAATGAAGCCAAGGTTCTTTTGCTTTTTTTTGGCGAACATTTATGCATTTGTCTTGGGTTTCAGTTACTGCAACCAAACCCTAAATTTTTTTTCGAAATCCTAATTTTAAAGTTACTTATTTGTTTATATGGGCATGGTTATTTTCCTGTCCAACATTTAGAACTTTTATTTGTCTAATTAAACTGCATCTGCCCCTTCTCCGACCCCTGCATCAGTCTATTCAAATCTTCCCCGGAGTGCTGAATGTCCTCGTCAAAGAATTCGACGGCCTATTTTGGTGTCATCGGCAAAGCCGATGTCGCTCTTTTTGCCCCACATGTCGTTTTTTTGTAAGTGAAAAAGCAGGGGGCCCAACATGACCCCTGGGAAAACCGCTCGTGAGCTTTCCCCACTCGTTTTCCCCCCCATTTTTGCAAACTCTCTGCTGCCTATTTGTCAAACCCTCCCCTTCCCCGGGAAAAAATTTCTCCTCCTATTTTCCCTGTGCTTTTAAATTTTTCCCAATGTCTCTGATGTGGGACCCTGTCAAAAGCCTTTCTGAGTCCATTACACAATATATATTCTTACCAGATCTACCTCCTCAAAAACCTTAGTGAAAAAAGTTAAAAAAAAACGTAAGGCAGGAACGCCCCTTTGTAAAACCTGCTGGGTTCGTTGATTAATTTTTTTGCTTTTTAAGGTGGCTCGAACTGCCCCGGCAATTAAAAGTTCCATAAATTTTCCCATATGGAGGTTTGGCTTTTTGGTTATAGTTCGAAGCTAAGGACCTGCACCTTTTTGAAAATAGGATCACATTTTTCCATTTTCCCCCTTATCTGGCACCATCCGTTTGAGTGATATTTGAAAAAATTGCCAAAAATGTGCAAACTCCCCCTTTACATTCCTTTAAACCCTTGCATACAGAGATATGGAACATATGTCGGGTTTCAGCAAGGGGTTTTCCCCGGAGTTTACCTGGAAAAGGGTTTCGGGGGGCAACGCCCCCGGGCCCGGGTTTTGACCAGGCCTCCTGGGGTCGCGCCTGATCAACCAGGGTGTTGCTGCTGGCTGCCGCAAACCAACGTAGAAAACCACAGCCCGGCTGATCAGGAACTGTCTTTAGGGGCTTTTTTCCCCGTGCCACTTAAGACTGCCAGGGGGCTGTTGGTAATTCCCCCCTTATGTGTGGGGAGGGGATTGAACATCTGGGCCCCCGAATTATTTTTAGGTCCCTTAACGTGCTAGTGACACCCCTGCTTTTTATTGGGGGGAGGTGCATCGTCTGCCAAGTCTTTTTCTTTTGTAGTTTAGTGATTTTCGTGTGCAAGTTTGGACTAGTCCCTCTAGGATTTTTCCCGGTGTATAAATCAGTATCTTCCCTCCTGCGTTCCAGGGAATACGGTTTTGAAACCTCAACGCCCCAGTAATTGAGGGGTTTTTATCTCCGTTAGCCGCCCTGAAAGTTCTCGTCATTTTCTAGGTCGGGAATTTCACCTGCCTTGAAAGGGCTGTTGAGTGCAGCATATTTCCAGCCTAATAGAAAAGTGACCCCGAAGAGTTTATGGGCTTGGCCTCCCTAGTTTTTTAAGGTTTTCCCTTTTCCATCCGTCATTTTTCTGCTATGCAATTATACAATGTTATGGTCCTTGAAGGGAATCCTCCGACATAATCACTCCTGGTCTTTTTACGTTGGGGGTGTTTCGCTCTATTTTTTTTGGGCAAATTTGTTTTTTTACTCTGTGAAGATTTTAAATTTCCTCATGTTTACCATTTGGGAATTGAAATTCCACGTTTTAACTTTATATTTTTTTTCCCCGCAGCCCACTGAAAGATTTTGGGTTTATTGCCGGGGCCTTTCAGTGTCTGCAATGGAAGCAGTCAGCAGATTCGGGGTATCTGCAAAAGGAAACACGGTGCTGTGGGTGACATCTTGTCTATGTCGGGTTGGGATGAGGAACAAAAGGGGCTAGTACGGCCCTTGTGGGGCAAGCTTTTTACCCTACTGCCCCCGGGCTTTACTCTGTTGACGACTACCTCGTGTTTTTTGTGAGGAAATTATAGATCCACGACCGACTTTTCCTTTTTTCCTTTTGCGCATTTTTTTCGCTATTACGCCTGGTCCCCACTTGTCGAAAAGGGTTTTGCAAGTCTGTATATTTACTCTGCATTTTTTTTTGTTTCTAGGCATTTTTGGACCTTGTCGTATGATTTCCGTAGTTGGGACAGACAGGGCGCCTGTTTTTAAACCCCTGTTGCCCTGGGTTGTGTAACTGATGGGGTTTTTAGATGGGTGGGTCTTGCTTTTTAGGGGCCCTTTTAAAGATTTTTATGATATGGGATTAGTGCTATTGGTCTGTAGTTCTTTGCTTTTGCTTTACTGCCCCCTTTTGGATGGGGATAAGGTTGTGGTGTGTGGTGTGTGGTGTTGTGTGTATGTGTGGTGTGTGTGTGTTGGTGTGGTGTTGTGTGTGTGGTGGGGTGTGTGGGGGGTGTGTGTGTGTGTGGTTTTTGGGGGGTGTTGTATCGGGGGGTTTGGGTTTATGTGGGGTGTTGGGGGGTTGGTTTGTGGGGGGTGTGGGGCGGGGGGTAGGGGGGGAATTGGTCTGCATCCCCCACCACCCCCCCCCAAATCTGGGGTTGGAAGGGGGGGGGGGATGCAGGGGCAGTGCAGTGGGAGCTAAGGGTTGGTGGTTTCTGGGAAGGAGGGGGGGGGAGCGTGGGGGGCAAGGGGCATGTCATGGGCTCGGGGGCAGTGGGTAGAGAGGGGTGGGGGAAAGGGGAAGGGGGGAAAGGGAGTGGC
>NC_069404.1:64225296-64239463 GCF_026875155.1 Cherax quadricarinatus
TCATGTGCAGGTGATAAACATGTCAAGGTTATAAAGCTCTCGAAAAATTAGGCTTGATCCTAGGAAAATGAGTGCAGCTATTGTTCCTTGAATCAAGTGCCCTTGATAAGGTCCTTGCAAAATGTTGTACATATCCAGTATGTGTAAGTTAGAAAGATTTAGTTCATGCAGTGTGTATATTGTTGGTGGGTGAACTGGGTTTTAAAGTCTATCAACTACACGAGGGTCATCAAGGCTGCACGTCACCTTACTACCAATCTAGAATATTTTAATCCCTGAAATAGGGATTAAAAGATACGCAGAGAGACATACACCACTCGGTACACATATTCTTGAGAGAGACGTGTCTACATAGGTTGGGCTCTTTATCTAAGAATCTCGCCTGGTAGCAAACTCCTTCTGGACTCTCTCAAGCTTTCACACACACACACACACACACACACACACACACACACACACACACACACACACACACACACACACACATACACACACAGGAAGTGGATGAGTCTAGAAAGTGATATAGTGGAGGCAGGAACCATACATAGCTTTAAGAAAAGGTATGGTAAAGCTCACGGAACAGGGAAAGTGACCTAAGTAGTGACAGTGAAGAGGCGGGGCCAGGAGTTGTGACTCAACCCTTGCAACCATAATTAAGTTAATACACACACACACACACACACACACACACACACACACACACACACACACACACACACACACACACACACACACACACACACATACACACACACACACACACACACACGCACACACACACACACACACACCAGAAATGACTCTGCGCAGGTAAGAAGGGAGGCCCAACGACAATGCGAAAATGACATAGCAGCGAAAGCCAAATCAGACCCAAAGCTGTTGTACAGCCATATCAGGAGGAAAACAACAGTCAAGGACCAGGTAATCAGGAAGGAAGGAGGAGAGATCGCAAGAAACGACCGAGAAGTATGAGAGGAGCTCAACATGAGATTCAAAGAAGTGTTCACAGAGGAGACAGAAGGGACTCCAGAAAGACGGAGAGGTGGGGCACACCACCAAGTGCTGGACACAGTGCACACAATCGAGGAAGAAGTGAAGAGGCTTCTGAGTGAGCTAGATACCTCAAAGGCAATGGGGCCAGATAACATCTCCCCATGGGTATTGAGAGAGGGAGCAGAGGCGCTATGTGTACCCCTAACAACAATATTCAATACATCTATCGAAACAGGGAGATTGCCTGAGGCATGGAAGACAGCAAATGTAGTCCCAATCTTTAAAAAAGGAGACAGACATGAAGCATTAAACTACAGACCAGCGTCACTGACATGTATAGTATGCAAAATCATGGAGAAGATTATCAGGAGAAGAGTGGTGGAACACCTAGAAAGGAATGATCTCATCGACAGCAGCCAACATGGTTTCAGGGACGGGAAATCCTGTGTCACAAACCTACTGGAGTTCTATGACATGGTGACAGCAGTAAGACAAGAGAGAGAGGGGTGGGTGGATTGCATTTTCTTGGACTGCAAGAAGGCGTTTGACACAGTTCCACACAAGAGATTGGTGCAAAAACTGGAGGACCAAGCAGGGATAACAGGGAAGGCACTACAATGGATCAGGGAATACTTGTCAGGAAGACAGCAGCGAGTCATGGTACGTGGCGAGGTGTCAGAGTGGGCACCTGTGACCAGCGGGGTCCCGCAGGGGTCAGTCCTAGGACCAGTGCTGTTTCTGGTATTTGTGAACGACATGACGGAAGGAATAGACTCCGAGGTGTCACTGTTTGCAGATGACGTGAAGTTGATGAGAAGAATTCACTCGATCGAAGACCAGGCAGAACTACAAAGGGATCTGGACAGGCTGCAGACCTGGTCCAGCAATTGGCTCCTGGAGTTCAATCCCACCAAGTGCAAAGTCATGAAGATTGGGGAAGGGCAAAGAAGGCCGCAGACGGAGTACAGTCTAGGGGGTCAGAGACTACAAAAACCTCACTCAAGGAAAAAGATCTTGGGGTGAGTATAACACCAGGCACATCTCCTGAAGTGCACATCAACCAAATAACTGCTGCAGCATATGGGCGCCTAGCAAACCTCAGAACAGCATTCCGACATCTTAATAAGGAATCATTCAGGACCCTGTACCACCGTGTACGTTAGGCCCATATTGGAGTATGCGGCACCAGTTTGGAACCCACACCTAGCCAAGCACGTGAAGAAACTAGAGAAAGTGCAAAGGTTTGCAACAAGACTAGTCCCAGAGCTAAGAGGTATGTCCTATGAGGAGAGGTTAAGGGAAATCAACCTGACGACACTGGAGGACAGGAGAGATAGGGGGGACATGATAACGACATACAAATTACTGAGAGGAATTGACAAGGTGGACAAAGACAGGATGTTCCAGAGATTTGGACACAGTAACAAGGGGACACAGTTGGAAGCTGAAGACACAGATGAATCAAAGGGATGTTAGGAAGTATTTCTTCAGCCACAGAGTAGTCAGGAAGTGGAATAGCTTGGGAAGCGATGTAGTGGAGTCAGGATCCATACATAGCTTTAAGCAGAGGTACGATAAAGTCATGGTTCAGGGAGAGTGACCTAGTAGCGACCAGTGAAGAGGCGGGGCCCAGGAGCTGGACTCGACCCCTGCAACCTCAACTAGGTGAGTACAACTAGGTGAGTACACACACACACACACACACACACACACGCACACACACACACACACACACACACACACACACACAGTAACAAGGGGGGACACAGTTGGAAGCTAAAGACACAGATGAATCACAGGGATGTTAGGAAGTATTTCTTCAGCCACAGAGTAGTCAGTAAGTGGAATAGTTTGGGAAGCGATGTAGTGGAGGCAGGATCCATACATAGCTTTAAGCAGAGGTATGATAAAGCTCACGGCTCGGGGAGAGTGACCTAGTAGCGATCAGTGAAGAGGCTGGGCCAGGAGCTCGGACTCGACCCCCGCAACCTCAACTAGGTGAGTACAACTAGGTGAGTACACACACACTAACACACACACACACACACATATCATGTGGGAGTTCGATACGTGGATTAGGGAAGAAATACTCACGTAGGCTGTTATTACGTATAATTGCTGTTATGTGGAGAGAGCCCTTGCCAGCCCTACCTATCTCCTTGGTTACACTCGTAATACTGTCTAGCCGGCTGCAGTACCCTATGTGAGGGGGGCTTTGAATACTGCTGAGGTCAGCACAATATGAATTCAGATAGTGACTCAGGCAGAGACGGTTGGTCGTTGAGTCAACGGACGGTTACTGGTAACGGTTCTACTATAGACGGGTAACGGGTTCTACTCTGAGACTGGAAATGGTTACTACTACGGGAAGCTGGGCGACGCAAACGTATTTTCGCCCGACATACAAAAAACAAAAGAGAGGGCAGGTATACGGTTTGGGCTGATTCTATAAATGTCAAAGACCAACAATGAAACTTACATATATACATGAAAAAATGGAATAAAAGTTTACATACGAAACTGTAATGCAATAAAAGGTATACTAAGTCAACTTAAAAGCAACAAATGAAAAACAAACTAACTTTGAGATTACAGTGATAAAAAAAATTTTTGATCGATCGATCTGTTTTCAGTTCTTGGGTTTTTGGGGAAGGGAATATATACAAAGAAAAGTGTTAAAAGAAAGGCAGATTGGGTTTGAACGCAAATTAGACTTTTAACCTCAAATGCGGAAGAAAGAAAAAAAAAAAAAAAATTCTTGAATACTGATAATTGATACTGTAATTATTCTCAAAACAGGTTTTTTACTTTTAAAAAAACCCCAAACCTGCTGGGTTTTGTATTGACATATGCAGAATGGGTGTCTCTCGGGAGGATCAAACTCTGTACTTGGCTAACTCATGCTGTTTTGGGGAAATTTCTAAATTGGAAGTTACAAATGATACTTGGGGATTTCTCAATCCCTTTTTACGGGGGAATAACACATTCGGGTTGGGCGTCTGCGAGTATCAGGGGAAGGGAGAAAAGGGATCGGGAGGATTGTCAAGTTGTCACATTAGTCTGGGTTGAACTCATTATCATCACAACAAACTTCATAGATCCAAATGCGATTCTTTATCTGACCAGTACTAACTCCTAACCTTATACTTATTACCAGTGTTTGTTCAACTACTCGAAAGGACCAACAAACTTTTGATAAGTTTTTGGCATTGCAGACGTTTTGTTAAATTTTAATCAGATAACCTCAAACCTACTTTGTTTTTGATGGTTTACTCGAGTTTTTTGCGACTCTTGTAAATTCAGCTGTTGATTTATAAAAGTTTTCACGGATTTTCAAAAAAACATTTTGAGCTAAGCGGTACGAGTTGCTACGAAATCACAGGGTTGTAATTTGGGTTTCGGTTTAGAATATAAAATCTAAGGAAAACTTTATCTACACCATACATGCAAAATGTGGAGTGTCCCCCTAAAAAAACATTGTAAGCAAATTTATAGCACACGCACATCAGGTATAATTACCCAAGTTTCACTTTTGGGGATTGATAGGGGTCTCAAACATCAAGGTCTTTTTTATTGGTTCTTCCGCAAACCCCCATTGCGGGCGGGATGATGCAATGGTGGATTTAGAGATTTGTAAAGGTACAAAAATTTTAAAGATTTCATTCAGAATTCCCCCAATCTTTACTAGGGACTTAGGAGGGGTATGCCTGCAGAAAATGCGTTCTTTAAATTTTTGGCTACTTTCTCGGCGTCTTTCTGCAATAGGAACAACCACAAATCGGGGTGAAATGGTCTACCATAAAAACAGAGTTTGTTCCCTTTGGGGGGAAAACAGGAAATTGTTAAAAAAATCTAGCGCAACTTTTTCCCAAAGGTTCGTAGTATTTTGGATACACTTGGTTTGGAAAGGGGACATTAGCATTGCCTTTAGTTGCATGCGACACTACATTTCCTAACATACCAGAAAATCAGTTCCTTTCGAGGCCCAAAAGTATTTCAATTGGTTGTTTTACTAAACGATCCATACCAGGGTGTGCAACACCGGGTACATCGTGAACTAGCTAAGGCAAATTTCACTAGTGACTGTGGAATTACAATGGTATCTCTTCGCAGGATACCCAACTCGGCTGTTCGATACAGTAATTTTTGGTTCATGAAAATCATGATGGGTGCTGGTGGTTTCACATTCAGAATAAGCCTTCCTGGAGCGGGAACGAATCACACCAACCCGGGGGATTTTTCTTTCTTACTGGAGGAATAAAACAATCTCGGTGGAGTGGATGACTCCCCCCGTTGAAAAATTAACGCTATAACACGCAATAGAGAAAGGGGAGAACAAAAATCTACTATCTCAACTACAAGCACAGGAAAAAAAATGAACACGGTAAAAAATGTTGATATTCTGAGCGCACACAGTGACACGAGGTATAACTAAAAGAAAAAACAAACTTTAACAACGTGGAAGTTACTCGAAAAATAACTTTTAAAAATGCCGATTATGTCAACTAGGATGGGAAACAACCTAAAAACAAAAGGGCAACAACAACACTAAAGGAGCACCTAACCACAGAAACTCTTTCGCACGGCGGGCATCAGCAAAATGCATAACTTTTTTGCAAGAAAGTTCTCTCAAAGCGTCCCCGGGGAAGGAACGAATCTTGAACAAGTCGCCATCGCAAGGATATAAGCACAACGTGCGGCAGATTTTGTGGCGGAGTCCCAGACGGAGTGCGTATTACTATTCTTGCCCCGGGCAAACTTTTAAAAAGGGAAATTTTCAGGGTCTTGGGAACAAAATCTGAACTTCACATTTCGCGCACTTTAACAAATCTCGATAAAAAGCTTGAGAACAAACACATTTGTAAAGGGGCTAGGTATTGTTTTTTCAGTCAGTAAGGAATGTTGGACGTGGACTGATTCTATTACTTTGACGGGCATGATCACTAAGTAAACATTCAAAAGTGACGGGGACATGATCTCAGGAACTTCTCAAGGACATAAGGGAAAAAAAAATAGAGAAATGACCAGTAAGCTTAAGTGGGGAAAAAAATTAACAATTTCATAAGTAATAAAAAAATGTCTAAAAACAGGCAAGAGGAAGGACAATCAATTCAAAGGACTTTGACCAAAAAAAAAAATTTTCATGAAATATACAAGTAAAAATAGTACGGGGAAATGAATAAATGAAAATGACTGTCTTTCTCTTGCTAATAAAAAAATTAATTAATTTAAAAATTTTAAAACATGTAAAAAGTTAAATTAAAATTTTCTAAATTGTTAACTGGGGAATTTAAATATTTTCTAAGAAGATAAAAAAATTAATATAAAACATAAAAATATCAATAAAAGAAAAAAATCACTGCAGAACAGTTCAACAAAATAATTCACTTCAGAACAATGCAACAAAAAAAGGTTAGAAACAATCACTGCAGTAATAAAATGTACTGGGAAAAATCAGGTTTAAAAAAATGAATTTTAAAATTTTGAAGAAAAAAAAATAAACTAATTGAACACTTTAACTCTTAATTGTAAATTAGACAAAACAATTTACTCAAACAGAGTAAAAAACACTTTTTCGTTAAAAGTAATTGAAATTACATCAAGAGTGAATTTTTTCAAAAATTAAAAATTGAAAAAAATAAAACACAGGAAAAAAAACTAATATAACACTTACATGACGGAGCAACTTTATTAAAAATTTCTTACAACAAATCCTGCTGTGGGTACAAAAAAATCTTGCTGGACTGATACGACAAAAATTTTTTGGGGAAAAATAAGGGTACACATCTGCGAAAAAATTAGAGGAATTTAGACCTGCTGGGTACGAAAAAAATGACACACATAAAATAAAAGGAAAATTTTGGGATACTGGGGTGAATATCATGGAGAAACAACGCTGAAAGAATACAATAAAAAAAATGAATCACTTACACGGGTGATGTGGTACACTACACAAAAATACTTATACAGACAGGAGTAGCAAAAGAAAACACAGAATAAAAAAAATAAAAAAGTAAAACACTGAAAAATATGTAAAAATACTGAGTCAAAGAAATACTGCTTTACACGAAAAACACAAGGTTTAGAGTACACAACAATTTTCTATAAAAGTCTCACACAGCAAAAGTCTTTAAATGCAAAAAAAATGTTCAAGAAAATTATCATGGAGTTTGGGGTAGTAGACGGGCGGTGAGTACGGTGATGGGGCGGGGGGGGAGGGTTCCCGCGCGGTGATACCCACCTCCACATTCACTGTTGTCGGAAGAAATGCCGCTTCGAAGAACTCACATAATTGGGTTTTTGTTGGCGCCAGCTACAAACTCTTTACCAAATTTTTGAGCCAAAACAGTACTGGGCCCGGGACAAGGGGCAAACAAAACCCCAAAGGTAGATAGGTGTTGGTGGTGGTGGGGTAGTGTGAGTAGAGGGGGGTGGTGGGGTGACCTGGGCGCTCCCTGGCGCGGACTCCACTTCTACCCACGAAGGTGGTTACCACTCTAGCCCAGGAATGGTGAAAAACCCCTCTTAGCATCCAACAGGGGGCACAAAACGATAAGACAATACCTCAGAGGAACTTGGCTTTCTTCTTACTCGTGGCTTACTTCTCTCTCTCAGCTGGGTTAGAAGCTGGGTTTGGTGACGGCTTACCCCCCCGAGAATGGGGACTGGAAACGTTAACGATGCACAAAGCACGGAGGAGCAGTTGGATGACAGGAGACAGGTGGATGAAAGGCGACTGGCGTTCACTTCCCCATTCGGCTTCTGACGGCTTAATTTCAAAATCCGGGTCAACCCTCGGAGATTTAAGCAAATTTCACACGAACTAAGCCCGGAAGCTTGAAAAAGCTGCAAAAGGCTGAGGCCGCGGTTTTGGGGGGTATAAGCGGCTGGCTGGAGGTTTTAGGGGGGTAGGCGGGTGGGGTGGGGATTTACCCTTTTACCCTGCGGCTACTCACAACAGTCTCTAGCCTTGAATTACCCTTTTAAAAATAAATCCCCGCTCCACACCGCTGTACACCATTTTATCAGTGGGATTCGAACGTGGGGTTTGGGAAAAAACTCAGTAGGCTGTTATTACGTTAATTGCTGTTATGGAAAGCCCTTGCCACCCCACCCATCTCCTTGGTTACACCGTAAACGATAGCCCCGCAGTACCCTATGTAGGGGGGGGCTTTGAATACTGCAGGTCAGCACAATATGAATTCAGATAGGACTCGGCAGAGATGGTTGGTCTTGATCAACGGACGGTTACGGTAATGGTTACATACTAGAGGGTACCTGGTTATCTACGAACTGGTAACTGGTTACTACACTGAGACACACACCCACACACACACCACACACACACACACACACACACACACACACACACACACACACACACACACCTGTTCTCCCCCCCCCACCCCTTTCCCCACATAGCCACATTTCCTCCTCTCCTCCCCCCCCACATCTGACATACACATGCTAACCTAACACAGAATTAAAAGGGTTTTCCCCCACTCGAGGAAATTGGGATAAAACCAAAATGGGTTTCCCAGAGAGAACAAAAAAACCAAGGACAGGAGGAGGAAGCTGCAAAGGAAGTTGGCCGAGCCATAAAAAGGGAACAGGAAAAAGGGAAAAAAACTAGAAGAACTTAATGAGAATGGAAAGAGGATAGATATGGAAAGCAGGAAGTTGGAGGTGCAATCAAAGCAGCAGAGGCCAGGATACAGGTTTTTGAAGAGGAACTGAAAAAAACTAACACCCAAAGAATAAAAAAATATTTTGGGATTGACAACAGAGACTGCTACCTCAGTCGCAAATAAGGGGACTGTAGGGAAAGAAGGAGCAAAACTGCATGTGGAGTAGTAGTAAATGAAAGAGCTAAGCTATATGTGGAGGCCCTAGCAGACCACAGCAGAGCCCAGGGAAAGCCGAGAAGGGAAAATGACAGGCTACTGGAGTTTACCTGAGCCCAAGTACATCAGCTAGTGAAACTGAAGAAAGGAAAGCTGCAATGAAGGAAATCAAATTGAATGAGGGGATACACAGGGATATGCAGTGGGAGAATGAAAGGGTGAGGTCAGTCTTTGTGTATAGGCTCCAGGAAGTTGAAGAGAAAACATATGAAGCAAGAAAACAAGGGGGAAAAAAAGCAATTGAAAGCATCATGAAAGCAATAGGAGAAGATGACATGACCCAGCTGGAAAATTTTCAGAGAATAGGGGGGTTTGTAAAAACAAGAACCCAGCCAGTGAAAGTGACCTTCAAGGCAGAATCGACTCGGAACAGGATCCTGCAGGAGAAAGCACAATTAAGGTACATGCCGGCATACAGGAAGGTGTATCTCGACCGTGACAGAACACAAGAAGAAAGGCAGAAACTGAGAGAGATGGTACAAAGGCGAAAGGAGGAAAGAGAGTGGATGGAGAAGACAGACAGGAGATACCAGACACAGGAAGAAGATCAAATACAGCCTCCCTCACAACTTCCTATAGAAGCCTCCCAACCAGGTCAACCCCAGTACAACCAAACACTCTAAACCAAAACACCCATGCCACATCCAATGCCCTCACCCACTGCATTACAAACTCCACCCCCACAGCAACCACCCATAGTTCCTTATCAGGTCTCCCACTTCCCCAACCCCAATACACCTCCCAAACCACAGTCTTAGAAAAGAAGTTGAAGGTGTGGTATACAAATGCAGATGGAATAACAAATAAGTATGAGGAGTGGCACGAAAGAATCAAGGAGACATCCCCAGACATAATAGCACTCACAGAAACAAAACTCACCAGAATAATAACAGATTCAATCTTTCCATCTGGATATCAAATCCTCAGGAAAGACAGAGGGAGGAGAGGTGGAGGAGGAGTTGCACTGCTCATTAAAAACCAGTGGGGTTTTGAGAAAATGGAAGGAATGGATGGCACGGGTGAAAGGGACTACCTAGTAGGAACAATCCAGTCTGAGGGACATAAGGTGATAATTGCAGTAATGTACAACCCACCACAGAACTGCAGGAGGCCAAGAGAAGAATATGATGAGAGCAACAGAGCAATGGTCGACACACTAGCCGAGGTGACCAGGAGAGCACACATGGGGGGAGCAAAGTTACTAGTTATGGATGATTTCAATCACAAGGAGATTGACTGGGAAAACCTGGAGCCCATGGGGGTTCTGAAACATGGAGAGCCAAGATGATGGATGTGGTACTGGAAAACCTCATGCATCAACATGTTAGAGACACTACCAGAGAGAGAGGAGAGGATGAACCAGCAAGACTGGACCTTGTATTCACCTTGAGTAGTTCGGACATCGAGGATATTATGTATGAAAGGCCCCTGGGAGCTAGTGATCATGTGGTTCTGTGCTTCGACTACATAGTTGAGCTCCAAGTGGAGAGAGTAGCAGGAATAGGGTGGGAAAAACCAAACTACAAAAGGGGGAACTACTCAGGCATGAGGAACTTCCTTCAAGACATTCAGTGGGAGAGGGAACTGACAGAAAAAACCAGTACAAGAAATGATGGGCTATGTGGCAACAAAATGCAAGGAGGCAGAGGAGAGGTTTGTTCCCAAGGGAAACAGAAATAATGGGAAGAACAGAACGAGTCCTTGGTTCACCCAAAGGTGTAGGGAGGCAAAAACTAGGTGTACTAGAGAATGGAAAAGGTACAGAAGACAGAGAACTCAGGAAAATAAAGAGTTTAGCCGAAGAGCCACAAACGAATATGCACAGATAAGAAGGGAGGCTCAGCGACAATATGAAAATGACATAGCATCGAAAGTCAAGACTGACCCGAAGCTGTTGTACAGCCACATCAGAAGGAAAACAACAGTCAAGGACCAGGTAATCAGACTGAGGAAGGGTGATGGGGAATTCACAAGAAACGGCCGAGAGGTATGTCAGGAGCTCAACACGAGATTTAAAGAAGTATTTACAGTGGAAACCAGTAGGACTCCAGGAAATTAGAACAGGGGGGTACACCAGCAAGTGCTGGATGAGGTACATATAACCAAGGAGGAGGTGAAGAAGCTGCTATGCGAACTTGACACCTCAAAGGCGGTGGGACCAGACAACATCTCTCCGTGGGTCCTTAAAGAGGGAGCAGAGATATTGTGTGTGCCATTAACAAAGATCTTCAACACATCATTTGAAACTGGGCAACTCCCCGAGGTATGGAAGATGGCAAATGCAGTCCCAATTTTTAAAAAGGGAGACAGACATGAGGCACTAAACTACAGACCTGTATCACTAACGTGTATAGTATGCAAGGTCATGGAGATCATCAGGAGGAGAGTGGTGGAGCACCTAGAAAGAAACAAGTGTATAATTGACAACCAACACGGTTTCAGGGAAGGAAAATCCTGTGTCACAAACCTGCTAGAGTTTTATGACAAGGTGACAGAAGTAAGACAAGAGAGAGAGGGGTGGATCGACTGCATTTTTTTGGACTGCAAGAAGGCCTTCGACACAGTTCCTCACAAGAGGTTACTGCACAAGCTAGAGGATCAGGCACACATAACAGGAAAGGCACTGCAATGGATCAGAGAATACCTGACAGGGAGGCAACAACGAGTCATGGTACGTGACGAGGTGTCAGAGTGGGCGCCTGTGACAAGCGGGGTTCCACAGGCATCAGTCCTAGGACCTGTGCTGTTCTTGGTATATGCGAACGACATAACGGAAGAGATAGACTCAGATGTGTCCTTGTTTGCAGATGATGTGAAGTTAATGAGAAGAATCAAATCGGATGAGAATCAGGCAGGACTACAAAGAGAACTGGACAGGCTACAAGCCTGGTCCAGCAACTGGCTCTTTGAGTTTAACCCTGCCAAATGCAAAGTCATGAAGATTGGGGAAGGGCAAAGAAGACCGCAGACACAAATAGTTTAGATGGCCAAAGACTGCAAACCTCACTCAAGGAAAAAGATCTGGGGGTGAGTATAACACCGAGCATATCTCCTGAGGCGCACATCAATCAGATAACTGCTGCAGCATACGGGTGCCTGGCAAACCTACGGATAGCGTTCCGATACCTCAGTAAGGATTCGTTCAAGACTCTGTATACCATTTACGTCAGGCCCATACTGGAGTATGCAGCACCAGTTTGGAATCCACACCTAGTCAAGCACGTCAAGAAATTAGAAAAAATGCAAAGGTTTGCAACAAGACTAGTCCCAGAGCTACGGGGATTGTCCTACGAAGAAAGGTTGAGGGAAATCGGCCTGACGACACTGGAGGACAGGAGGGTCAGGGAAGACATGATAACGACATATAAAATACTGCGCGGAATAGACAAGGTGGACAAAGACGGGATGTTCCAGGAGAAGGGACACAGACACAAGAGGTCACAATTGGAAGTTGAAGACTCAGATGAATCGAAGGGATGTTAGGAAGTATTTCTTCAGTCATAAGAGTAGTCAAGCCGTGGAATAGCCTAGAAAGTGACGTAGTGGAGGCGGGAACCATACATAGTTTTAAGGCGAGGTATGATAAAGCTCATGGGGCAGGGAGAGAGAGGACCTAGTAGCAATCAGCGAAGAGGCAGGGCCAGGAGCTATGAATCGACCCCTGCAACCACAAATAGGTGAGTACACACACACACACACACACACACACACACACAGATTGTGGGCTTCACGCTGCCGCTGCTTGCAGTTACGTGTACTAGTGAAGATATGGACGATGCTGTCATTGCTGATTTCAGCTCGCTCTTCCGACTCGGGAATGGAACTAACGTTCTCGCGTCACAGACTCGCATATAGACAACCATCCGCGTAAAAAAAAGAATCTTTCAGTGAGACAACGTCTCGCTCTCAGGTGATATTTTTTCATGAGTGAAACGTCTTTATAAAGGATTCTTAAACTACACGTGTCTCTGTTCATCATTCCTCTCAGCAGAACATTTTTTTTTTACACTGATCAGTTTACAGTTCATTTCAAAGCCCTGCCCACACTGGGCAGGTCATTCACAAATTCAACCCACTAACAGAATACGTATTTTCCCAACCCACTTTAGTTCTACCTTATTAACAAAAGCTCTGATAAATCCACTAGCTCATGTGCAAGTTCCACTCAAATCCAACCCCTCTCACTCATGTATTTATCCAACCTAAATTTGAAACTACCCAAGGTTTTAGCTTCAGTAACCCTACTAGGCAGGCTGTTCCGCTCATCAACCACCCTATTTCCAACCAATACTTTCCTATATCTTTTTTAATCAAAGTTTATCTGATTTGAATCCATTATTGCGGGTTCTCTATTGGAGAGATATCCTCAAGACCTTATTTATATCCCCTTTGTTAATACCCATCTTCCACTTTAACACTTCGATCATGTCTCCCCTCATTCTTCGTCTTAAAAGTGAATGCAACTTAAGGGCCTTCAATCTTTCTTCATACGGAAGATTTCTAATGTTATGTATTAATTCTGTTATTCGTTGCTGAATGTTTTCTAACGAATTTATGTGTATTCTGTAATATGGAGACCAGAACTTAGCTGAGTAATCTAGGTGAGGCCTTACTAATGATGTATAAAGCTATCTTATAATCGCTGGACTTCTGTTGCTTACACTTCTTGATATAAATCCCAGTAATCTATTTGCCTTATTGTGTACACTTAGGCATTGCTGTCTTGGTTTAAGGTTGCTGCTTACCATAACCCCCAAGTCCTTTTTGCAGTCTGTATGGCTAAGTTCTACATTATTAAGCTTTATATGTGCTAGGGTTTAAACATTCCCAAGCTTTTTGAACTTTGCTTATCCAAAATTGAAAATGCATCTGCCACTTTTCTGACCACGAATTGAGTTTTTCTAAATCCTCCTGAAGTTCTGTACATCTATGTTTGAATCAATTATCCTACCTATTTCGTGTCATCAACGAATTTGCTCTATCACTAGTAATTCCTCGTCAAGGTCATTGTATATATATTATGAACAACAACGGGCCTAAAACTGATCCCTGTGGAATGCCACTTGTTACAGATCCCCACTCAGATTAACTCCATTTATGGGACACTCTCGCTTCCTATTGGTGAGCCATGACTCGATCCATGACAGCACTTTTCCCCCAGTACCATGAACTGCCACTTTCTTTAACAGTCTCTGATGTGGTACTCTATCAAAAGCCTTACTAAAATCCACATAAACAAATGAATTCTTTTTCATACAACGGCCCCTTTA
>NC_069404.1:64239963-64254963 GCF_026875155.1 Cherax quadricarinatus
ATTTCCCACCAAGATAGGACCTACAATGGTTTAAATTTGGGAAAAAAATTCAGATTCATGAAGGATTATAAAAGCACTGAAATGGTAATAGGTTGTTGATGAGGAACAAACTCCCGAAAGTTATTCAGCTAAAACGTTGTGTAGTTTTAAAAATAGGTTATATAAAATCAGATAGAGGGTGTGGGTGGGTGTGAGTTGGACCTGACTAGCTTGTGCTGCTGGATCTGGTGCAGTGCTCCATCTTTGAATGGAGGTGACCAGACTGGGTGGGTCATTTGGCTAATCCGGGGAGGGGATCATTTGGTCTAATCCGGGGAGGGATCATTGGTCTAATCCGGGGAGGGGAATCATTGGTCTAATCCGGGGGAGGGGGAACATGGACCTGCTCCCGCATGGGTTAGTAGGCCTGTTGCAGTGTTCCCTTTCCCTTTCTTATGTTCTTATATAAGACGGGTGTTTCTCCGTCATATTCCATCATATAAGACGGGTGTTCCCTGTCCATATTCCATCAATATAAAACGGTGTTCCCTGTCATATTCCATCATATAAGACGGGGGTGTTCCCTGTCATATTCCATCATATAAGACGGGTTTTTCCCTGTCATATTCCATCAATATAAAGAGGGGTGTTCCCTGTAATATTCCATCAATAAGACGGGTGTTTCCCTGTAATATTCCTCATATAAGACTGGGTTCCCTGCATATTCCTCATATAAGACGGGTGTTCCCTGTAATAATTCCATCATATAAGACGGTGTTCCCTGTCATATTCCATCATAATAAGACAGGTGTTCCCGTCATATTCCCAATTAAAAACGGGTGTTCCCCTGAAAATATTCCATCATATAAGACGGGGTGTTCCCTGTAAAATTCCATCATATAAGACGGTGTTCCCTGGTCATATCCATCATATAAGAACGGGTGTTCCCTGTCTTATTCCAGTGCACAAGGGGTTGAAATAATTAAAAATCATAACCAATCGCAAAACCCGCAAGGGATTAGCGTTTGGGTTTTATGATTATAAATGGAATAAAGTACCGAACGATCTTTTATTGACTACGTTTCGCCCACACAGTAGACTTTATTTTTATTAATGTTTTTATTAATAAAATCACTAAAAAAATAATATTTCATTAATGGGAAATCTCTAAAAAACCCGTAAGGGGGCCATTTCGACATCTGGGAAATAGACTAAATTAGGGTTTAAAGTGAGGAACGGAAGGTACAGGTATAATTTTCCCCGATCAAAAGCCCATCACCAGCACACACAGTGAAGAGGCGGGGCCTAGGAGCTATGACTCGGCCCCTGCAACCTCAACTAGGTGAGTATATATATATATAATATAATATAATATAAAAATATATATATATATATAATATATATATAATATATATATATATATATATATAATATATATATATATATAATATAAATTTAAAGTATATGCAAAACAACCACTTCTGAAAAAATAGAAAAATTTTCCAACGCTTTCGTGCCCTACTCCCAATTTATAAAGGAACCTTGATAATGTGGTTCCTTGAAAAATTTTTTTGAGAAAGTCACGAAGGCGCTTGGTTTTTTCTCTATTTTTTCAGAGGGGTTTTTTTTTGGGGAAATTTTCCGAAATCACCAAATTTACTGTGATCTTTTTGCATATATTTTATATAATAATATAAAATATATATTATATATCTATATAAAATATAAAATATATATATATATAATAAAAATAAAATAAAATATATATATAATAAACCCAGGGGTTTTCTACGTCCCCCAGCGGGAATTTCGAACCTGTTTAACTCTGAAATCGGGGGCCCCACAGTATTTTTTCCCCAACGAGACAAACCCCTGAAAATAAGTATGGGCGCTTGGGCCAAAGCTAAGCGTTTTAACCCCAAAACCCCCGGGCACCAAACCCCCGGGCCCCAAAACCCCCCGGGCACCATAAACCCCCGGGAAACCAAAACCCCCGGCACCATCCCCCGGGGACCATAATCCCGGGAAACCATACCCCCCGGCACCATCCCCCCGGGGAAACCTTTCCCCCCCCAGGCACCAAAACCCCCGGGCACCATACCCCCGGGGAACCATACCCCCGGCCCCCATACCCCCGGCACCATACCCCCGGGCACCATAATCCCGGCACCAAAACCCCCCGGCACCCATACCCCCGGGCACAATCCCCCCCAGGCCCCAAATCCCCCCGGGGCACTAAGCTCGTTCTGAAAGTTTTTTCATCGAATCCCCCAAAAATGCAGTGGAAAATTGAAAGAGTCTGAAATCTTAAAAATTCGCAAAAGGCAAAATTTAAATTTACAAACATTGTCTCTGCTTTAGGGGAAACCCCAAAACGGGTCACTAAAAAGCAAAAAACCTTTTAAAAATTTTTAAGCCCCTTTCAAAATTTCTTCTTTTTTTAAACATTTGACAAAAATATTTTTTTCTTTTAAATTTTAATTAAAAGCATCACTTAATTAAGAACTGTCGTAGAAATTAGGAAATGTTTTTTATTTTTAAATGGGGAAAGCACAGACCAGTAAAAGTCATACGCCGTCTGGGAAAACCCCCAAAGGGCAGCCCCAAATTGATCCCGGGAAAAGGGGAAAAAAGTAGCTCAAGTTCCATGTTTTGAAGACCCCCTGCAAAAAACCCTTTCGGGAAATTCCCCCGGATTTAAAAAGGGGCCCCTTGAAAGTTTTCCGACTCGTATAAATTTAAAATTGTGATGGGGGTGTGTGGTGTGGGGGTTTGGTGTGTGTGGGGGGGTTTTGTGTGTGTGTTGTGTGTTGGTGGTGTGTTGTGGGGGGGTTGGGTTTTGTGTGTTTTGGTGTGGTGTGGTGTGTGTTGTGTGTCTGTAAATTTTCAATTATTTTTTCTTGTCTCTGAATGAACACATGACTGGGAAACCGTGAGGGGAAAATTTTTGGGGGCCCCGGGGGTTTTAAAGTCTCCTTGCCCTCCCCCTCCATAAACAGAAATTTCCCTTTTTTAAAAGTTTTAGCGCCTTTTTCCCACACTACTTTCATGACCACCCCCAGAAAACTTGAACCAGGACCCCCCACAAAACACTTGTACTAAAGTAAAACCACCCCACAGACACTTTACTCAGTGACCACCCCACAGACATTTTGTACTCAGTGACCAGCCCCCAGCCATTTTTAAAATCATGACCACCACGGGACACTTGTACTCGTGCCCCACCACAGACCTTGTACTCAGTGACCACCCCCACAGACACTTGTACTCATGACCACCCAAACAGACCCCGGTACTCATGACCACCAAAAGCCCACTTGAACTCAGTGACCAGCCACAGACACTTGTACTCATTGGCCCCCAGCCACAAAACATTTTGTACTCATGACCAGCCAAAGACACTTTACTCGGGGAAACCACCCAGACACTTGTACTCAGGTGCCCCGGGCCACAGACACTTGTACTCATTGGCCCCAGCCACAGACACTGTATTTACTCCCAGCCACAGACACTTTTAACTATTTCCAAAACCCAAAACCCACTTGAACTCATGCCACACACCGGACTTTTTACCCCATTTGGACCACCACAGAAAAACTTGCACCCAGTAACCGCCACAAAACATTTGTATTTAAGTGCCAAGCCACAGAAAACTTGTACCAGTGACCCCCCCAACAGACACTTTACCGGGACCAGCCACAGACACTTGTACTCAGTGCCCCAGCCAAAACCCACTTGAAATTTCATTGACCAGCCCAAACACTTGTACTCATTTACCAGCCACAGACACTTGTACTCAGTGACCACCCACAGCCCACTTTTTACTCAGTGACCAGCCAAACAAACATTTGTATTTCGGGGTGCCCCCCCCACAACACTTGTACTCAGTGACCACCACAACATTTGTACTCATGACCACCCCAAAACCCTTGTACCCCATGCCCAAACCACAGACATTTTGTACCCAGTGCCAAACCACAACACTTGAAACCAATTTAACCGGGCCCACAGCCCATTTTGTCCTAAAGTATCACCCCACAGACACTTGTACCCAGTGACCACCACAGACACTTGTATTCGGGGACCAGCCACAGCCCCCCACTTTGTCCCCAGGACCAGCCACAACACTTTGTACTCAGTGACCAGCCACAGACACTTGTACACATGACCCGCAAAAAAGAAAATTTGAACTCATTTGATCAGCCCCCGACACGGGTTCCCATGACCAGCAAACAGACACTTGTACTCAGTGACCCCCCCCCCACAGACACTTGTACAAAATGACCGGGCCACAAAAAACTTGTACTCAGGACCAGCCACAACACTTGCCCCCAGTGACCACCACAGACAATGCACTCAGTGACCAGCCACAGACACTTGAAACCCAGGAAAAGCCACAGAAAACCATTGTACTCATTAAACCACCACGACACTTGTACCCAGTGACCAGCCACAGCCCTTTTTGACCCAGTAAACCAGCCACAGACACTTTTACAATGACCACCACAGACACTTGACTCAGGACCACCCAACGGACCCTTGTACCAGTGACCAGCCCCCCAACACTTGTACTCAGTGCCCCGCCACGACACTTGAAACCCAGTGACCAGCCACAGACACTTGTACTCAGGCCCAAAACCACAGACACTTGTACCCATGACCAGCCAAAAGACCCCGTACCAATAAACCAGCCACAGAAAACTTGTACCGGGTGATCAGCCACAGACATTTGTACCCAGTGACCAGCCACAGCCCCTTGATTCAGGGCCCAAGCCACAGACACTTGTACCCATTGACCACCCAGACACTTGACTCAGTGACCCAGCCACAGAAAAACTTGTAAAACCAGGACCGGGTCACAGAAAATTTTGTACTCAGTGACGGGCCCCCAGACACTTTTTCCCAGTGACCAGCAAACAGACCCCTTGTACTCATGACCCAGCCCCCAACACTTGTACACAGTGACCGCCACAGACACTTGTACTAAAAAAAACCACCCCACAACACTTGAAAACCCAGGGACCACCCACAGACACTGCACTCATGACCAGCCACAAAACATTTTGGACCCCAGTGACAAGCCCACAAACACTTGTACTCAGTGACCAGCCACAGACATTTGGGACCCCAGTGCCCCGCCACAACACTTGTCCCCAGTACCAGCCACAGACATTTGGGTACTCAGTGACCACCCCACAAAACATTTGGGTACCAGTGACCAGCCACAGACACTTGAAAACAATGACCAGCCCGAGACACATGTACTCAGTGACAATCACAGACACTTTACTCATTTGGCCACCCACAGAACACTTAAACCCAGTGACCACCCCAGACACTTGTACTCAGTGACCCCCCCAAAAAAAACCCCTTTACTCAGGGCCACCCAAACAGACATTTGTTACCCAGGACCAGCCACAGACACTTTATTTCATGATAAAGCCACAGCACTTTTTACCCAGTGACCAGCCACAGACACTTGACCAGGGCCCAAACCCACAAAAACTTGTACCCGGGCCCCACCACAGACCCCTTGTACTCAGTGACCACCACAGACCCTTTTCACAGTGACCACCCCACAGACACTTGTACTCAGTCCCCAGCCACAGAAAACTTTTTACCCAGTGACCAACCACAGACACTTGTACTAAAGGGGCCCCAAAACCAAAAGACACTTTTCCCAGGGACCACCCAAACAGAAAACTTGTACCCAGTGACCGGGCCCAGACACTTGAACTCAGTGACCAGCCACGGGAACACTGTACCCAGGGACCACCACAACCCCTTGTACCCAGTGACCAGCCACAGACATTTGTACCAGTAAACCAAAGCCACAGACACTTGTACCCAGTGCCCAAACCACAGACACTTGTACTCAGTGCCCAAAACCACAGAAAAACTTGTCCTCATGACCACCCACAACATTTGTCCCTCAGTGCCCAGCCAAAAAAGACACTTGTACCAGGCCCCACCCAAACGGGAAACACTTGTACCCAATGAAAAAACCCACAGACACTTTTTACTCAGTAACCAGCCACAGACACTTGTCCCCCCTTTAACCACCACAAAACACTTGAAAACTCAGTGACCAGCCACAGACACTTGTACTCATGACCGGGCCACAGAAATTTGGAAAAATCAATGACCAGCCGCAACACTTGTACTCATGAAAGCCCAATAGACGTTTGTACTAAATGACCCCCCACAGACACTTGTATTTCCAAGTGACCACCAAACAGACACTTTTTCTCAGTGACCGGGCCACAGCCCACTTGTAATAAAAGACCGGGCCGGGCAAAACCCCGTGTACTCAGTGACAAGTCAAAGACCCCGTACCCCAGTGCCACCCCACAGACACTTGTACTCAGTGACCACCACAACACTTGTACTCAGTGAAAAGCCCCAAACATGTACTCAGGGGACCAGCCACAGACACTTGTCCCTCAGTGACCAGCCACAGACACTTGTACTAAAGTACAAGCCACAGACATTTTGTCCCAAGTTGACCACCCCCAGACATTTTGTACTCAGTGACCATTTACAACATTTGTACTCAGGGGAACCAGCCACAGACACTTTTTAACACAGTGACCCACCCCGACACTTGAAACACAGAAACCCAGCCAAAACCCACATTGTACTCATTGACCGCCAAGGCACTTGTACTCAGTAAACCCAGCCACAACATTTGTCCTCAAAAACCAGCCACGGGAACATTTGTACTTACTGCCCAAAGCCCCCCAAACACTTGAACCAGTGACCACCCCACGGGGCATTTGGAAACCAGTGCCAAACCAACAACATTTGACCAAAAACCAGCCACAGACATTTTGTACTTAGTGACCAGCCAAAAGACATTTGTACTCACTGACCACCCCACAGACACTTCACTCAGTAAACCCACCCACAAACATTTTGTACTAAAGTAAACCAGCCACGGACAGCGTACTCATGACCCCCCTTTCCCCACCCCCCCAAAAACACTTGTACCCAATTTTCCCTTGCCTCACCCCGCAAACAGACACTTGTATTAAAGTGACCAGCTACAGACCCCAATTTTACTAAAACGACCAGCCACATACATATGTACTAATGCCCAAACCCACGGGCCCCTTTGAAATTCAGTGACCACCCAGGGACACCTGTATTTCCAGTGACCAGCCTCACCAGCCCCCAACCCCTTGTTACCCATTTACTTGCCCACCAGCTACAGACACTTGTATTCAGTGACCACACAGACCATGTACTAAACCCAAACCAAACCCTAAACCACCACAGACCTTGTCTCAACGCCCAAACGTCCCCCACCACCAAAACACTAGTATCATCACCCAGCCTCACAAGCCCCCAAAACCAACCTTGTCCAAAGCCCCCACCTCCCCAAAAGCCCAGAAAATTGTACTCATCCCCACCACAACATTTGGGTTCTCTTTGCCCAAACCCCATACCCATGACTCAGTGACCACCCACAGGAAACTTGTACCATTGACCAGCCACGGAAAAATTTTGTCCCAGTAAACCAGCCCCCACCCACCCCCAAAAATTTTTGTATCCCATTCCCAGTCCCCAATCAGCCACAGACATTTGTACTAAAATGACCAGCCACAGACCCAATGTCTCAGCGACCAACCTCATCACCCCACAGAGATTTTTGTACTCAGTGACCACCTAAAAAGTCCCCAGACACTTGTACTCAGCGACCAGCGCCCACCAACCCCAAAACCCTCAGAAACCCACCTCAGCACCACCAGACCCCTTGTGCCCAACCCCAGCCTCACCACCCCCCAAAGACACTTTTTAATTTTCCCAGTAACCACCTCACAGCCACAAAACCTTTTTGTCCTCAGTGCCCACCTAAAACCCACTAGTACTCAGAGCCCAAAGCCACAGACCCCTTGTACCCCATTTACCACCCCATAACACTTGTACCGAAAACCGCCACAGACATTTGTACTTAGTGACCACCACAGACACTTGAAAAATCAGTGACCGCCACAGCGCTGTACCAGTGACCAGCCACGACCTTTCTCAGTACCAGCCCCCAGACATTTGAAATCATGCCCAAAGGCCAAAAGACCCCTTGTACTCTGAAACCCAAACCACAGAAAATTTTGTAATTATGACCCAGCCACAGACACCGGGTACTCATGCCCCAGCCACAACACTTCTACTCAGTGCCCAAACCACAGACACTTGTACTCAGGGGACCACCCAAAAGACACTTGTATTTCAGTGACAAGCCACAGACACTTTACTCATAAACCACCACATCCACATTGTACTCAGTAAACCACCCACAGGCATTTGCACTCATACCACCCACGGACACTGTACTCATTAAACCAGCCTCACCAGCCACCAATACTTGTCCCCGGGTTTTACCAGCCTCACCACCACCAGACACTATACTAAATCACCCACCCTAAACCAGCCACCAGACACTTAAAACTCAGCACCCCCTCCCCAAACCCAAAACCAACCCCTTGGTGCTCAGAAAACCCAAACCTCACCCAGCCCCAACACTTGTACTAAACCCCCAAAGCCTCCCCAAACCACCAAAACACTTTATCCCAAAGCCCCCCAAAGGCCCCCCCACCTACCAGAAACTTTTCCCAAAAGTAACCCCTCATCAGCCCCCAACCTTATACTCACCCCCCCGCCTCACCACCCAAAAAAAAGGAAACCCTTTGTACTCAGCACCAAGCCACCAGACATTTGTACTCAGCCCCCCAAGCCTCCCACCACCAAAAACTTGTACTAAAGCACCCCCCGCTTAAAAACCACCCCACCAAAACACTTGTACTCAGAAACCAACCTCAACAAACCCCCCGACCCTTGTCCTCAGTGACCGGGCCAAGGGAACACTTTACTCAGTGACAACCCAAAAAACACTTGTACTTAGTGCCCAAAGCAACAGACACTTTAATCAGTGCCCAAAACCCCCAGAAATTTTTTAATAAATAAACCCAAAGCCACGCGTTTGGGTACTAAAGGGGACCACCCAAAAAACCCTTGTCTAAAATGGGCCACCCAAACAAACTTTTTGCACTCTTTGACCGGGCCACCAAAGACACTTTACCATAAACCAGCCCCCGATACTTGCACTCATTGACCCAGCCACAGACACTTCTACCCCTTAAACCGTCAAAAGAACCCTACCTCCAGTGACCAGCCCAAAAAACTTTTTCCCCCAGTGAAAAAAGCCACAGCCCCAAACTAATACTCAGTGACCACCAAAAGACCCCTTGACTCAGTAAACCAGCCAAAAGAAAAATTTGGGAAACTCAGTAAACCAACCCAGAAAACCTCGTACACAAAAAAACAGCCCAAAAATACCCCATGAAACTCAGTGACCACCCACAGACACTTGTACTCACTGACCACCAAAAAACTTGAAACTCAATACCACCCTCACCCACCCCAAACCCCCTTGTACCTTTGCCCAGACCAGACACATGTACTCAGCGCCCAAACCCTCACCACCCCACAAGACTTGTACTCGTGACCACCTCAAAAACCCACAGCCCCTTGTACTCACGCCCCAACGTAAAACAAAACCAACAACCCTAGTATTTCCAAACCCCCAAAACCCCTCACCAGCCCCCCAACGCCTTGTACTAAAGCACCAAAACCTCCCCAGACACCAAAACGCTTTTACTTCGCCCCCCAGCCCCCCCAAACCCAAACCAAAGACATTGGTACTCACACCCAACCCCACCGGGCCCACCAACTTTGGGTAACACACACCCACCCTTTCACCCCCAAACCAAACATTTGTATTTAGCACCCAGCCTCACCACCACCAGGCACTTATACTCACACCCACCCTAAAACCAAAAACCCCTTGTACCAGCACCCACCCCCAAAAACCAAACATTTGGGTACCCAGCCTAAAAACCCTCGCCAGCCACCAAACACTTGGTATTTATCAACCCAGCCTCCCAAAACCACCAGACACTTGTGTTTCAGCACCCAGCCCCCAACAGCCACCAGACACTTGTACCGCCCCCCACCCTCACCTGCCCCCAAAAAGCCCTTGGTACCCCACACCCAGCCCCCAACCAGCCCCCCCGACACTTGAACCCTCCCCCAAAGCCTCATCAGCCCACTTTTTTTCCCTTCGGGCCCCCCACCTTTCCACCAGCCCCCAAATTTACTTGAAATCAAGAAAACCCAGCCTCACCACCCAAACCCCCAGACACTTGTCCCAGCCCCCCAAAAGCCCCTCAGAAAAACTTTTTACCCCAGCACACCAGCCTCCCCGGCCACCGGGACACTTGAACAAAGGGAAACCCACCCACCAAACCCCTTGAACTCAGCACCCGGGCCTCCCCAAAGCCAAACCAGACACTTTTTACTTAAAGCACCCCAGCCTCACCACCCCCAAAAGACACTTGTACTCACGCCCAAAAGCCTAAACCAGCCCCCAGACACTTGAAAACTCAGAAACAGGCCTCCCCACCCACCAGAAAACTTGTACTTAGCACCCACCCCAAACCAGCCACCTAAAACGTGTAATCACACCCACCCCAAAAAACCCCAGCCACCAAAAACATTTGAAACCACGCCCCCAAAGCCTCATAAACCCACTTGTACTCACACCCAGCCTAAACCAAACCCCCCAAAGACACTTGTACTCAGCACCCACCCTAAAAAAAGACATTTGTACTCAGCACTCACCCCTAAAACCAAAACACTTTGTACTAAAGAAACCCACCCTCAACCAACATTTTTGGTACTCACACCCAGCCTTCCCAAAACATTTTGGGACTCAGCCCCCCACCCTCACCAGAACTTTGTACTCGGGGCACCGCCTCACCAACACTTGTACCCAACACCCACCCACCAGACATTTTGTTCTCAGCACCCAGCCTCATCGGGACACTTTATTTCAGCACTAAAAAGCCTAAACCAGATAATTGGGGTCCCCAGACATCACCTGACCAAACACTTGTACTTTAGAAACCCTGCCTTAAAACCACCAAACCAGACACTTGTACTCAGCACCCCAGCCTCACCAGAAAATGTACTCAGAAACCCCACCCTCCCCCAGACATTTGGGTACTCAAAACCCAGCCTCACCAACATTTGGGACTCAGCACCCAGCCTCCCCAGCCACCAGACCTTGTACTCAGCAACTCGGGCCTCACCAGACACTTGTACTCCAGCCCTAAACCAGAAAAATTTTAACTCAGCACCAGCCTAAAACCAAAACACTTGTACTCAGCCTCCCCAAAGACAAAAATTACCCCCGCACCCCAAACCTAAAACCAACATTGTATTTAAGCCTCAAAAAGAAAAACTTGTACCCGGGAAACCCCGCCTCACCAATACTTGTACTCAGCCCCCACCAGACATTTTGAACTCAGCACCCCAGCCTCACCAGAACACGGGGAAAATTTAAACACTCGGGCCTCATCAACCTGTACTCAGCCTCCCCAATAACTTGTACCCGCACCCCAGCCCCGCCAAACTTTTTGTACCCGCCCCCCGGCCTCCCCAAACACTTGTACTAAAGCCCCCCAAAACCTCACCAAACACTTGTACTCACACCCAGCCCACCCAGCCCCCAAAGACACTTGAAACTCACCCATTTTCACCCCTAAACCAAAGAAAACTTGTACTAAACCTCCCAAAACCCTTATACTCAGAAAACCAGCCCCACCAAACACTTTACTCAGCCCACCAAAAAACAGAAACTCAGCACCAAAAAGCCTAAACCAAAAAACACTTGTAACTCAGCCCACCAGACATTTGTTACTCAGAAACCACCCCTCAACCAAAATACTTTTTACTCAGCCTAAACCAAAAACACTTGTATTTCAAAACTAAACCTCACCAGACACTTGTACTCACACTCAGCCTCATCAACACTTGTACCACCTCACCAGATATTTGGGGACTCACACCGGGCCCTAAACCAGAAAATTTTGTACTCAGACCCCCACCTCACCAAAAACCACTTGTACCACACCCACCTCAACCCAAAACCCCTTTTGTATTTCCAGCCCCCAAACCTCACCAGCCCCCCAGAAATTTGGGTTACTCAGCACTTCAGCCTAAACCAACACTTGTACCCCACCTAAACCCAAAAAACACATTCTCAGCACTCAAAGCCTCACCAAACATTAAAATTTTTCAGCCTTACCAGACACTTGTACTCAGCACCACCCCTCACCAACCCCTTGAAACTCACCCCCCCCCCCAAACACTTTACTCAGCACTCCCCCTAAAACCAAATTTGAAACTCCACCTAAACCAGGTGGGGCCGGGGTTTCGATTCCCAGCCAAAATTAAAAAACATTGGACTTTTTTCTTTTTCCCACCTTTTTTGTCTATTTCCCCAAACATTTAAAATGGGGTACCGGGGTGTTAGTCGACGGTGTGGGTCGCATCCCTGGGACCCCTGACCAAAAAGGAGGCCTGGTCAAAACCCGGGGCCGCGGGGGCGTTAAAACCCCCGGAACTCTCTCCAGAAAAAACACTTTGGGGGGTACCAGAAACCCCAAGCCTCCCAACACTTGTACCCACTAAAGCCTCCCCCCAAAAACACTTGAAACTCAGCCTAAACCAGATATTTTGTACCAGCCCCTCACCCATCACCAAAAACGGGGACCGGGGCCACTCAGCCCTCACCGGGACATTTGAAACTCAGCACTAAAAGCCTCCCCAAAAAGACATTTGTACTCGGGCCTCACCAACACTTTTTACCCCAGCCTCACCAAAAACATTTTACTCAGCCCCCAACCAGACACTTTGAACTCCATGCATTCATTTGGGGTTAAACTTTTTAATTTCAAAGAAAAAAAAATTTCGACCCCAAAAAAAATAGTTTTTTTTTAAAAGGGCCCAAAAAATTTTTCCGGGAATTTGTTCGTCAAAAAACGAATTTTCCCTGACTAAAAATTACCTTTATTTTTTTTTAAAAGTTTTAAAAATTTAAAAAAGATGCAAAAATGGGGGATATTGCAATTTTAAAGCACTAAGGGGCAAAAAACATCGCCACTCATGATTGAGACCATATGCAACTCTGTTTTTCATTTTTTTTAATGCAACGTTTCCCTAAAATTTAGGCATTTTTTTTTCAGTCTAATCCAGATGCGACTTTTTACGTGGAGATGGAAGAAATAAGATTTTTTGGTTTAAATCCAAGAAATTTACACGTTGGGGAAATAATTATATTTTTTCGACATATGTGTCCCTAGCTCGATCGTACACACTCAGCAAAAAACCCACACAAGGTTGGATTCGAATCTCCCCCCGGGGTACAACGGGAAAACTTAGGGAACGTGTTTCCCATAAGACTCCTGTTGCCATTTTTTTCTTTTCCACCCCAAAAAAAGGGGTCCCCGGGGTGTTATCGAGGGTGTGGGTCGCATCTTGGTCAAAACTCCTAATTTGCCGAATGTTCAGTATAACAAGCGGCTTTCTGTATAGTAGTAGCATTGATGTCACTAGGACTTTTAAAAACCAAATTCAGTACTTGAAGTTAATAAAAAAGATAAATAAATTTTTACTAATTTTTTGGTACAGTTGCAATTAATTATGACTCTTTTTTGACACAGCGACGCCATGGAATAGGACACTGGATATCCCCAACGCTTACTGGCCAACATAGGCATGACGTATTCCCCTAAGTGCTTTTTCCCCTTGTGACGCATCTTCAAATCTAAACCTCCTCCCCAGCTTTTCCTTTTTGACAGATCAAGGCTTAGGGACTTACCACTTTAAAATAAACCTCGCCCCTTTCTCACATCCCCAGGTTTTATAAATGTCTCTAATTAAACTGAAAAGTCTGCTGCGCAACAAAAAATTTTTTACGAAAAAAAGATACCCAGATGTTGCACAAACATACTCACATTACATTTATATAAACTTAACTCGAAACAAAAAAGTGTTGCGACTGATCCCAAAAGGCCACAACACTCTTCTGTTTAAAAAAGATCAACACTTTAAAAATACAAAGGGAAATTTCAATACGGGACGTAGTCAAAGTATTTACTCTAAAACAAAAAAAAATAAATTAAAAATTCCCACGGGGGGAAAAAAAATACATTTTCCTGACAAGGGGGGTCACTGCGACAACTATAAAAAGAAATTAAATTTTATTTTTGCCCAAGAAAAATAGAAATCATACGTGTACTGAAATGGGAAAAGAAAGAGAGGATAAAGCGGTACAACCCACAGAAAAATCATTCAATACTCAACCCTCCCCCCACTCAAATTTAAATTTTTAAGGGGAAAGCGCAACACCCGTAGGGAATTGTTACAGATGGGTGGGAAAAGTTTTTTATACCACACACACACACACACCCACACACACACACACACACACCCACACACACACACAATAAATATTTTATATATAAAATTATATATATAATATATAAATATATATATAATATATATATAAGATAATATATATATATAAATTTTTTAAATTTTTAATATGCAACAGTTTTGACAACTTTATTCCGAAAAAGTTTCCCCCTACACAGTGGCCCCCCTTTTTCATTTGAAACAGAAAGTAGGCAGGAACAGTAAAAGAGTGAAGACGATGTAATCAGTCCATCACCCTTTTAGTCCCTAGAATTTTAGGTTTTTCAGTCCCCCGGGGCCCGGGGAAGTTCAGTTTCCCTAGTCAGAACTGAAAAATTTCCCGGGCCGGGGGGACTGACAACTCAAAAATTCCCACGACTACAAGGGTGAAGGACTGATTAAAATCGTCTTCACATCTCTACGTTTCCCGCCTATTTTCCCGTAAATTTAAGAAGAACCTACTGTGAAAAGGGGAAAAAGTTTTTTGGAAAAAAGTTGTCTAACTGTTGCATATGTTTCTTCCTAAAAAACCTGTCGGGATTTTTAAACCCTTTTTTGTTCCCTATATATTATATATATAATAATATAATATAATAATAAATATATAAATAAATTAATATATAATATATATATATAAAATTATATAATATATATATAAAATATATATAGATATATAAATATATATATAATATATTTTATATA